>PQFF01000130.1:1323181-1438392 GCA_003547095.1 Diversispora epigaea
AATAAAATCAATAAAATAATAAAAATAATAAAATAATAAAAACAATAATTAAAATAATAAAAATTTTTATCGAAAAATTATGTGTAAATTAACAAGGAAAAGATAATTCAAGCCCCTGACCCATAACCCTTGTTTATTTATTTATTAATTTTTGTAATATACAGTATAATATAATACGTATATTTTTTTTAAAAAAAGACGAAAATGATAAAATGACAAAGATTTGGGGTTGTTGCATAAAATATTATGATTTTTTGTTTATGAAAATTCCTAAAGTAGTTAAATTTCGGTAACAACTCCGATTGATAATTAAATCCGAGGAAATTAAACTTATAAAAAAATCTTACATCGAAACATAAATTCTGATATTTATTGATTTTTTTTTTTTTAAAAAAAAATATAAAATTCAGCCTTAAATACTATAAACAAAAAAAATGTCATATAGTAAATGCCCAGAATGCAATCAAAAATATAGTGGATATAATTTGTGCAAACCATGTAACTTGAAACATTTCCAAAATGATTTTAATAATTGGACAAGTGGAAATGATAAAATAGATAAATTCATTCAAGATGCTCAACTAAATACTAATAAATATCGGGATGTAATAGAATGGATACCTTATGATAGATTTAAAGATATTAAACAAATAGGTAAAGGTGGATTTGGAACAATACATCACGCTAGGTGGATTGATGGATATATTAATAAATGGGATATTGAAAATCAACAGTGGAAAAGATATGATAATCTAGAAGTCGCATTAAAAAAGTTTGATAATTTTGTGAATTTCAACGATGTCTTAAATGAGGTAAATATTTTAATTAATATTTAAATTTAATTTTCAAATTATTATATAACGTTTTAACTATAAATTAAAAATGTTTATATTATTAGATGGAAATTCACTTTAAAACATCCTGTTCTGATGGTTTCACTTCAATTCAATTTTATGGAATTACACAAGATCCAGAAACACATTCATATATGATGGTTTTAGAATATGCAAAAGATGGAAATCTTCGAGAATATTTAAAAATTAATTTTAATAACATTAATTGGTTACAAAAATTAGATAATCTACAGATATTATCTTACAATTTGATGGAAATTCATAAATTAGATATAGTTCATCAAGACTTCCATCCTGGAAATATTTTATCATACGATTTTAAAAATGATATATATATTTCAGATTTTGGATTAAGTAAACTAATAGGGGCAAATCCAAATAATCCCGAAAAAAAGAATATAGTTGGTGTATTACCATATATTGCACCAGAGGTATTAAGTGGTGATGAAGAATATACAAAAGCTGCTGATGTATATTCATTTGGAATTATTGCTTATGAAATGATTACGGGCTTTCCTCCATATCCCGATATACCACATGATGAAGATTTGGCTATTAAAATATGCAATGGATTACGACCAAAAATTCCATTTCATACTCCCAAATTAATTACAAGAACAATTATGAGGTGTTGGGATGCTCGAGTTACACATAGACCCACTTTTGAAGAATTACATGATGAGTTGGAGAAATATTATATTGATTATGAAAATTATTTATGGGAAAGGAAAAATAAAAATTCAGAAATTGTAATTCAAATTAAAAAAGCTGAAGAATTCTCAGCAAATCAAGAATCAACCAATACAACAACTACAACTCCTCTTAATTATCAAACACATCCCCAAGCAATTTATACCAGTCGACTTCTTAATTATCCAAAACTTCCAAAACCCAAGAATGAAGAAAATTTTGAAAGAGAACTTGAAGAACTAACTAAATCTTTTTCTCATATAAATACTAGTAAGTATATTATACTACGTTTTATTTGTTTTTTATTTTTTATTTTCTGATTAATTATATTGATTTATTTTTTTGTTTAGATGATGATATTGATGAATTCTAATTATTATAAATATTTTATTATTTTTATTTTTTATTTATAAATATTTTTGTAGAAATTCGATTAAATTAGTCTGTAAGCCTATTCGCATAACTATAAATATTTTTAATAGCTATTAAATAAATAAATAAATAACTGTTGCTAATAATTTCATTAATCTATTTTTTTAAATGATAATTGATTAAATAAGAAATGATTGATGTGAAAATTAATGATAAATTAAATTGTGATCATAATAAACCTTAGGCTTCGGAGCATATTGTTACAAGCTCACATAATACTACATAAATTTTCTTAGCTAATTTGGACCAACAAGATTTTCTTCATTTTCTTCTTCCAATAGTTGGAATGAACTTTGAAAGAAGGACGTGGATCGGATTCCTTTTTTTTCGAATTCGATCATTTTCTGTGAATAACGGATGTTAATATAAAGAATAAATTTAATGTAACGTGGAAATCAATAAAGAAACAAATGAATAATAATTTTACCTCGATTAAGGCACGTCTTTCCAACATACATCGATAAATCTTGGCACATTCAACATAATAATTCTTGTAGGCGAGATACTTGTGAAAGTAATTCATATACTTCGTCAGCAGATTCAACTATAAACCAATAATAAATAATAAATAAAAAATATTAAAAGTTAATTACAAATAAATTAAAAAATTCGATATTAAAAATGTCATAGTAATAATAATATTTATTATTATTATTATTATATGTTATTTACTTACTTTTTTGTAAACTCAAAGAATTCATCACGCTCATATTGGTGAATCAAATATTTATCCCAAAGATTAACCAATTGTACTATTAAAAATGTATGATAAATAATAAGTAAATAAATAATAATAAATAATAATAAATAACGATAAATAATAAATAACAATCAATAATAATAATACCTCTCTTCAATGGCTTTTTAATAATGGCTCTCATAATTTCTCATAAACTATAAAAAATATAATAAAAAATAAATAATTAAAAAATAAATTAATTCAATAACAAAATAAATTATATAAATTAAATAAATAAATAAATTAAATACTCTTCGTCTAAATTCTCATCACAGTTAAATCCTTTCCTCCGCAGGAATTGAAAATTCCTTGATTTCTCTTATCCAATAAACATTTATCCCGTGGATAGATCCATTGAAATTCTTGGATTTGTCGAATTAGTTTGGGATCAAACAAATCATCATCATCTCATCATTACCATTACTATTATTCTTATTATTATTCAAGTTATTCTCTCGTAATGCTTCAAAAGGTTCTTTGGGATTACTCTTCTTATTGATGAATAAACAAAACATTCTTTTATCCATCTCATCTTGTGGAGTGTAATGATGAAGTTGAATTGCACATTCTTCCGATGGTTCACGTAGCGGGGCTTTATATATAGAAATATATATGTATATTATATTTTCTTTATGTGGGAATGCAGGTGTGAATGAATATGTAAATAGATGGAACTACAATAATTAAAAGAATTAAAAGAATAAAATAATTAAAATAATTTAAATAATAATAATATAATAATTAAAATAATAATAATAATAATAATAATAATTAAAATAATTAAAATAATAATAAAATAATAATAATAATTAAAATAATTAAAATAATTTAATAATTAAAATAATTAAAGATTACATACCACGATTCGGAAAATTTATCAGTAGTCAAATAATAATGATTTATAAATAATAATTTATTAATTGTAATAAATTATTGCATAAATAATAATATGTAGAAATAATAAAAAATTATTATATCAAAGTTACAAGAAAATAAAATAAATTAAATTAAATTAAATTAATAATAAATTAAATAAATAAATCGGAGAAAATAAATAAATTAAATAAATTAATGAATAAATCGGTGAAAATAAATAAATTAAATAAATTAAATTAAAATAAATAAAAAATAAATTAATTAAAATAAATAAAATAAATTAAATTAAATTAAATTAATTATAATAAATTAAATAAATAAATCGGTGAAAATAAATAAATTAAAATAAATAAAAATAAATAAATTAAATAAATAAATCGGTGAAAATAAATANGGAACTACAATAATTAAAAGAATTAAAAGAATAAAATAATTAAAATAATTTAAATAATAATAATATAATAATTAAAATAATAATAATAATAATAATAATAATTAAAATAATTAAAATAATAATAAAATAATAATAATAATTAAAATAATTAAAATAATTTAATAATTAAAATAATTAAAGATTACATACCACGATTCGGAAAATTTATCAGTAGTCAAATAATAATGATTTATAAATAATAATTTATTAATTGTAATAAATTATTGCATAAATAATAATATGTAGAAATAATAAAAAATTATTATATCAAAGTTACAAGAAAATAAAATAAATTAAATTAAATTAAATTAATAATAAATTAAATAAATAAATCGGAGAAAATAAATAAATTAAATAAATTAATGAATAAATCGGTGAAAATAAATAAATTAAATAAATTAAATTAAAATAAATAAAAAATAAATTAATTAAAATAAATAAAATAAATTAAATTAAATTAAATTAATTATAATAAATTAAATAAATAAATCGGTGAAAATAAATAAATTAAAATAAATAAAAATAAATAAATTAAATAAATAAATCGGTGAAAATAAATAAATTCAATAAATTAAATTAAAATAAATAAAAATAAATTAATTAAAATAAATCAAATAAATCAAATAAATTAAATTAAATTAAATTACCTTGATAAATAAAATAAAATAAAATAAATTACCTTGATAAATGTTTCACCCATGATTTACCATTATTTTTCATAGTAGCTTCCTATAAAGAACAACACGTTGATATTTTAATAATAAAATAATATAATTACATTTAATAATAAATTAATAATTATAATAAAAATTAAAAAACCTCTTGTAATGAATTAATGAAAAGTTTATCATGAGTATTATAACTTAATTCATAACTCATCGAAGCAACCTGTGGTATTATTGTATTGATATTTCAACCAAATGAATTACGATAATCTTCTATTTCGACCTAAATTGCATAGAATATTTAAATAAATTATTATTATAAATAAATAAATAAAAAATAGAATATAAAATTTAGATCATTTTATAAATAAATAAATAAAAAATAGAATATAAAATTTAGATCATTCAGTATTTTTATTATTAAAAAAAAAACGAGAAAGAGAAGAAAGCAAAAGAAATCTTGTTCATCGTGATTAAATATTCCTGAAATGATGCATGTTGGCGATCTTATTTTAATACTTCATTATTATGTAATGGTTTATAGAACTATAACAAAATTATCACTTATCTCATTTATCTTATCTCATTAAACAAGAAAACAATGATTTCGGAAAAAAAAATCTAAAATTAAAACTATCCCGGAATTTCAAAATGTTTTCATTAGGAATAGCCACCTTTAGCAGGTTATATTCAAGCTAAATCACTTCCATATATTGGTTCTTGGATCCAATTTTCTCCGGCTATAATTTCTAATTTATATAATAATTCAATTGAACAACCACAACCCATGGTATTAACACCTACGCAAGAATTTTTAAAATGGACATTACCTATGCCTCATTTGAATGGTATATACAATGTTATTGGCTATATTATTTTATTATTTTATTATTTTTGCAACACCTTTTGTTTACTAATATTTTATAAATTATAGTTGATATTAATATGTCAGGTAAAAATTATTTATTACAATAATTATATCATTAGTTTTGAAAAATATTTTTATTATTTTTATTTCGTTTGTTTTTTCAAAAATTCACGAAAATCATTTCCTTTAGGAACGATTTTTCTCAAAAAACTCCAAACCAATTTATTATTTATATTAATAAAAAATGTTTACAATATTTAGAAATCATCAATATTCTCATCTAAACAAAACAAAAACAAATTAAATAATTGGGAAATAGATAAAAAAAATGAAATATATAATATAATTAATACTTACTAATGATTATAAGAGAAAAAGATTCTGTTAGTTCTATCAATTTGAATTGTAATTTCGTAACTATTTTTATTATAATTTACAAAATAATCTTTATAGTATTTATATAACTCTTCATATAATTCCCTAAAAGTAGGTTGAAAGGTAATTTGAGCATTCCAACATCACTTAATTAATTTAGGAGTATGAAATGGTATTTAGGTCGAGGTCGTAATCCATTACATATTTTCAAAGCAGATCATTGTCACGTGGCACAGTAATTATTTATTCCATAAACATCTATATTTCACCTAATACGTACTTTAGTAGCTAAATAGGGCAATACTCCAAAATCATTTCTCTTTTGAGGATTCTTCCAATTAATTTACCTAAAGTTAATTCGGAATCTTTAAAATCATATGATAAAATATTTCCAGGGTGGAAATTATGATGAATAATGTAATTTCTTTTTCCAATTAATATTATCGTTATTAAATTATTATTTAAAAAATTTCTAAGATTTCCATCTTCTAGATATTTTAAAACTTTCATATATTTATAATTGATAGATTATATTCATTCATTATTCTCAAGAGAATTGCCATCTAAATAAAATATTTTTTAAAATATAATTAGCATATTATATATTTTTAAATAAATTAGATAAATAAATTTCCATATTAATTTAAAATATTATCTTATCTCATTCAAGAAATTTTCATTAATACAGTGGCGATCAAAAGTATTGAATCACCTGAACAAATTTTTTAAAATTTTAATATCTTGTGATTCCGGGAACACAGTGCTACAATACTTCATTAATAGTTTTGTCAAACCTTATATTTATCCCCTGCATCATCTTTTTTTTATTTATTTTGAAAATTTTTTCAGAAATAAAAATAATGTTCGGAACCCGCGATGCATTTTTTTTGATCGTTTTGAAAAATAAACATAAACAAGATATACAAAATTTTTTTTCTTCTAAACACACCATGTAGTACATATAAAAAAGGTACCTTATTGTTTACTCTGTTATTATTTTTTTTTAAACCATTCATGGTATATTTACCTGTTGAAAAAAGAGCCCGGGTTTATGCACTACTTGAAGAAGGATATCCTTCTTGTTATGTAGCAAATAAGGAAAGTATTTCACAATCAACAGTTATAAGAATTAAACAACGTAAAGATAAGACTGGTACATTTAAGAATCAACCAAAATCTGGGTGCCCAAGACTCATAACTGACTGTATTGAACGAAATGTTGTACGATTAATTACAACAGGCGAGTGTACAAATGCAGTTGCAATCCAAAAAAAATTAAGAACTGACAATCAAATTGATGTTAGCGAGTGCACAATAAAGAGGACATTACACCGAAATGGTTTGGGTGCACGAGTGAAGTGCAAAAAACCATATCTTAAAAAAACACATAGAATTGCTTGTATGAGGTTCGCAAGAAAATATCAAAAATGGACTATAGAAGACTGGAGCAAAGTAATCTGGTCTGATGAATCAAAATTTATGATTTATGGATCAGATGGAAGGGAATACTGTTGGAAACGACCCAAAGAACCATTACGTGATCATCATGTTAAACCTACAGTCAAATTTGGATGGGGCAATATCATGGTATGGGGATACTTCACATCTGATGGTGTTGGTAACGTTGTCAGAATTTATGGACACATGGATGGGAGTTTATATTGACAAATTTTGGAGGAAGACCTATTAGGAACCATCTAGTGGCATGGGTTGGATAAAGATAATATCACTTTTCAGCAGGATAATGACCCCAAACACACTACTCATCTCACAAAACAGTGGTTCAAGGACAATGACATTAGGGTATTAGATTGGCCAGCACAATCTCCGGATTTAAACCCTATTGAGCATCTGTGGAACGAAATTGATTGACGATTAAGGCAACTTGAGACCCCTGTTAAAACTCAGGATCAGTTGTGGGACGCAATCCAAAAAATTTGGGTGGAATTGGGAGTAGATGTTTGTAAGAAGCTAGTAGACACCATGCCAACTCGTATAAATGATGTAATTAAAGCAAAGGGTGGTTATACCAGATGGTAAAAAATAGTTTTTAAAAATTTTAATATTATTGAATTGTTTTTTGTTATATTTTTTTACATAAATTAAAAAAAATAACTAACGATCAAAAGAAATGCATCACATAAATCATAAAAAATAAATTTTTTAAAAATTTTGGTCTTATTAATAAGCAATAAATTTTATTTTATTGAATCTAATCATTTTCGGGAGTCTAATAAAATTTTTATGCTATGTTGTACATCATGTATCACCAGATATAAAAATTTTAAAATTTTTATTAAGGCGATGCAATACTTTTGATCGCCACTGTATCTCCAAGGCCATCAATCTTTTTTAATACCACTTCAAGTTGACCACTTCTTTTCCATTGTTGATTTTTAGTATCCCAATTTTCAATATATCCATCGATCTACTCGGAGTAATAAATAGTACCAAAACCAACTTTTGCTATTTCTTTAATACTTTAAAATCTATCATAAGGTATCCATTCTATTACATTATAACAATCTGAATTTAGCTGAGCATTTTGAATAAATTCATCCATTTTTTCATTTACATTTGTCCATAATCATTTTTGAAATGCATAAATCGGCACCACTGACCAACATGTTTTTGATTGCATCCTTCACCCTTATAGTCTCTAAGGTAGAAGTTTCTTTTTTTTAAAAAAAAAAATCAATAAATAAATTTACAGCCGGCCGGATTTACAAACGAGTAGTATTTTATTGATTACAAACTTTGTGCTACGAATTATTACGAAATAAAAAATAAAAAAAAAATATAAAATATAAAAAATATAAAAAATATAAAAAAATATAATAAAAAATAATAAAATATAAAAGAATAAAAATAAAAAAATATAAAAAAAATATAAAATAAAAAAATTATATAAAAAAATATAAAAAAAAATATAAAAAATATAAAAAAAAAAATAAAAAATAAAAATAAAAAAAGTAAATTCCTTCAATTTAATTGATTAGATATTGTATAGTTTCTCATATTATTCTAGCTACCAAAATATTGATACAATTTTATTACATATTTTATTTTTAACGAATTAGTACAATACAACATATAAAAAATAAATCTACAAAAATACCAACAATCTAAGAAAAAATAATTATAATATCATATAAAATATAACGAATAACAATCTTCAATTGTACAAAGGTTAAATTGCGTTTGGGTAATTAGTTTATCATCATCATCATATCATCAAATTCTTTTCTTTGCATGTGAAAAGGGAAAATCGTGAAACTAATCCATATAATCTTAGAATAATAATAATCTGTCAAATAAAATATAAAGAATTTAATAAAAAAAATATACATCTTATCTACTTTGAATTTCTAGTCGTGATTTTTCATAGTCCATAACTCATTGCCTCACTCGGACCAATCATTCCATTCGTGACTTTCAAACTCGAACAACCTTTCTAATCAAGAATACTCTTTTCTAATTATAATTAATTAATTTATATTACCCTGAGAATAAATATTTTTATTATCACAAAGTATCGGTATTCGACTTGTGTAAATTATTTTTCTTTTTTTAATACAAAAATAATTTATGTAAACGCCATCACAAAGTAATAATTAAATCAAAAGATATAGTTAATCCTATATTTTATTTTATTTTATTTTATTTAATAAAAAAAAAATCTTTAAGTTAATTGAATTTATACAAACATGATGATANATTGATTGACGATTAAGGCAACTTGAGACCCCTGTTAAAACTCAGGATCAGTTGTGGGACGCAATCCAAAAAATTTGGGTGGAATTGGGAGTAGATGTTTGTAAGAAGCTAGTAGACACCATGCCAACTCGTATAAATGATGTAATTAAAGCAAAGGGTGGTTATACCAGATGGTAAAAAATAGTTTTTAAAAATTTTAATATTATTGAATTGTTTTTTGTTATATTTTTTTACATAAATTAAAAAAAATAACTAACGATCAAAAGAAATGCATCACATAAATCATAAAAAATAAATTTTTTAAAAATTTTGGTCTTATTAATAAGCAATAAATTTTATTTTATTGAATCTAATCATTTTCGGGAGTCTAATAAAATTTTTATGCTATGTTGTACATCATGTATCACCAGATATAAAAATTTTAAAATTTTTATTAAGGCGATGCAATACTTTTGATCGCCACTGTATCTCCAAGGCCATCAATCTTTTTTAATACCACTTCAAGTTGACCACTTCTTTTCCATTGTTGATTTTTAGTATCCCAATTTTCAATATATCCATCGATCTACTCGGAGTAATAAATAGTACCAAAACCAACTTTTGCTATTTCTTTAATACTTTAAAATCTATCATAAGGTATCCATTCTATTACATTATAACAATCTGAATTTAGCTGAGCATTTTGAATAAATTCATCCATTTTTTCATTTACATTTGTCCATAATCATTTTTGAAATGCATAAATCGGCACCACTGACCAACATGTTTTTGATTGCATCCTTCACCCTTATAGTCTCTAAGGTAGAAGTTTCTTTTTTTTAAAAAAAAAAATCAATAAATAAATTTACAGCCGGCCGGATTTACAAACGAGTAGTATTTTATTGATTACAAACTTTGTGCTACGAATTATTACGAAATAAAAAATAAAAAAAAAATATAAAATATAAAAAATATAAAAAATATAAAAAAATATAATAAAAAATAATAAAATATAAAAGAATAAAAATAAAAAAATATAAAAAAAATATAAAATAAAAAAATTATATAAAAAAATATAAAAAAAAATATAAAAAATATAAAAAAAAAAATAAAAAATAAAAATAAAAAAAGTAAATTCCTTCAATTTAATTGATTAGATATTGTATAGTTTCTCATATTATTCTAGCTACCAAAATATTGATACAATTTTATTACATATTTTATTTTTAACGAATTAGTACAATACAACATATAAAAAATAAATCTACAAAAATACCAACAATCTAAGAAAAAATAATTATAATATCATATAAAATATAACGAATAACAATCTTCAATTGTACAAAGGTTAAATTGCGTTTGGGTAATTAGTTTATCATCATCATCATATCATCAAATTCTTTTCTTTGCATGTGAAAAGGGAAAATCGTGAAACTAATCCATATAATCTTAGAATAATAATAATCTGTCAAATAAAATATAAAGAATTTAATAAAAAAAATATACATCTTATCTACTTTGAATTTCTAGTCGTGATTTTTCATAGTCCATAACTCATTGCCTCACTCGGACCAATCATTCCATTCGTGACTTTCAAACTCGAACAACCTTTCTAATCAAGAATACTCTTTTCTAATTATAATTAATTAATTTATATTACCCTGAGAATAAATATTTTTATTATCACAAAGTATCGGTATTCGACTTGTGTAAATTATTTTTCTTTTTTTAATACAAAAATAATTTATGTAAACGCCATCACAAAGTAATAATTAAATCAAAAGATATAGTTAATCCTATATTTTATTTTATTTTATTTTATTTAATAAAAAAAAAATCTTTAAGTTAATTGAATTTATACAAACATGATGATAATTCATGTCGTGCTTTGTGCTTAGTGTTAAAATTTTATAAAGCAGAAATTATTTCTTGATATTTAAAAATCATTAATGTTATTATCTAAAAAAAAATTAAAAGAAATTAAATTAAAAAATAAATAAAATATAATATAATTGATACTTATTTACTAGCGATTATTTGAGAAAAAGATTCTGTTAATCCTTCAAGTTATTTTTCGAAATTTTCGGTTTTGAAAAATTGAGTAGAATAAATTGCTTATGGATGTGTTTTGTAGTTGTATCTGTTATTATTTGATTTGTAGATAATTATTCAGCTTTTTGAATTCGAACTATGATTTCATTGTATTGTAGTAGTATTCATTCGACTCTTTATGTAATTCTTTAAAAGTAGGTCGACAGGTACGTATATAATAAATTTAGGAGTGTGAATCCATCACCATCTTGAGGCACATCAAAATATGGTCGCAACCAGTATTTCTAGGATGAAGTTTTGTAAAATTCTCTTAAACGAAATATTTTCTGATACCAACCAATATTATAATTATTGAAATTATTATTTAAATAATTTCTAAGATTTCCACCTTTTAAAGTATTCTAAAACCATCACAATATTTGTGAGTTTTTGAATCTTTTGTAATATATCCCAATTTTCAATATATCCGTCGATCCACTCAAAATAATTATAGTTCCAAACTATTTCTTTGATACCTCATTCATTTTATTATTCTCTCCGATATACTATGAACATCTTGAATAAATTTATCTATTATTTCACTTCGAGTTGCACGTATTACACCAATCACCAGTATATTCGTTGATTGCATTCCGGGATATGTCATTTTTTTTTATTTACTGTATGTAATATTTTTTTTTTTAAAAAAACATCGCCGATCTGTGACCATTTCAGGTTAAACATATACCAAAAATATGTAAGCGTCTTACCTAAATTATAAATCACATTTTAAGAAGACTGAATTTGTTTTTTTACTTTATAATAGACTTTTTTTTATTTCACTACACGAAATAAAGTCCATTACCCAAATTACAATAGAGTATGGTGATGTACTGTACAAGATAATTTTGGATTTTAACTACTTTATTATCGATTACTGGTACAACTCAACTTGGTGTCATTATTACAATTTTGTAAAATAATTCACAAATTATAATTCTAGAATAAATCAGATTTTTTTTTTTTTGGTTACGATTTACGAGCTATAATATACCATGCTATAATACACCGTTTTTTTTTTGTCACAATAGGATGAAACACGTGAATTTGCATATTTCGCATATTTTACATATTTCATGTTCATGTATTAGCGCTGTGCGTACAATTATCAAAATTGACATCCACTAATATTTGATCAATTAAAGTTCTTTTTTAACTTGTCCACTCGATTGTGCTTATTTTTTTTACGTATAAAGTTATATTTATTTTCTTTTTTTACATTCATATCAATGCAACCAATTCATATTCTTTTGGAACAATATGATTTGAATTCAATATATATATATATCTTCTTTCGTCCTTACTTTCTTTATTTTATTTTTTTTTTGATCGTAACGTAAAAAAATAATGAACACATATAGATAAGGAGAGNTTTAAGAAGACTGAATTTGTTTTTTTACTTTATAATAGACTTTTTTTTATTTCACTACACGAAATAAAGTCCATTACCCAAATTACAATAGAGTATGGTGATGTACTGTACAAGATAATTTTGGATTTTAACTACTTTATTATCGATTACTGGTACAACTCAACTTGGTGTCATTATTACAATTTTGTAAAATAATTCACAAATTATAATTCTAGAATAAATCAGATTTTTTTTTTTTTGGTTACGATTTACGAGCTATAATATACCATGCTATAATACACCGTTTTTTTTTTGTCACAATAGGATGAAACACGTGAATTTGCATATTTCGCATATTTTACATATTTCATGTTCATGTATTAGCGCTGTGCGTACAATTATCAAAATTGACATCCACTAATATTTGATCAATTAAAGTTCTTTTTTAACTTGTCCACTCGATTGTGCTTATTTTTTTTACGTATAAAGTTATATTTATTTTCTTTTTTTACATTCATATCAATGCAACCAATTCATATTCTTTTGGAACAATATGATTTGAATTCAATATATATATATATCTTCTTTCGTCCTTACTTTCTTTATTTTATTTTTTTTTTGATCGTAACGTAAAAAAATAATGAACACATATAGATAAGGAGAGATTTTATTTATTTATTAAAAAAATAATTGTTCCTGAATTAATATATATATGTATATATTTTTTTATATCAATATTACGGGTAACATATTCTAAGGGGAAAAAAAAATTTTAATTTAAATTGGAAATAATTCAGTTCAAAATGTAAGTTCGTAAAAAATGCAAGATAACGTGACGTATAAATTCTTTGTCTATTCATGCATCTTGGTACATTTGATGATACTAAACAATGATTGTTTTGATTGTTTTGATTGTTATATGCGTATAATGTGTATAATATATAATTGGATAGATAATACATGTAGATAATGCGTTACGCTACTTTTGTTAAAAGCTGTCAAGTTTTTTTCAACTAGATGATTAGATAGATCATAATTAGAGAAGATAATTATTTTTTGTGGGGTAAATTTTCTTCAAGTGAAGGTGATTTTTATTGTTTATTGTATTTCTTGTATTTCTTGTTTTTATTTTTTTTATTATTGTTTTATTGTTTAATTGTTTAATTGTTTAATTGTTTTATTGTATGTTTTTGTTTGTTGATATATTTTAAATAGAATAAAAATGTCGTAAATATTATTTCAAATTAATAAATGCAATTAAATCTATTATTTCTATTATTATTAATATTTGATCTTATGTTTGTTATCGTTGGTCATTATTATGGACTATCATCTTTGTAACTATCTTTATAACCTTGCAACTATCTTTGTAACTTTCTAAATAACGCTAGCAACAAAACCAAGATTTAAATAGAATCACTGTACTGTATATTAAAAGGAAAAATAAAGGAAATACTGTACATAAAAAAAATAATAATTGTAAATAAATAAAAATGAATTAATTAATTAGGTTAAACCAAGAGAAAGAACAATAGATGTGATCAAATGTGATCAGAATCCGGATTAACATCGAGTTTTTTATGAAAATATGATTACTTTCCATTGTTTAATATCGCGCACACACTTTTTTTCTATACATTTATTCTTTTGGTACGCATTTATTTACTGTACTGATATTCGCATATATTAATATATTTCATTCGCGCGTTCACCTTTATACACTTAAATACACATATTATTTCCAAAAGTGTTTCTATTGGTGCCCACACAATTAGAAATCAAAACAATTAGAAATTCAATTAAGCATTATTGTATGTTCGTTAAATAGAAATATGTAGTGTCATTTATATGCATCGTTTACTTCACTTTTACTTATTTCACTTTCATTTTTTTTTATATTTGCATTTTATATTACATTTAGTGCATATAAATAAATAATATATATATGTATATGAAATAGTATATATAATAGATATAAAGGCGCACGTAAGGTGTTTTTTTTCGTTAAAACGTCTTCATACCAAAATTACTTATTCTTTAATATTAATTTTTTTTTTTTAATTCTCGATTCATTATCAATTTTTTTTTTTTATAATTTTTATATTTTTTTTTGTATCAATATGTTTGATTTATTTCGTCGTCATCCGTCATCATCTTCAAATTTAACTTCGACTTCCATTATTCGTCGTCGTTTTCAAAGTGATCATAAATACGTTTACGAAGAAGAATGTCGTCGTCTTATGAGTTTAGTTGAACATTTAACCGATCAACGTAAAGAGGTCATTGAAGTAATGCGAACAGTAAATACTACTATAAACGAATTAATTCTTTCTTTACAAACTCATAATCCTCCTAAACCCGAAATTAATAATAATAATGGTAAACCTTTAAAAAATGATTTATTAATTACAATTTCGAAACAATTAAATAGTATTCAAAATATTGTTGATACTGATGAAGAACCTACAGTTATTGTTGATGATAATGAAAACGAATCAGATGAAGAAGTAAACATAAATAATGATGATGATAATGGTGATAATAATAATAATAATAATAATAATAGCGATGATAGTAATAACAACAATAATAATAATAATAATGATGATGATAATGGCATTAAACGATATAATGATGAAGGATTAAAAACCGAATTAGTTCTTTTACAAAGTCAATTAGGTCGTCTTAGAATAGAACAATCTAAAATTACTGATATATTAGAAGATCAAAAACAACTTCGTAAATCTTTCAATAATCATACTCGATCTTCGTCTTTAACGATTACAGTTGACGATAATAATATTTCATCATCAAGAAGAAAAAGTTTTGAAAGTAATACAACGAACTCTACTACAAATACTATCGATAATACAAAAACTATTGCTATTCATAATAATACAAAAAGTGAGAATGAAACGTACACAGATTTATTAAAACGTCAAGATCGTGAATTAAATAAATTAAAACAAAAATGTCGTGAATATGAAGAAAAAATAAAGAATTTAAAAAATTCCAAGAAACAACAATATCATCATCAAATTATTAATGAAAGAAATAAAAATAATAATTTCAAGAATGATATAAATAAACTTCAGAAATTATTACAAAATTTTACGAACGTTGATGATAGTGGAATAGAAATTGATCAAAAAGAAGTTGATACTTTATTAGAATTATATCAATTAGATACATCAACGAAATCTGATTCTAAAACTACCAAAACGAGATTAAGTTGCGCATTACAAGCTTTCATTATAACGAGATTAAATGAACAATTAGAAGGTTACTTCTCTATCTCATCCCCAAATATCGATTCAACCTCAACTTCATCAATAACATCAAAATTACCTTCATCAATGATGTCAACGACGATACCTTCAACGACTGATTCAATTTTACCAACTTCAACAATAATATCAATGACGAATAATGATAATAAATTTATGGAAGATTATGATGATGATAATTTAGAATTGGATATCGTTTGCACTACTGATAAATTATTATTATTATTAAAGAAATTTACACAAATGAGAACGAATAATGAAGAATCGATTAGGAATGTACCTAAAGAAATTAAAAGGGTAATATATGAAATGTTAAGTGAACATGCGTTCTCTATAAATTCCTCTAAAAATAATTGTCCAACAACGAAAACAACAACGTCAACGTCATCACCATCACCTTCCTCCTCCTCATCTTCAAATAATAATAGCACTAATGATGATAATAATAATAACAACAACAACAACAACAACAACAATAATAATAACAATTGTACACATCATCCCTTCGTATCATCACTTACCCAACAATTGATAAACTTTTTAGATCAATATCGAACAATTCATCAACCACAAGAAAAAATATCACAAATAGAAATTAATGCCAAAAGAATTATCGAAGAATTTATTTCCATTATGTGGTTTAAATTAAAATCATTAGATCCTATACCTCAAATTCGTTATTATCCTAAAGGATCCGGTGTTGATGTCATGTATATGAAAGATAATTGTGATAAAATGAATAATAATAATAATAATAACGAGAAAAATAGTAATGATAATCACAATAGCTCATCAATAGGAAAGAAAGGAAAATCAACAACAACAACAACGACTACAACGACGACGAATACAACAGAAATTTGTTATTTCCCAGCTATATTTGATATACGAACAAATTTGATTTATAGTAAAGCTTTAGTGTTAACTAGAAAATCCTGATTAATTAGATAATATTAATTAATTCATTAGAAAAAAAAAAGTATTCTTAATTAAAGAAATTAATTAGAAAGATGTTGAAAGTCACAAATAGAAGCGTAATATTAAGTCGCGAGTTAATAACGGATGATCGTAAATAGTTTGTCATGAGTGTTTATTTTGTACATATATTTTTTATTATATTATACTTTATCCAAAATATTCACATTATATATGTATATTATATTTGTTCTTTATATTTTATATGATTTATTATTAATTATTATTATTACGTATTATTATCATATCATTATAATTAGATTACATTTTTTTATAGATCATAAATATTTTTATAAATTTTTTTTTTTTATATATTTCACTAATTCTCTTTAATAATCATTATAATTTAAAGAATACAGTTGAACCTGTATAAAAGCATACTTTTATTTTATGCAAATAGGCTACGTAAGTTAATGATGCCGAAAAAAAATTTTATGATGTAAAATTTGTAAAAATTATATTTTTTTTATTAATAAAAATCAAATTAATTATTCATTTAATTCATACAACGTCATCATCAAAAATTATCTAATTCATCTAAATTATTATTCAAATTATTATCCAAATCTATGCATTAAAATATTTATTAATTGGTATTCGTACCATATTTTTTTTTTCATTTAATCAAAAGCACCTCCATCTTGTTAAAGAAAAAAAAGTTTCAAATTATTTACCATATTAGTTGCTTCATTACATGTAATCTTTGATCTTTCGATAGTGTCATCATATTCATTAATTTCATCATTTTCTCTCATATTTTTTTTTTCCATTTCAATAATATCTTCATCATCAGTTGAAATTTCTGAAATGATCAAACTATTTAACATATCAACAATTCATCTATGCTTTTGAATTTCTAAGAGCGGTCTATTTATTCCTTTAAAACATCTTGGATTTTGATATTTCCCAATTACCCAACATGACAATTTATGTAAACCTTCATCATTAGTACGAACTGCAATGGTTAATCTTTTTTACTTTTTTTGTTCCCTCTAATTGTCTAGTTGCAAGAGATCTATCTGCTGGAAGGTGATAGAAAAATCCGGTTCATCTATATTGTAAAATGTCTTTCCATTCATATTGTTCAAGAAGTTAATGAAACAAAGGTATCCACTTTCCTCACGTTTGATACTTGATTTAATTTTAAAATAATTCTTAAAACTTTCTAACCAACCATTAGAAAAGGACATCATTTTATCAGGATACAATTCTGTTAAAAAAATCTGAGCCTTTTCCTTTACTACTATATCACCACTAATTGTAGCTTTTTCTTCATTTAATAGAAATCATTCATGTATTGTATTGCCTAAGTGAGAATATTTCACAGATTTAATTCTTTTTTGATTTAAATTTTTTATTCTAAAAAGGAAATAAAATCAATAGATTGTTAATAACATATGTATACACATATAATATAGCGCATTTATTTTCTTTACATTTGTTTCCTCAGGTGGCCTCTTTAACATTCTTGATATTGTCAATTGATTTATTCTAAAACCAAAATCTTGCTCTATCCATCTAGCAGTTCGTTGAGCTTCAATAATTGCCTGACGTTTATTTTTTTTTTTTAGATTGGTAATTATGGGAAGAATCAGAAATCTATTTTAATTTTTTTTAAAAAAATAATATAATTATGATGATGAGAAACCAATGATGTAACAATGATGATGAGAAACCAATGATGTAACAATGATGATGAGAAATCAATGATGATGAGAATGATTAATTTTAAAAAAAATTGCGAGGACGATGATAATGATAGATATTGATGGTGATCGAGGCGGAATAATGACAGGATTAAAAAAAAAAAAATTATGATGGATAATGGTGTTGGTTGAATTTTTTAGGACCGAGAATTTTTAAAAAAAAAATTAGAAATGATGATGAATTTTGTTGACAGAATTTAAAAATTGTGGAATGATAAAGAATGATGAGTAGGTAAAAGTAACCAAGACTAATAAAAATCAAAATTCATTAATTTATCAAGCAGGATAATAGGTGACCGAAATCAAAGTGGGAGATGAAGAATTATGAACGGCCAATAAAAAATTAAAGTGTGACCAGAAACATCAATGAAATCTGGAATTTTTTAATGAAATCATATGCACGTTATGTGTACGCTTATCTCATATGGTCATACAAAAAATAAAATCTGAAATAAAAATTATTATCAATATTTCGATAGGTATAAATAAGTAAAAGCTATATGATAACAATGAAAGTGATATGATTAATTAAATTAAAATAGTCAATATATCTGATGTACTGAAAGTGTATATAAAATGAAAGAATGATTCGTAACTAAAAAATAATAGCTTCGTGAATTGTTTCACGAATTTCCTTTCACAAATTCACTGCACTGAAAAAAAGGGAGTCCTCTAAAGCAGTGTACAATCACATGATTTAGAGCCAATAAGAAGACCAGTCTATTTATATAAGCCAATCTAACCCTAACTATATCACGTGATTGTACCCGGCTTTAGACATCCCCAAAAAAAGGAACTGGCAGCACAAAGTTGGATTACATAATAAATAATAACGATACAATATTAAATCAATTTTCTTCAAAACGTAAATTCGGCTGTAAATTTTTTTTTTTTAAAAAAAAAAAGAAAACTTCTACCTTACCTACATACTATGAGTCTTTTATTTGTGGAGGATGCAATCAAGAATATAATTTTTTCGGGTGGTGTGAACCGTACAACTCGACACATTTCAAAAATGATTTTTATAAATGGAAAAGTGGAAATGAAACAATAGATAAATTTATTCAGGATTCTCAACTAAATGCTGATTATTATGAAAAAGTAATAGAATGGATACCTTATGAAAAATTTAGGGTTTTTAAAAAAATAGCAAAGGTGGCTTTAGTACTATATATTATGCTGTGTGGGTCGATGGATATATTGAAGATTTGGATATTAAAAATCAACAATGGGTAAGAAAAGGTCCAGGTCCACATGAAGTGGCATTAAAAAGGATTGATGGTATTGGAAACATTAATGAAGATTTCTTTAATGAGGTAAATTAATATTTTTAAGTTAATATGAAAATTTATTAATTTGATATGCTAATTATATTTAAAAAATATATTATTAGATCGAAATTCTCTCAAGAACAATAGGTGATTATCTGACAATTTTATTTTATGGAATTACAAAAGATCAAGAAACTCGTAAATATATGATGATTTTCGATTATCTAGAAGGTGGAAATCTTAGAAATTTTTTAAAAAATAATTTTAATAATATTAATTGGAAAGTTAAATTACATCATTTAAATTTGTTGACATTTGATTTTAGAAGAATTCATGAAGTAGATATAATTCATCATGATTTCCATCCGGGAAATATTTTATTACGTAATTTTAAAGATTCAGATGATTTATGTATTTCAGATTTCGGGTTAAGTAAATTAATTGGGAAAAATGTAGAAATTCCTCAAAAGAGAAATGTTTTTTGGAGTATTTCCCTATATAGCTCCTGAAGTATTAGGTGGAGAAGAATACACAAAGGCTGCATGTTTATTCATTTGCAATTATTGCTTATGAAATAGTTACTGGTTTTCAACCATATCCTGATGTGCCACATGATAATGAGTTAGCGTTGAAAATATGTAATGGATTACGACCAAAAATTCCATTTCACATTCCTAAATTAATTATACAAGTGATTATGCGATGTTGGGATGCTCAAATTACCTGTCAACCCACTTTTACAGAATTACATAGAGAGTTGGCAAAATACTATTGTGGTTATAGAGAAAATTTGTATAAAAATAATAATGAAATTACAATTCAAATTAAAGAAGCTGAAGAATTTTCCAAAAATCAAACAACATCAACTGATACAACGACTATAGTTCCAACAAATTATCAAACTCATCCACAAGCAATTTAGACAAGTAGACTTCTCGATTTTTCAAATCTTCCAAAACCCAAGAATGAAGAAAATTTTGAAAAAAACTTGAAGAATTAACGGAATCTTTTTCTTATATAATTACTAGTAAGTTTCAATTATGCTATATATATTTTTTTTTATTATTTCCTGATTAATTATATTATTTTTATTTTCGTTTAGATGATGATATCGATGAATTTAAATATTATAATATTTTTCATTTTATTGTTATTTTATTTTTTATTATAAAAATATTTTTGTAAAAATTCAATTAAATTATTTAGAAGATTTCATAACTTCTAATTGATAAAAAAAAGTCAATATAATATTATGCACTGACCTTCTTTCTGGAAGTTTTTTTTGCAAAAATTGATTGCTGATTGTATAATTATTATTTAGAATGCATTAAATAGAAATTCATTTTTTTAATTATTAAAAATAGACTTTAACTAACTTTAATATCAACTAAATGATTGTATTTACATCATTTCTTTTTTGCGAATATTAATTTCGTAGCTTTGTTATTAATTACATAACTATGATTATATTTCCATCATTTTTGCATATAATATATGCCTCATTAGAGAAGGATGTTATTTGTAATGTAAAAAATAGATTCAAATTTCTATATTCATAAAAAGGAACAAAAATTATGAATCAACCTCAAGTATTCATAAACTTTGGGGTCAAAAAAATTTATTTTTATATAATCTAGGTCATCAATACGTGGGAAAAAAATTATTTTTACAATATATCACATGGATTTCAATTATTTGGAATTTTGCGAACTTTTTATTTAGTAAATTTGGATTATTTTGTCCCCGCTTATAATCATAATTTTAAAATGACAATACTGATAACAAGAAAATATTTAATATAGAATTGAGTAATAATGAAAATAAAAAGTAAGGCAGTGAATTTGAAGATAATCAATGTAGGATAATATTTTTAAAAATACACAATATAAAATGTTAAACTAAATTCTCCCACCAAAATTAAATTTTTAAATATAAAGTATGAATTTTAATAGATATAATTAAAGAAAATGAGATTACAATTTTTTTTTCCTTTGAAATTAAAAAAAAATTCCAGTTTCCGAATTGAGAACACAATGTGATTTTTTACTGCTTTGATAAATGTACAAAAACTATTATTTTTTTAAGATTATAACAATAATTTACTCGGCTGTCAACTTAAAATTAATTTCTGCAATACTTTTACTTTATACACAAACCATTTTTACAATAGATAGTTTAATATGATTGAATCCAAAAAAATAACAAAGAATCCATAATCAATTCAAGTATTTAAAAAAATTTTTTTTTACCATAATCAATTCCTTTACCTATCTGATGATATGTACTGGATTAAATATTTAGCATTCTAATGACCCTGGACCCTTGTTATTATATTTATATAAATATTTTTGTAAAAATTCAATTTAATAAATTTATTATTAAGTATAAATTCAATTAACTTAGTTTGTAATTTAGATTTTTTTTTATTAAATTAAATAAAATTAAAATGTCATTCTTATATTTTATTTCTGATTTAATTAATATTACTTTGAAATAGTATTCTTGCTTGTTCATATAAATTAATTTGTATAAAAAAAGGAAAATATTTTATATAAGTTGAAGACTGAACTGATACTTTGTGATATGATACTTTCAGGAATAATAATAATGATCTAAATTTTGTATTCTGTTTTTTTTATTACAGATAATGAAGGGTCGTACAATAAAAATCCGGTGATTTTTTTTATTACTTTACGATAATAAAAATATTTATTTAGGGTATGTTTATACTATTAATTAATTATTTAGTAAAAATTAGAAAGTATTAATAAAGTCACGAATGGTCAAAGCAAAGCGTAATACGTAATATTAAGTCGCGAGTTAATTGATGATTAGATCATAAAAATGAAAGAATGTAATTTTTTATTTTTTATTTTTATTTTCTTTATTTTTTGTTTTTATTTTTTATTAATTTTTATTGATTTTTTATTTTATTTTTTATTTTCTTTTATTTTTTTCTTTTTCTTTTGTTTTTATTTATTCAATTTGTAACATAATTATCTAAAAATCATGATTTCATAAATTATTCTGAAAAGCTGTAAAATTATTCATTGATTTTTTTTTTAAAAAAAGAAGACTTCATCTTACATACTATAAATAAACAAAAATTTTAAAGAATGAAGTCAAATATATAATGGTTGGACCGTGAAACTTAATACATTTCAAAAATAATTTTGGTAATTGACAAGTGGAAATGAAAAATAGATAAATTAATTCAAGATTTCAACTAATGCCTTATGATAGATTTAAAGGTATTAAAGAAATAGCAAAAGGTGATTTTGTTACTATTTACTATCTGAGTGGATCGTTGGAGATATTGAAAATCAACAATGGAAAAGAGATAGTCAACGTGAAGTTGTATTAAAAAAGATTAACAGCATTGTAGATATTAATGAATATTTCTTAAAATGAGGTCATGAATACAGTTGCATTTCAATTAAGTCGGTCGAAATGATGCAATCTTTTGATCTTGAAAAATTTCTTATATAAATATGGCCCTCATAAAAGAAAACCTACTTAAAAAGCAAATAAGGGACTAATTAAAAAAAAACATAATTACAAAAACAAATAAAATAATAATTATTTTCTTTTTTATATTTTTTACAAATAAAATCAAAAACAATAAATTTTTTAAAATATAAAAATTCATTTTATTTCTTATAAAATCGAATAGAACAAGAATATGCAATGAACGATCAAAATAAATGAAATTATTATTATAGAATAAATTAAGAACAATAGAATAAGTATAAAATAATAGAATAAATAAAAATAACAATATTTATACAATCTTTTCAGATGAAATTAAGATAGATTGCATTGAGGTTAGAGACATGGAAGATAGAATAAAAGAAAAAATAATAAATATAGAATTAACCTTAAAGTAAATTTTTATGTGATACATATAAAAGAAGAAAATAGATAATTATTTCACTGAGAATATAGAATTAATAAAATAAATAATCTAGTTTAAGACTGATAAGATCATACTTAAATATTTTTTGTATCGGTTTATTCATATTTTACTGAAAAGTTGTTAAATTTAAACTTAAATAATTATAAAAAAAATTCTTTCTAGTAATTCATTTTTAATATTTANTTTTTTACAAATAAAATCAAAAACAATAAATTTTTTAAAATATAAAAATTCATTTTATTTCTTATAAAATCGAATAGAACAAGAATATGCAATGAACGATCAAAATAAATGAAATTATTATTATAGAATAAATTAAGAACAATAGAATAAGTATAAAATAATAGAATAAATAAAAATAACAATATTTATACAATCTTTTCAGATGAAATTAAGATAGATTGCATTGAGGTTAGAGACATGGAAAATAGAATAAAAGAAAAAATAATAAATATAGAATTAACCTTAAAGTAAATTTTTATGTGATACATATAAAAGAAGAAAATAGATAATTATTTCACTGAGAATATAGAATTAATAAAATAAATAATCTAGTTTAAGACTGATAAGATCATACTTAAATATTTTTTGTATCGGTTTATTCATATTTTACTGAAAAGTTGTTAAATTTAAACTTAAATAATTATAAAAAAAATTCTTTCTAGTAATTCATTTTTAATATTTATGAATACTAAATAGAATCCAAAAAATACTTGGAGATGAAATATCACAAGAAATGACATATAGCAAATTTTTTTCCAAGAATGAATCATTATTAATCATAGAGGATAATTACAAGCTGGTAATGCACTGTTAATTAAAGTTCAGAATTACCACTTGTCTAATAGTTATTCTATATTTAAAAGGTTTACATATTTTAATCTCATTATTATATGGTAAACACAAACAAAAAAAAACACATACTTAAATTAACTTATAAAACTAACATAAAAAAAAGAATATAAATTCACAAAAAATCTTGTATATTGAATAATGAATATTTTTAAAAATTCATCCAAAAACATCATCAAGATTTGAAACAATTGAGACAAGGGCAGAATCACCAGAAATAAATCAAGGTTAAAATAATATTGATGGATTAAATCTATTTTTCATTGTCTNAATTATAAAAAAAATTCTTTCTAGTAATTCATTTTTAATATTTATGAATACTAAATAGAATCCAAAAAATACTTGGAGATGAAATATCACAAGAAATGACATATAGCAAATTTTTTTCCAAGAATGAATCATTATTAATCATAGAGGATAATTACAAGCTGGTAATGCACTGTTAATTAAAGTTCAGAATTACCACTTGTCTAATAGTTATTCTATATTTAAAAGGTTTACATATTTTAATCTCATTATTATATGGTAAACACAAACAAAAAAAAACACATACTTAAATTAACTTATAAAACTAACATAAAAAAAAGAATATAAATTCACAAAAAATCTTGTATATTGAATAATGAATATTTTTAAAAATTCATCCAAAAACATCATCAAGATTTGAAACAATTGAGACAAGGGCAGAATCACCAGAAATAAATCAAGGTTAAAATAATATTGATGGATTAAATCTATTTTTCATTGTCTTAATTATAAATTAAAAAAAAAATAATCAAAATCTTAAAGATAAATTTATTTCAAAATTATTTTAATTATTTTCTTGAAACTAAAAAGTATTTGAACCAACCAGCATCAAGTCCTATTAACCAATTATTACCTTTATTTCTCTAGAACTCCTATTTCTAGATTATTCCTACATGCAGACTCAGAATGATATTATTATAATAATATACTGTTCCTTACAAATTGAATACTTCTTTACATAATGTCATTATTATGTATTCCGTCATTTGTAAGCAATAAATAATATCTAGAAATTCAATTTAAAGTGAAATACACTTTTAATTTTAGCATAGAATATGTTGAAGCATGATAACCTAAAGCCATTATGCAAAAAAAATAAAAATAAAAAAGTCACACCACACAAGATACAATTAATAGGAAGTCAACATCATGAATACAGTTGCATTTCAATTAAGTCACATACTGAAGTCAAAATGATGTAATTTATCTGAAATTTTTCTTACATAAATTCGAGCCTCATAAAAAAAACTTATTAAAAGCAGATAATTAAATTAGGACTTAAGTAACTACAAACCATAATTATAAAATAATAACTATTCTTTTTTATTTTATTTTATAAATAAATAAAAAACAAAAAATTTATTAAAACATAAATTTATTATATCATTTTTTTTCTTGATCTAAGTCAAAAATCTAATAGAACCAGAATATATGAAGAACAAATTGAAATAGATGAAATTATTTTATAGAATAAAATAAAAAACAATAGAATAAAATAAAATTAATAGAATGAAACAAAAAACAATAATACTAATGCAAACTTTCCAGATGAAATTAAGTAAATTAAGTGATAAAATATCTATAAATTCAGATTTCACTTTTGATTCAATTGAGGTTAGAGACATGAAAAAATATAATAGAATGAAAAATAATAAATATATAATTAACTTAATTTTTTCATGAGACATAAAAGATTTCACTGAGAAAATATAATTAATAAAATTAATATTTAATTTAAGGACTGATAAGGCTATGCTCAAATATATTTTTTGAATTCTTAATTTATGATTTTATTCATAATTTACTGAATTCAAATTTAAATAATTATAAAAAAATTCTTTCTGGGCACATTAAATTAATTTATATTTAGTAAAGAATATTTGATCGCAAATAAAAGATACTTGGAGATTATATCTTCCAATAAATGGTCAATAACAAATTTTGTCTAAGGGCGAGTCATTATTAATCATCATAAACTGGTGATGTTCATCTAATAGTCAATAGTTCCGGATTTAAATTCTATATCTCATATAATAGATTATCTCATTATGATATGGTAAACAGAAATAAAAATGCAGATACTTCATTGCAAAATATATTAATCTAATATAAAAAAAATAATATATCTTTCCTTTTATTTATAAATTAAAAAATAATATTACAACAAAAATAGTAAAAATAATAAAATTCATAAAATTCAAAATTTCTTAAAAGTATAAGGTTGAATCATGAACTATGGGATTACATTTATATTTTTATAAATTAAATTTATTATTGAAGAAATGCTTGAAAAAGAAAATAAAAATATATTTAAAAAAAATAATAAAAATAAAACAGTAAAAATAATAATAATAATCAAAACAATAAAAATAGCAAAAAATAAAAATAATAAAACAATAAGTAATAAAAATAATAAAACAATAAATAGTAAAAATAATAAAATAATAAATAATAAAATTAAATGAGTGAACAATTTTTGAATGAAAAATATAATTAAATTTATTATTTAAGAAATGCTTGAAAAAGTATATTTTAAATAGTTTTAATAAAAATAACAAAAATAATAAAACGGTAATAAAAATAATAAAAATAATAAAAATAATAAAAACAGTAAAAATAATAAAAATAATAGTAAAAATAGTAAAAATAATAAAAATAATAAGCAATAAAAATAATAAAACCATAAAATAATGAAATAATAAATAATAAAATAATAAATAGTTAAAGATAATAATTTTTCGATAAAAATTATAATGAGTAAATTAACAAGGAAAAGATAATTCAAGCCCCTGATCCTTAACCCTTGTTTATTTATTTATTAATTTTTGTAACATATAATATGTATTAAGTTTTTTTAAAAAAAGACGAAAATGGTAAAATGATAAACATTTGGGTTGTTGTACAATCATGTGGTCAAAATATTATGATTTTTTGTTTGTAAAAATTCCCAAAGTAGCTAAATTTCGGTAACAACTCCGATTGATAATTAAATCCGAGGAAATTAAACTTATAAAAAAATCTTACATCGAAACATAAATTCTGATAAAAAACAAAAAAAATGGTATATAATATATACCCAGAATGCCCAGAATGCAATCAAAAATATAGTGGATATAAATGGTGCAAACCATGTAACTCGAAACATTTCCGAAATGATTTTAATAATTGGACAAGTGGAAATGATAAAATAGATAAATTCATTCAAGATGCTCAACTAAATGCTAATAATTATAATAATGTAATAGAATGGATACCTTATGATAGATTTAAAGATNGTACAATCATGTGGTCAAAATATTATGATTTTTTGTTTGTAAAAATTCCCAAAGTAGCTAAATTTCGGTAACAACTCCGATTGATAATTAAATCCGAGGAAATTAAACTTATAAAAAAATCTTACATCGAAACATAAATTCTGATAAAAAACAAAAAAAATGGTATATAATATATACCCAGAATGCCCAGAATGCAATCAAAAATATAGTGGATATAAATGGTGCAAACCATGTAACTCGAAACATTTCCGAAATGATTTTAATAATTGGACAAGTGGAAATGATAAAATAGATAAATTCATTCAAGATGCTCAACTAAATGCTAATAATTATAATAATGTAATAGAATGGATACCTTATGATAGATTTAAAGATGTTAAACAAATAGGTAAAGGTGGATTTGGAACAATACATTATGCTAGGTGGATTGATGGATTTATTGAAAAATGGGATATTGGAAATCAACGATGGGGAAGAGATCGTAAATATAGTGAAGAAGTGGCATTAAAAAAGTTTGATAATTTTGTGAATTTCAACGATGTCTTAAATGAGGTAAATATTTTAATTAATATTTAAATTTAATTTTCAAATTATTATATAACGTTTTAAATATAAATTAAAAATGTTTATATTATTAGATGGAAATTCACTTTAAAACATACACTGATAGAGGTTCTTCAATTCGATTTTATGGAATTACACAAGATCCAGAAACACACTCATATATGATGGTTTTAGCATATGCATTCGATGGAAATCTTCGAGAATATTTAAAAATTAATTTTAATAATATTAATTGGAAACAAAAATTAGATCATCTATACCAGTTATCTAACAATTTGAAGAATATTCATGAATTAGATATAGTTCACCAGGACTTCCATCCTGGAAATATTTTATCATACGATTTTAAAAATAATATATATATTTCAGATTTTGGATTAAGTAAACTAATAGGGGCAAATCCAAATAATCCCGAAAAAAAGAATATAGTTGGTGTATTACCATATATTGCACCAGAGGTATTAAGTGGTGATGAAGAATATACAAAAGCTGCTGATGTATATTCGTATGGAATTATCGTTTACGAAATGATTACGGGCTTTCCTCCATATCCCGATATACCACATGATGAAGATTTGGCTATTAAAATATGCAATGGATTACGACCAAAAATTCCATTTTATACTCCCAAATTAATTACAAGAATGATTATGAGGTGTTGGGATGCTCGAGTTAAACATAGACCCACTTTTGAAGAATTATGGAAAGAGTTGAATAAATACGATGATGATTATTATTATTATTTAAATGAAGGGAAAAATAAAGATTCAGAAATTGTAATTCAAATTAAAAAAGCTGAAGAATTTTCAGCAAATCAAGAATCAACCAATACAACAACTACAACAACTGCAACTACTACAACTCCCCTTAATTATCAAACTCATCCGCAAGCAATTTATACCAGTCGACTTCTTAATTATCCAAAACTTCCAAAACCCAAGAACGAAGAAAATTTCGAAAGAGAACTTGAAGAATTAACTAAATCTTTTTCTTATATAACTACTAGTAGGTATCAATTATATTAATTTAATTTTTATTTTTTATTTTCTGATTAATTATATTAATTTATTTATTTTTTATTTAGACGATGATATCGATGAATTCTAAATATTATAAATATTTTATTTTTATTTATAAATATTTTGGTAGAAATTCAATTAAATTAGTTTGCATAACTATAACTATTTTTAATAACTTTTAAAATAAATAAATAAATAACTGTTGCTAATAATTTCATTAATCTATCTTTTTAAATGATAATTGATTAAATAAGAAATGATTGATCTAAAAATTAATTCGATAAATTAAATTCAGTGATGATAATATTCNTACAACAACTACAACTCCTCTTAATTATCAAACTCATCCGCAAGCAATTTATACCAGTCGACTTCTTAATTATCCAAAACTTCCAAAACCCAAGAACGAAGAAAATTTCGAAAGAGAACTTGAAGAATTAACTAAATCTTTTTCTTATATAACTACTAGTAGGTATCAATTATATTAATTTAATTTTTATTTTTTATTTTCTGATTAATTATATTAATTTATTTATTTTTTATTTAGACGATGATATCGATGAATTCTAAATATTATAAATATTTTATTTTTATTTATAAATATTTTGGTAGAAATTCAATTAAATTAGTTTGCATAACTATAACTATTTTTAATAACTTTTAAAATAAATAAATAAATAACTGTTGCTAATAATTTCATTAATCTATCTTTTTAAATGATAATTGATTAAATAAGAAATGATTGATCTAAAAATTAATTCGATAAATTAAATTCAGTGATGATAATATTCGGAGTATATTGTTATATCACAAGCTCAAACAATACTACATAAATTTTCTTAACTAAATTGGACCAACCAGATTTTCTTCATTTTCTTCTTCCAATAGTTGAAATGAACTTTGAAAGAAGGATGCGGGTCGGATTCCTTTTTTTCGAATTTGATCATTTTCTGTGAATAATGGATGTTAATATAAAGAATAAATTTAATGTAACGTGGAAATCAATAAAGAAACAAATTAATAATAATTTTACCTCGATTAAGGCGCATCTTTCCAACATCCATCGTTAAATCTTGGCCCATTTAACATATAATTCTTGTAGGCGAGATACTTCTTGTGAAAGTAATTCATATACTTCGTCAGATTCAACTATAAACCAATAATAAATAATAAATAAAAAATATAAAAAGTTAATTACAAATAAATTAAAAAATTCTATATTATAAAATGTCATAGTAATAATAATATTTATTATTAGATGTTATTTTACTTACTTTTTTGTAAACTCAAAGAATTCATCACACTCATATTGGTGAATCAAAAATTTATCCCAAAGATTAACCAATTGTACTATTAAAAATGTATGATAAATAAATAATAAATAAATAATAATAAATAACGATAAATAATAAATAACAATCAATAATAATAATACCTCTTCGATGGCTTTTTGAATAATGGCTCTCATAATTTCCCTTAAACTATAAAAAATATAATAAAAAATAATTAATTATATAATAAATTAATTGTCAATCAATCACTGAATAAATAAATAAATTAAATACTCTTCATCCAATTCTCATCACAGTTAAATCCTTTCTTCTGCGGAAATAATTCCTGTATAAATTTTTTACATCTCAAGTTTCCCTTTTCGAACTTGATAATCATTTTCAAATGATTTCTCTTATCCTCAAAATTTCCAATAAAAATTCATCCCGTGGATAGATTCTTGGATTTGTCGAATTAGTTTGGGATCAAACAAATAATCTGATTCATCATCATCATCTCATCATTACCATTACTATTATTCTTATTATTATTCAAGTTATTCTCTCGTAATGCTTCAAAAGGTTCTTTGGGATTACTCTTCTTATTAATGAATAAACAGAATATTCTTTTATCCATCTCATCTTGTGGAGTGTAATGATGAAGTTGAATTGCACATTCTTCCGATGATTCACGTAGTGGACCTATTTATATATATATCTATATATGTATATTATATTTTAATTTACATGGGAATGCAGGTGTGAATTAATATGTAAATAAATGGAATTATAATAATTAAAAGAATTAAAATAATAATAATAATTAAAACAATTAAAATAATTTAAATAACAATAATAATTAAAGATTACATACCACAATTCGGAAAATTTATCAGTAGTCAAATAATAGTGATTTATGAATAATAATTTGTTAATTATAATAAATTACTGCATAATAATAATATTAAAATATATAGAAATAATAAAAAATTATTATCAAAAAATCGAAAGCTACAAGAAAATAAATTAATAAAATAAAAAAAATAAAAAATATAAATAAAATAAAATAAAATAAAATAAATTAAATTAAATTAAATTAAATAAATAAATTAAATTAAATTAAATAAATTAAATAAATAAATCGGTGAAAATAAATAAATTAAATAAATTAAATTAAAATAAANTCTTGGCCCATTTAACATATAATTCTTGTAGGCGAGATACTTCTTGTGAAAGTAATTCATATACTTCGTCAGATTCAACTATAAACCAATAATAAATAATAAATAAAAAATATAAAAAGTTAATTACAAATAAATTAAAAAATTCTATATTATAAAATGTCATAGTAATAATAATATTTATTATTAGATGTTATTTTACTTACTTTTTTGTAAACTCAAAGAATTCATCACACTCATATTGGTGAATCAAAAATTTATCCCAAAGATTAACCAATTGTACTATTAAAAATGTATGATAAATAAATAATAAATAAATAATAATAAATAACGATAAATAATAAATAACAATCAATAATAATAATACCTCTTCGATGGCTTTTTGAATAATGGCTCTCATAATTTCCCTTAAACTATAAAAAATATAATAAAAAATAATTAATTATATAATAAATTAATTGTCAATCAATCACTGAATAAATAAATAAATTAAATACTCTTCATCCAATTCTCATCACAGTTAAATCCTTTCTTCTGCGGAAATAATTCCTGTATAAATTTTTTACATCTCAAGTTTCCCTTTTCGAACTTGATAATCATTTTCAAATGATTTCTCTTATCCTCAAAATTTCCAATAAAAATTCATCCCGTGGATAGATTCTTGGATTTGTCGAATTAGTTTGGGATCAAACAAATAATCTGATTCATCATCATCATCTCATCATTACCATTACTATTATTCTTATTATTATTCAAGTTATTCTCTCGTAATGCTTCAAAAGGTTCTTTGGGATTACTCTTCTTATTAATGAATAAACAGAATATTCTTTTATCCATCTCATCTTGTGGAGTGTAATGATGAAGTTGAATTGCACATTCTTCCGATGATTCACGTAGTGGACCTATTTATATATATATCTATATATGTATATTATATTTTAATTTACATGGGAATGCAGGTGTGAATTAATATGTAAATAAATGGAATTATAATAATTAAAAGAATTAAAATAATAATAATAATTAAAACAATTAAAATAATTTAAATAACAATAATAATTAAAGATTACATACCACAATTCGGAAAATTTATCAGTAGTCAAATAATAGTGATTTATGAATAATAATTTGTTAATTATAATAAATTACTGCATAATAATAATATTAAAATATATAGAAATAATAAAAAATTATTATCAAAAAATCGAAAGCTACAAGAAAATAAATTAATAAAATAAAAAAAATAAAAAATATAAATAAAATAAAATAAAATAAAATAAATTAAATTAAATTAAATTAAATAAATAAATTAAATTAAATTAAATAAATTAAATAAATAAATCGGTGAAAATAAATAAATTAAATAAATTAAATTAAAATAAATAAAAGTAAATAAAAAATAAAATAAATAAAATAAATTAAATAAAATAAATTACCTCGATTAACGAACACTGATAAATGTTTTCCTATAAAGAACACGTTGGATATTTTAATAATAAAATAATATTATTATATTTAATAATAATAATTAATAATTATAATAAAAATTAAAATAACTCTTGTAATGAATTAATGAATTATGAATTGAATTGAAAAAAGTTTATCATAAATATTATTAATTCATAACTCATCGAAGCAACATTGTGGTATTATTTCAACCAAATAAATTACGATAATCTTCTATTTCAAAGTTAAGTTTAGTAAAATATTTAAATAAATTATATTATAAATAATTAAAAAAAAATAGAATATAAAATTTAGATCATTCATTATTTTAATTATTAAAAAAAGAAATATTTAAATAGATTATTATTATAAATAAATAAATAAAATAGAATATAAAATTTCGATCATTCATTATTTTAATTATTAAAAAAAGAAATATTTAAATAAATTATTATTATAAATAAATAAATAAAATAGAATATAAAATTTGGATCATTCATTATTTTTATTATTAAAAAAAGAAACGAGAAAGAGAAGTAAAAGAAATCTTGTTCACAGTGATTATTAAATATTCCTGAATTGATGCATGTTGGTGATCTTATTTTAATACTTCATTATTATGTAATGGTTTATAGTACTGCGCGGACAATGTGAAAGTTACGCCAATCAGTCTCACCAAATTTAGGTGACACACGATAATTCAGTTTTACCAACACACTTTTCTTATACGCAATATCACGAAACACAGTAAGATCAATTACGTGTAATATCTGGAGGTACGATGAGTAAGTGGAGTAAAAAGTATCTTTACTACCTTCTTCGTACACTGCCGAAATTTAATAGACTTTTTGAAGTAACTTTCAAAGAAATATAAAGTAGTTCTATTTCTATTAAAAGGATTATAAGATTTATTACAGAAATATAACAATAGAAATATATTACTGCTTTGGCGTATCTTATCCCTATTGCTATATGAAATTATTTATTATTAGAATTGATTATTACAAAATTATTTATTATTAGATTTATTTTCGAAACTATTTGCTATTACTAAGATTATTAAGAAATTATTTATTAATTAGTAATTTTTAAGTATATTGAATAAAAAAATGTTTTCGCGAGAGAAGAATCTCTCGTTCTTCTTCCCAACCGCAGCTACTTTTATAATTCTTCTATTGTTTACCCTCAACTTCTGTCATCCACAAACACGTCCTTTGTACCAGGATGAATAAATAGTCATCTAAATTATATGATGAGTTGGATAAATACTCTTAGGATTATGAAAAAAAATAATAATAATAATAACAATGGAATTACAATTCAAATAAAAGCCGAAGAATTATCTGCAATTCAAACAACAACTACAACTCCACTTAATTATAAAACACATCCACAAGCAATTTATACCAGTCGACTTCTCAATTATTCAAATATTCCAGAACCTAAAAATGAAGAAAATTTTGAAAAAGAACTTGAAGAATTAACAGAATCTCTTTCTCATATAAATACTAGTAAGTATTAATTATATATTATATTTTATTTATTTTTTATTTCCTGATTAATTATATTAATTTAATTTATTTTTATTTTTTTTTGTTTAGATTATGATATTGAAAATTTTTAAATATTAAAAATATCTTTCATTTCTCGTTTTTATTTTTCTATGATATGCAAAAATTTGATTAAATTAGTTTGTGGCGTAGCCAAGAGATAATTTGTATTTTANTTGTACCAGGATGAATAAATAGTCATCTAAATTATATGATGAGTTGGATAAATACTCTTAGGATTATGAAAAAAAATAATAATAATAATAACAATGGAATTACAATTCAAATAAAAGCCGAAGAATTATCTGCAATTCAAACAACAACTACAACTCCACTTAATTATAAAACACATCCACAAGCAATTTATACCAGTCGACTTCTCAATTATTCAAATATTCCAGAACCTAAAAATGAAGAAAATTTTGAAAAAGAACTTGAAGAATTAACAGAATCTCTTTCTCATATAAATACTAGTAAGTATTAATTATATATTATATTTTATTTATTTTTTATTTCCTGATTAATTATATTAATTTAATTTATTTTTATTTTTTTTTGTTTAGATTATGATATTGAAAATTTTTAAATATTAAAAATATCTTTCATTTCTCGTTTTTATTTTTCTATGATATGCAAAAATTTGATTAAATTAGTTTGTGGCGTAGCCAAGAGATAATTTGTATTTTACAAAATTTTAGCACAGAATAGAACATGAATTTATCATCATCATTAATTCAATTAACTTAGATTGTAATAAAGATTTTTTTTTTTAAATAAAATATAATAAAATACAGGATTAGCTTGCATTTTAATTTTATCTTTATTTTACACTTTACATACTTTATCTAAAACATTCATATTATATAAATAAGGATTTTAATATTCTTTATTCTTGATATTTTATTTGTTAGATTGTTATTTTTTATTTATTTTAGCCATATTTTTATCCCTTCCACACGTAGAAAAGATCTGATGATGTGATGATGCTTGATGCATTTCATCCATATTTGTTATAAATAAAGATTATTGTTTTTATTTTATATTATTTGTTAATTATTATTAATTATTATTATTATTATTATATTATTATTATTTTTTTAGATTATTAATAGATTTGTTTAATATATATTCACTAATTCTTTTCATAATCATTATAATTCAGAGAAGAGTATATATGAAAATAAAATATTCTAAAAAATTTATATCAATATTTTGGTGGGTGGAATCGTAATGCAATATAAATAAATATATAAAAACTAAATAAAAATAGTCAATATATACGGAGTGGTGTGCTGAAAAATGAAATAATGGGATATCTTTATTTTTTATTTTTTAAACCAACGAAGCCTCGCTCCAAACGTATTAATGCTATTACTCAATTCCATATATTTTGTTTGTATAATAAATAATAAAATTATATGCTGTATGATATTTTGGCTTAATCTTTCCTACCAAAGCAATTTTTCTTCAAAACATAAATTCGGCCGTAAATTTATTAAAAAAAAGAAAACTTCCACATTGTAAATTATAAGTGAACAAATAATGACTTGGTTTGTAATTTAGATTTTTTTTATTAAATTAAGTAAAAATAAAATTGTAAATAGTATTTTTATTATTGCAGTTTACATAAATTAAAATAATTTATAGTATGCAAGTTGAATACCGGAGTATATTTTTTAAGATATGCGCTTATTTAGTTAATTAGCTATGAAAAAAGCAAAAAAAATAAATAAGAAAAATAAATATAAATATATAAATTTAAACATACATATTCTATACATTAAAATAACTAAATAAATATATTGACGATCGTGCCTTTTATTTTAATCAAGTTTTCTTTTGTTAGTAAATAAAAAATAAAGCTTCTTGTACCACACTGATTATCATATAGTTATCATGCGATCAATAATAAAACAATTAGAAATAGAAATAGAAAATAGAAGCTCTAGAATAACCACACCTGGTTATAATCTTATCTGGAACCTGTAAAATTCTAAAACATCTAACCTGTATTATACATGAAACAAAATATTGTACCAGATGCAGATGCCTTTAATTTCAATTCCACTTCTCATTTATTATCTAAGCAAAAATTTAATACAATGTCATGTTAGAGATCCAATAAAATAATTGTTAATTACAATAGATATCATCAAATGTTACACCACAAAAGGAAAAGCGAGAAAATAAATGTTATAAGATAACACTATGACAAGTAATAATATTATTATTTCTATTATTTCTTCAATTTTAATTTTTTTAATGTATTTCAAAATGTTTGATTCTCAAACAGATTATATTTTAAACTTTTAAATCCGTTTTAAATTTATTAATTATATTTTTTTCAACCGTATTACTCACTTCCTTTTCACCTTTTTACCATGGCAATTGTTTTTTGTTTATAAAATTTCTACACAACCTACATAATTGAAATGTATTTAAATATATTTCTAGAGTAGTAAATATATATAGTAACTTTATTTAAAAATAATTATCCATTGATAATTTGAATTATTTTAAAAAATAAATATAACTCGCTAGAAAAAATATCAATTAATAAATTATTTATTATTTATGAAAGTATTATTAGAAAAAAAGGACGGGTCCTCCAAACCTGAAAATAAAATGGATGGTACTAATATATTAAGAGAGAATAATTGAAATATTAAATTCATTACATTATATCAATATCAATAACTTGTGTGATTGAATATACTAATAAAAAGGCCATTACAATATTTGATTACACAGGATGTCATTATTACAAGATCAAAAAAAAAAGAGAGACAAAATGCAAACTATAATCTTGTTCTTGGATGAGACAATTGTAAATACTATTATGTAACATGAAGCGGATACATTGATATAATGTATTGTTTTATAGATGAAACATTTAGGCTCGACAAGACCAACGTTTAAAAGAAAGAGTTGCAGTTTGTAGTCTCTTGAACATTATCAGAATATAATAACTACCATTATAACAATAAATGTGGGTGCTGAAATCTTCGAACTGATATATTGGAAAATATACTTGAATTTATAAAATAATTTTTATATATTTTTCATTTTTTTTTATTTGAGTCGTCTGAACACTTTTGAAATTCTTATTTTTTTTTTTAGATCAAAAATACGAGATAAAATATCTTTATTTAAAAATAAAAGACGACAATATTATTTCAGTGGACAACTCTTTTTACATTTGCTATACTCNAAAGTATTATTAGAAAAAAAGGACGGGTCCTCCAAACCTGAAAATAAAATGGATGGTACTAATATATTAAGAGAGAATAATTGAAATATTAAATTCATTACATTATATCAATATCAATAACTTGTGTGATTGAATATACTAATAAAAAGGCCATTACAATATTTGATTACACAGGATGTCATTATTACAAGATCAAAAAAAAAAGAGAGACAAAATGCAAACTATAATCTTGTTCTTGGATGAGACAATTGTAAATACTATTATGTAACATGAAGCGGATACATTGATATAATGTATTGTTTTATAGATGAAACATTTAGGCTCGACAAGACCAACGTTTAAAAGAAAGAGTTGCAGTTTGTAGTCTCTTGAACATTATCAGAATATAATAACTACCATTATAACAATAAATGTGGGTGCTGAAATCTTCGAACTGATATATTGGAAAATATACTTGAATTTATAAAATAATTTTTATATATTTTTCATTTTTTTTTATTTGAGTCGTCTGAACACTTTTGAAATTCTTATTTTTTTTTTTAGATCAAAAATACGAGATAAAATATCTTTATTTAAAAATAAAAGACGACAATATTATTTCAGTGGACAACTCTTTTTACATTTGCTATACTCAGTTGACATTAATGCTTAAAATATAAAAAGATAATATTGATTGTCAACAATAGGTATTTTAGTTCAATGGTATAAAGTACTCTGCTATCACATAAATCATACTAATGCACCCACCAAATTTAAAATTTCTCTTTTTCTCATCGAATAACAAATATATTATTAAAATTAATGAATAAATTTATAAATCGAAACAAAAATTCAAATTCATTAATTAATTTATTATAATAATATTGAAAATGTAAATAGAATATTTTAATTTTGACAATTATTATTTATTGTCCATTTATTATTATTAACGAAATAAGTTAAGCCACAAAAAAAAATAGCATTAAAAATCAATTAAAAAAAAAAAATCGAAATCAGTCAGTTAATATCAAAAAGCAAAATTTGAAAGATGTGTGATAAAGGTAAAGTGTGGATTGTAGTTTTACATTTTATTTATCCAGCTTTTCACGAATAAATATAAATTTCAATAAGCGGAAGAAGACTTTTGATAACTGAAGATGGCATTTCCTGACGTAATGTAAGTAAATTTGACAACATAAGTGAGAATTTATATATAGAGATTTCAGGTCTATATAAAAATATAGTTGGTAATTCTAAATAAAATTATGATTCAACTTTTAAAAATCAATCGATAATTTAAATTAGACTAAAAATCCCTTCAATTAAAATGAAAAACGATAAATTGACTCCGCATTATTACAATTATTCAACATTCCTTATAATTAAAAAGGATTCGAAGTATAATTAAATATTTAAAATAATAATTTTGGTATAATTCGACATTTACTAATATAAAAAAAAAACTTTGAATATTTTCATGAATGAAGTTTCATTTAAAAATAGTAGATCATCATTTCGAAGTCACGCACGTAATTATGATATAAGGATTTTTTTTGACTCCCGCTGCGCAAGCTATTCACGAGATTTTATACTAATGTGATGTTGATATAATATTTTATTCTAAATATAAAAAATACATTCAATTATTTATAATTTATAAATGATTTAATGATTTTAACAAATTCGTATAATAATGATATATTTAATAATGATTAATTATAATGATGATAATAAATAATTTGTTATGCTTTATATGATTATGTATATATATAATAATATTAAATAATATTAAATAATAATTGAATTAAATAATTAAAATAGTTAAATATAAAAAAAAATAATTAATTATTAAAAATGATTAAAAAATAATTAAAAAAATAATTAAAAAAATAATTAAAAAAATAATTAAAAAAAAATAGCTGAATAATTAAAATAATTTCTTGTTTCTTTTATTGAATACGAATTAACACTAAAAAAGGATGTAAATAAATTGAACCCATTTAAACATAAACATTATCCATACTATTTGTATCAGTTCCTACTTCTTCTTTCCTAGATTTTCTTTTCTTTTTCATGCACAAACAAATCCCACAACAACATAATGCTATCACCAAAACTAAAGCTAATACAATCACCATTATACATAGATTAGCACATTTCCTATATCCATCTTCATAACTCCAGAAAGACCAAGAAGAACGTCGGGTGGTGGTGTAAGCGAGTATTGATGGTGGAAATTGTATAAGCAGGATGACGAGAAGTATCAAGAAGGAAAACGAATCTTGCGTCATTTCTTTAGTTTTTTTATGTTGTTAATTATATGTTGTTTTCAGTATATTGTCGATTATCTGTTGTTTCTGTATATTGCTAATTATATTGGGCCAATTTTATCAAAATTTGTTGATTTATTAAATAATAAATCGTATAATTTATTGTCTTTATATTACAAGGATTAGAACTAATATAATTAAACGAATCTTTAATTGAAGAAGAAAAATGAAAATAAAAAATGAATTACGTACAATACAATAAAATAAATCTTTTATTTTTAACACGAATTTTTTTTTAATTACGCAATAATATAAATAAACCTAAATATAGTATAGTACTAATTTCGAATCTTCTAGTACAAAATATTTATATTTTTTATGGTCACGCTAGATTTTAAAATTTACATATGGTAACACAAACACCAATTCTATTTATTTGTTGTACAAATTTTCACCAAAAAGTTTTTACCGTCACGATGGTTGGGCAAATTATTTCTTCAAAGCCTGAAATGCAATAAAAACTCCGATATTCCATACATGTCTTGAAAGGGCAGTAAAGAAAGTAAATATCATTGTTGTGTTTTTATAAATTTCGTTTACGGTATTTGTTTATTTTATTATAGTAGCGTGCGTGCATAATAAAATGGATTAATTTGTCATGAGATGTACACGAATATTTATTCCATGATATGAATGATCAATTTGAAATACAAAAAAGTCAAAATAGTGAATTAAATAAATTAATTGAATTTTGAATTTTACTGTATTTTTAAGCCAAGTTTTTCTATATATGGGATTGGATTTTTTTTTTCAAGACCAAAAAATGCGAATAGGATAATTACATCATATACAAAAAATTCCATCAACGGAATGTATCTGTTCTTTTAATGAATAATCACTTATGGTTTTTATTTAAATGGAAAAGTTTTTTTCTTTTTATACATTTTTATTTATTTATTAATTTTTTTTTCTTTACTTAAGATTAGTAAGATCGCGGATATAAAATGGGTAAGTTTTAAATAATTTATTTTAATTTTTATTTACCTTTATATCTCTTTAGGTTCGTGTGATAAGGTAAGATGTCATTATTTTATTGTTTCTTTTTTTCTTTTTTTGAAAAAAAAAATTATTACCTACTTGATCTTGAAATGAATCTGTAAGTTTATGGATTTAAATAGGTAAGTTTATTATATTTTATTATTACTTACCTTAATTATTTTGTCTTGGGTCAACCTTTGCTTCGTGCGATGTCAATATAAATTCTCATATTTTATTATTATTTTTTTAAAATAATATTCGCCTGATTTCTTGGCATAGGTCATTATTTCCTTTCCTGGACCGGAATGTATATATAGGTAACGGGTGAATATAATAAGTACTTGATTTTCTTGGAAATGAATCAATAGGTTCAATGTAATTCGTAATCAATATTTTTATTATTATTTATACTTACCTTTGTAATATGCTATATTTCAAGAATATAATTATTATTTTTTATACCTTATATTCATTATTTTTAGTATTTTTATTTTATTATTTTTTTTTTTAATTTTTCTTAAATTCTTTCTATGATTGACCTTGGGAAGAAAATTTATTATTTTTTTTTTTTTGAGACGAGATTCATGTTGGTGTCGTAATTTTTTTTTATATGTAATTTATAAATTATATTGTATAATTTATCAACATTTATATATCATTTATTCTTTTATAGTTCCATATTAAAAGTATGATGCCTCTTAGGTATTGGAATATTCTATTATAATTTATTTAAAATTTATCCCATTTTGATGATCGAACCTTTGCCAACCAACCCTGTGTAATCTCAGATTGACGAATCAAATATTTACAACATTATTCCGTTACTCAATTCTATATATTAGTTAGAAGTTTGTATTAATGAGATAATAAAATCATATTTGATATTTATTCATTCATATCAAAGAAACGTAAATTCAGATTAAATTTATTTATTTATTTTTTTATAAAAAAAATATTTCTACCTTACATATTATAAGTGAATAAAAAAAAATGACATCTAATGAGATATGCCCAGAATGCAATCAAGAATTTACTTTTTTTGATACGTGCAAACCGTGCACTCGACACGTTTCAAAAAGGATTTTGATAAATGGACGAGTGGANATTCATTTTGGTGTCGTAATTTTTTTTTATATGTAATTTATAAATTATATTGTATAATTTATCAACATTTATATATCATTTATTCTTTTATAGTTCCATATTAAAAGTATGATGCCTCTTAGGTATTGGAATATTCTATTATAATTTATTTAAAATTTATCCCATTTTGATGATCGAACCTTTGCCAACCAACCCTGTGTAATCTCAGATTGACGAATCAAATATTTACAACATTATTCCGTTACTCAATTCTATATATTAGTTAGAAGTTTGTATTAATGAGATAATAAAATCATATTTGATATTTATTCATTCATATCAAAGAAACGTAAATTCAGATTAAATTTATTTATTTATTTTTTTATAAAAAAAATATTTCTACCTTACATATTATAAGTGAATAAAAAAAAATGACATCTAATGAGATATGCCCAGAATGCAATCAAGAATTTACTTTTTTTGATACGTGCAAACCGTGCACTCGACACGTTTCAAAAAGGATTTTGATAAATGGACGAGTGGAAATGAAACAATCGATAAATTTATTCAAGATGCTCAACTAAGTGCTAATGTGCAATGGAAAGTAATAGAATGGATACCTTATAATAAATTTCAAGATATTAAAGAAATAGCAAAAGGTGGGTTTGGCACTATTTATCATGCTAAGTGGATTCGTGGACGTATTAATTCTTGGGATATTGTGAATAAAAATAGAAAGAACTGGTCGACGAGAAGTGGCGTTAAAAAGGTTTGACGGTATTGGAGGTATTGGAGATATTAATGAAAATTTCTTAAATGAGGTAAATTAATATTTTAAATAAATATAAAAATTTATTTAAAAATATACAATATGCTAATTATATTTTAAAAAATATATTACTTAGATTTCAACTCACTCGAGGACATTGGAAGCGAATATAGATGCGGCAATCTCAATTTATGGAATTACAAAAGATCCAGAAACTCACAAATATATGATGGTTTTAGAGTATCTGAATGATCGAAATCTTAGAAATTTTTTAAATAATAATTTTAATAATATTAATTGGGAAAATAAATTATCTTATTTACATGAATCATATGATTTTGATGAAATTCATAAATTAGACATAATTCATCAGGATTTCCACCCTGGAAATATTTTATCACGTAATTTCAGCGAAAATTTTAGTTTACATATTTCAGATTTTGGGTTAAGTAAATTAATTGGGAAAAATATAGAAAATCCTCAAAAGAGAAGTGTCTTTTGAGTATTGCCCTATATAGCTCCTGAAGTATTAGATGGGGAAGAATGTACAAAGGCTGCAGATGTTTATTCATTGCTCATGAAGTAGTTACTGGTTTTCAACCAGATTCTGATGTGCCACAATGATTTAGCTTTGAAAATATGTAATGGATTACCATTTCACATTCCTAAATTAATTACACAAGTTATTATGCGATGTTGGGATGCTCGAGCAAACATCGACCTACTTTTGAAGAATTGCAAAAAAAAAAGGAGTGAAAAAATATGATGAGGATTATTATTATGATTGTGGATATAAAAATAATAATAAAATTAATAAAATTACAATTCAAATTAGAAAAGCTGAAGAAATATCTGCAAATCAAACAACAACAACTACAGCTCCATTTAGCTACAAAACACATCCACAAGCAATTTATACTAGTAGACTTCTCAATTTTTCAAATCTTCCAAAACCTAAGAATGAACCAAATTTTGAAAAAGAACTTGAAGAATTAACAGAATCTTTTTCTCATTTAGTTACTAGTAAGTTTCGATTATATATGTACATTACATTTTATTCATTTTTCGTTTCATAATTAATTATATTTATCTATTTTTATTTTTATTCAGATGATGATATTGATGAATTCTAAATTTTAAACGTGCTTTAATTATTCTTATTATATAAATGAATGTAATCAAGGGATGATTTTATATTTTGTAAAAATTTAATAAGTATGAATTTATCATTACATTTGTATAAATTAAATTAATTAAGATTTTTTATATTAAATACTGTCTCCTTTGTTGTTCTCTTCTTCGCCTTTCATAAAAGAAGAACTTTCATTTTTTTTAAGTATCCCATCTAAACGACTCGTTATTCAATATCTTAAAAACCATTGTTTATTACTCACGAAAAAAATAAACTTTGCAAAAAAAAAGACCAATAAAATTAAATTAAAGTTAAATTAAAATTAAATTAAAGTTAAATTAATAAAACAAAGTCAAAACTCAAGAAGAGCAATTCTCAACAATCGACTATTTTATGAATTAATAAAAAGTAATGAAGAAGTCATAGCGTGAAAAATATTTTTATTCTTTATTATTTTTATTAAAATAAAATCATAATATTAAATTATTTTTTTAAAAAAAAGAGAAACGTAAAAATGTATGAACTATTTTCCATTAAAATTAAATATATGATATATTAGAATTAAAAATAGCGAAAATTAAAAATAGAGAATTATTCCAAATTTTTTAGTGAAAATTTAAGAAGTAAATAATCTATAATTATATGATTAATTATATGATTAATAATAGTTGTAGTAATGTGAAAAGCATTCTTGAACAGCGCCCTAATTGCTTGCCAGTATCATAGCAAGAAAAGCATTTTAGATAATAATCCAATTAAGTAAAAGTGTAGAAATGATTTTTGTGGTATTTGTTATTTCTTTTGTTTAAAGATGAGATAAAATTTTTTAAAAAATAATTGTTGTTCTGTACTTAATTTGAATAATATGCTGTTGTACATATTATTTTAATTTTTTTTGTTGGCGAAAATTAATTTAGGAAATTTTTGTTTAAAAAATTACGATAATAATAATGAATTAAAATAATATCTAATAGGTGAATGAGAACAGGATTAGGGATGTAATCACCTTTATATACAATCAGATTTATAAATTATTGCGACCATCTTGTCATCCTTTATTTATATGAATAATAAAGGTATTGTGTATTAACTCTTATGGGAATATTTATTTATAGCTTCAAATTAATTTTTTATGTTTCTTACCTGTTATTTTCTATTGTTTGATGTATAAATTAATATTATTTAATAATAAAATTAAGACACTTTTTTTTTTTTTGTGGGGAACTTTAGTTTGGATAACATCCTTAAAATAGAAATTAGGTGATTTATTATGCCGTGTCTAACTAGTTTTAAGAGATCTTTGAAAAATATATTCATGCCATAGATCATGAAAGACTACAATTTTTAACTTTTTGAAAATTATTATATTGCAATGTTAGCAACGTTAACACAGTTGAAGCTATTACAAACCAAATTTGCTCATTTTCAAATAACCGAGTAAAGGTTTTAATTTATGTTCCATAAAGTACTGTAGCTTTATAATCTAATTTTTGAATCTCTCTAGAATTTATTATGAACTATATTCAGAAAAAAACTTATTAAATTTTTACCCTATGATGAGAAACAAATATCCAACAAATGTTCAAAAATTATTTAAAGTTTTTTTTTTTTTTTTTAAACAGAAAAAAATGAGTTTCGATATTCTTCAAGTTTTATTTATAAATTATTCATTTTGGTATTGAAAAATTATTTATTAAGTGTAAATAAATAATTACTATTTTGTTTTAATTATATTCAAATTTTATTAATTTTATTCTATTTCTATATTTTTAATATTACAAGATAAAATATTTTGAATATTTTGGAATTAGTTTTTTTATTATATAAATAGTTTCCCATCATCATAAAATCTTTAATAATTAAATTAGATTAAAATACCTTTTTAAAAAAATCAAAAAATCTAACTATAGATCTCGGATAATTGAATAAAAAATTACTTAAATTTATTAATCAATGATTGTAAAAAAATTAAAACTATTAATTCTTTGAATCTATAATCAAAATTCTTACATTTTATGCAGAATTTTATTAATTTAATATATCTTATCATCTGTGTTCGATATTTGTAAACCTGTTTATTGATAATTGAATTTGAAAAAAAAGACAATTATAATATAGTTTGAGGTAATCATGTTTTAACGTACTAAAATTAATTATGCATTTCACTTTAAAATCGAATTTATATTATTTCTTGCTTACAAATGACAGAATGCGCATTTGTATAATACTAATGAATAATACTGACATTATCATAATTTTAAATGAGTTGATATATCGATCCCATTTTTCTGCTTTTTTTTAGTCACCTAAATATCCTTTTAACTTTAAACTATAGAATTTATAATAATTATAGATCTATTTAATAATGATTCAACTATTGTTTTATTATTGTAAAGGAAAGGTAATTACCATATGCCATATTTTTGTTATTTTTAATAAAATAAGCTGAACCTATAACAGATTTATACAGCTTATTTCCTCAACAGGATCACAGAAATTGTAGTCCTTTGCCATTCCTGCTTCTCAATCAGTTGCTACATGAAAATTTAAAGAATATAAAGCAATTGTAATTGAAATATGAAAAGGCGATTGTTTATGACACGAGATTTTCTAATTACAAGTATTTTTTTAGAGGAATCATACTTCTGATTGAAAATAACAATATGAAAAGTAAGATATAATTTTTAGGAATATTCATTAATATTTTGTGCTAGCCATATATTTTCTTAATTTTAAAAAATTTAAATAGTGCTCTAGAATATAATTGGTATTTTTTGCCCATGATTAAGATCATTTAATATATAAGTTGCTCGAGATTTTTGCATCATATTGTATTACATCAATATAATAATAAAAAGCTGGAGCTATAATTATTTTGCTTTTTTGATTTTTCTATTTTTCTTATGCAAACTTTTAGCTATGTTAAATTTAGTAACTATCATCAATTAATATGAGTTGTGTTGTTATCATCATTTTGGGAGTTTTGAGTAATACTGAGCATGCTAAACTATTATCATTTAAATAAAGGAATACTCATAATATTTTCAATTTATTAGACTGAGCTGTGGACTAATTTTGTTACAATTTATTTCTATAGATTGTTATAAACAAACTCTTTATCTCTTTTATACTATATAAAATGATCATACACATGCTATATATGTACAATCAATAGAATGGATGTGGATTTGTTCATGAGATGATATCAAAATATATTTTGATATTTTCATTTATCATCGATGCACACACACAAATAATGGTAACTTTGTCCCGAACTATATTTTTGCAATCTAGTAGACTATGCACGTTGCTTGGTTATGTACTGCAATATTTTTATTATTATTTCATAATAGAGTTAAAATAATTTATTGAGAATCTGAAATAGTGCAGCAGCAATCATACTGTACATATTTGCTTCATTTCTCAAAATTTTTAAAAAATCATATTTGCTTAAGGTAAGGTTAGCGCAAACAGTTATCTTTACTTTTTATTATTTTTTTTTACTAAGCTATGTCTTTTTATTTATATCATAACTTAAAATATCACATTAGCTTTATTTAATTTGTTTAATTGGTCTCACAAAGTACGACCACTAGAAGTTATATGTTCATCATTATTGCCAAACTCCAAAAACATTTACTATAATTCAACCATCATCCGTTTTAATGACACTAAATTCTTTATATTTATTTGTTTTTATTTTTTTTAGTGATGTATTTGGTGGCTTTAGTAAGAAACAGATCTATAATTTGTTAACAATCCTATCTCTTTTTTATAAAACTGTCTATTTTTGGATTATGAGGCTCTATCACATCAGGGTATAAGCCTTTTATTTTTGTCTTCATTTTAATAATTTTTAATGATATTATTTTATCTAAGAGAACCTGAGTTATGAATTATTAGATAAATCAATCGTATATTAACTTTAGTATCCAGACTGAAATGAAAAAATTACTGAATAAAAAGAAAAAAAAGATATTTTACTTAATAAATTATGTTATAAAAGTGAAAATTTAAATAAATATCTAAAATTCTTTATATTGATGACTTGCTAGTGCTAAGAAATATTTCTTTTATATATGATTTACTATTATCATATCATTAATATTTTAATTTTATTTTTATCTATATATATTTTTTAAAATAACTTACAATTACTTTATTAATCTATTTTAATATGCTTGCATATTAACTAATTAAAGTTCCTAACTATGAATTTCTTGATGCGTAGGTAAGATATTGACTATTTGCAAATTCAAGTTATTTTTAATTTTAAAATATAAATAATAAGTATTTAAAGACACTAATATTCTTTTGCTCAATAAAATCTATAAATGAATTTTGAGTCTTTAAAGAATAATTTTTAAAATAAATTTTTCTAAATATTTCCGTCTTTATTATTGTTTTCTTGTTGCTTGGATTCTATTACAATGCAATGTTTAAAGAAAAAATTGCTGGCAATAACCTAAACTATCCTAAAGTTTGTCTTTATGATGAAAGTATAATTAATTTAAAAATTATTAAGAAAAAAAATCATTAATTTTCGCCTTTGTTTAGATTAAATGGATTGAAACAAATGGAAGCAATAAATAAAATAAACTTTGAAAGAATATATCTTACGATAAAATTATATTCTAAACTATGTGTGTATAAACTTTTTGCTTTTCATCAAAAATAAGTATCTTCTTTCATGGCATGATTTCTTTTGGTCACAAAATATGAAATTTAAATTATTTGAAGTCATTAATTTTTAATACATTGATGCTTTTTAGATATTTTTCATTATACTCTAAAGACGTAATAGACTAATACTGTATTATCTTATTTCCTTTAATAAAATATAAATTTGTAAATAAATATCGATTTATTTCCTTTCATATATCTATTTTTACCATAAGATGATATCAATATTTCTATTTAATTATCGATTTAATTATAAATTAATTAATTGGAAACCTCAAAATAAAAATAAAATTTATAATTATTAATAAAAATATTTGATATTTTCAAAATTTTCAAATAAATTTCCTAAAATTATAAATTTTTCTTAATAATATAAGTGGATTTTTTTTAAGGATTCTAGGTATTTTTTTATGGTTCAAATTCATATTTTATATCTATACACATTTCCCTACTATCACTATCATAGGCCCTAATTTTTGTGAGAGCCTAGGCTTTTGTGCAATTTTGTAATGCTTCGAAATTTTTAAAGGGATCCGATCAATTCAAATAGATAAATTATCGAGAACGTGGTATAAATTTTTTATGTAAATATTAACTCCATGTTCACTCTTTAGAAAAATAAATTTTAATGTACTAATATCTTTTATTCTTCATTTCTAAGGTTAAAAAATAATAAAGAAAGTTATAGTACTGCTTACTGCATGTATGTAATTGATTCATTTCTTTAATTAAAATAATAATAATTTCTGCTTGAAAAAAAATAAAAAAAATACTATAAAATATTCAATTTTTCCCTTTTTTAGCAATCTGTATTGATGTCGTGTCGTGTTTGTAGATTTTTTGATATTTTCTTTAAGTATGTTCAAGTCAAATTATATCTAATAGAATTTCCTTATTATATTATTAACTTAATTGATTTAATAGCATGAAATTTATTATTATTTAAGCTAATTTATTCATTAAATTATTTTATTTATTTAAGTATTCAAATTAATTATTTATTGTTTTAATGATTTGATTTTAATTTATTTATATTTTATTTATATATTTTTTTAATTAAAAATAAGAAAGTTGAAGTAGTAATTTAGCTAGTTACTTCTTGATTGCTTTTTAAATGAAATTTCAAAGTGCTAGTAAGTGTTAATGATGATGTAACTGTACTGTAAGAAATACGTAAGCGATATACGGTATGATAAGATCTCGTAACTTGAAAATCGGAAATTTTAACTATCAATTGAAAAAGTATACGAACAAAATATTCCTAATAAAATATACTTTTTTTTTTAAAAAAAAAAAATAAAGTTATTAACTTGAAACAAAGTTATTTATTTTATTAATTAATTATCACTTTCAAAAAAAAATAAAAATTATAATAGATAGAATCAAAATAAGCAACAACATTTAGTCAACGAGATTTATTAAATGAATATAATACATCCCCAACATAAGGTACCTTATCTGCACCTTGAATAAATTTATCGATTGTGATATTTCCACTTTTCCAAGTATCAAAATCATTTTTAAAACGTGTCGAGTGGCACGGTTCGCACCACCGATCATATTCCCTTTACATTCCAGGCATTTTCCCATTCTCTGTTTACCAATATTATGTAAGGAATAAGTTTGTTGTTCAATTATTTTCAAATTAAATTTCGCGTTAAAATCAAGCCGATTAAGTACAGTACATATCATAATGAAAATTATAACAAAATTTTCACAAAAAATCATTTCCTTTACCATATTTGTACCAATTATAAAAAAGACGAAATTGTGATTATCACGAAAAAAGAAAAATAAACAATAAAATTCCGTTTTTAGTTTTTGTTATCGATGTAAAAGGTAATTTCCTCGGACTTCAGGGAATAGTATTTAAGCACAATGGGGTATAATAAATCACCAGACAACTGAAATTAATTAAAAAAGAACCCTTATATTAGAGTTACACGCTTGATAATATGTGTGTCCCGTGAGATTTTTGTTGATATCTGGTGGTGACAATCACCACTGGTGATACCCTTTTTTCATAAATGACAATTTTGATTAATTTTCTCGGACTTCGGAGAATTAGATATTTGTGTCGCTTACTATTATGGTCTTTAATTAACATAAATATAAAATTATTTCATTGTTTTTCTTTTCCTTTTGGGGAAAAAAGGAAATTTTTACCTTTTTGGGGGAAGATTTTCGGGTGTTGCTCTTCTCCGGAAAAGGTTAAAATTTCCTTCTATATCATTCTAATCTATAAAAGTAAATTTTTCCCTTTTTCAGATTTAAGTGGTGCTCTTTTCTGAAAAAGGGAAAAATTACCTTTTAAAGGTTATGATAATAGAAGGAAATTTTTACTCTTTTTGTAAATGATTGCCACTTCTAAAATTTATTCAAAACCATCGCGAGATTAATTATTAACAGTCTTTCAATTTTTATTTATAATATCTATGATATGAAGAATCTTCTATCTATCCTTCATCTTCTATCACTATCCTATTTTACTTTTTTATAATATTATCCTTTAAAATTGTAATAGGATATTATTGTTAATATACATTTTTTTTTCATAAACAAAATCTCTAATTTTATTTTTTATTTTTATAATAACACTGAAAAAAAAAATTTTATTAATATTTATAATAAAAATTTCAGTTTTTATAATTAACATTAAAAACTATTAAAAGAATCTAATAATAAGATATTATTGTTATTATCTTAATATATTTCTTTTTAAAATCTCAATTCAATGTTATTAAAAAATAAAAATAAAAATAAAGATGAAAAAAAAATTTGTAGAAGAAAAATTCCAGTTTTTATAATTAAAATTAAAATCTACTAATAAAAATTATTAAAAGAATCTAATAATATAATTTCGTCTCTCGCGAAACGTAGCGCAAATCGCGGAAACGAAATTATTTTCTCATCTCTCGCGGAACGTAGCACAGATCGCGAAGACAAAATTATAAAATTTAATATTATTAGATTCTTATTAAATTAAAATCTATTAATAAAACTATCATCTGATAGCTAAAAGAATCTAATAATGTTAAAAAAATTTTTTCGTCTCTTGCGGAATGTAGCGCAGATCGCGGAGACGAAATTATTTTTTTAATTTTGCTTTTTATTAATATCTCTATCTATCTTTCACCCTCTATTACTATCCTATTTTACTTCCTTATAATTTTATCCTATAAGATTGTAATAAGATATTATTGTTAACATCTTGATATATATTTTTTTTCATGAGTAAAATCAAAATTTTTTTTTTATTTTTTTAATAATACTGGAAAAAAAATTAACAATATTTACAATAACAATTCCAGTTTTTATAATTAAAATTAAAATCTACTAATGCAATAAAATGAAAAACTATCTAATGATATTAACAAGAGGTCTAGATTTGGGGTGCTTTATGCTTATGACATTTAATTTAAATAAAAAGATCTAAAAATTGAATGTTTTTAAAAACAATCAATCTTTTATTTGTTCAAAATATTAAAAAATATAAATCATTGAATTATAAACCAAAAGGAAGTCCAATTCATATGCAATTTCATAATAATTTCTTAATCAATTTAATCATTTTATTTTAATATCAATGCTACACTACAGATATGTAAACAATGAATTTCTGGAAACTCATCTGATCATATTTTAATTTAATATTTAATAAAGTAATGTGAAATCTTATGAGAAAGTTCTGAAGGCTGATTACAACTTTTATTAATTATCCAATACCAATATTGAATATTTAAAACAGCTGATATGTAAAAAATTTCATTTGAATAATTTATTGAATTTTAAATCTATTTAACTATACTTTTATTTAATAAATATAAAATTATCTCTTGAATACAAATTAAATTAATAGAATTTATACAAATATTTATAATATATTATTTAAAAATAATTAATTGAATTAATATAATTAATCATGAAATGAAAAATGAACAGAATAAAATATATAATTAAAACTTTTAATTCTTCAAAGATTAGTTCATTTACAGATTTTAGAAGATTTAAAAAATTGAAAAGTCTACTGACATAATTGCCTGTGGATATATTTGTTTTTAGTTTTTGTATCATCTGTTATTTAATTTTTGAAAATTCTTCTGCTTTTAAAATTCAATCACAATTTCACCAGTATCTTTCAAATCATTATTAATCCTACATTTTTTTCAATTAATTATTATATAGATTCCAGGATGAAAAACAAATAATAATGAATTTTTAACATAATCCAATTAAAATAATCAGCATAATAAATTATACCAAAACTATCTTTTGCCATTTCTTTAACACCTTTTATCATAATATATCCATTCTATTACTTTCCATGCATCTACATTTAGTTGAGCAACTTTTTTAAATTTATCTACTGTTTCATCAAATCATTAGCTAAGCAATCAACTGCAGCAATTGTTGATTTAGATAATTATCCACTTCAAATATTTACACATATAATTATTCCATTCACAGATGGACACCAATTAATAATATTAGTGTTTCACCCATCAAGGATATATATCTGGTGAAATTAATGTAACTGAAACTGTTTTAATTATATAATTGGATACTACAAATATTACTTCAATGACTTGGAAAACTATTTATATAAAAATAAATAATTTTTTCAAGGACAAGTGCTTCATATACAACTATCATTTTCTCAGGATTATCAAAAAAAAATTACACTTAAACATAAACAAAGTAAACAAATCAAATAAAAATTAGCAAATTATTTTTAAATCATTTTTATGAATATTAATATATAATTTATTATAGTTTTTTATTCTCAAACATTTATAAAATATTATTACAAAATACTTACTTGTATTTTAAGGATGCTGAAGGTATACTTCTGTAGTCTTTCAATAATTACAAGTTTTCTCAATTTACAAAGATNTTTTGCTTTTTATTAATATCTCTATCTATCTTTCACCCTCTATTACTATCCTATTTTACTTCCTTATAATTTTATCCTATAAGATTGTAATAAGATATTATTGTTAACATCTTGATATATATTTTTTTTCATGAGTAAAATCAAAATTTTTTTTTTATTTTTTTAATAATACTGGAAAAAAAATTAACAATATTTACAATAACAATTCCAGTTTTTATAATTAAAATTAAAATCTACTAATGCAATAAAATGAAAAACTATCTAATGATATTAACAAGAGGTCTAGATTTGGGGTGCTTTATGCTTATGACATTTAATTTAAATAAAAAGATCTAAAAATTGAATGTTTTTAAAAACAATCAATCTTTTATTTGTTCAAAATATTAAAAAATATAAATCATTGAATTATAAACCAAAAGGAAGTCCAATTCATATGCAATTTCATAATAATTTCTTAATCAATTTAATCATTTTATTTTAATATCAATGCTACACTACAGATATGTAAACAATGAATTNGGTCTTTAATTAACATAAATATAAAATTATTTCATTGTTTTTCTTTTCCTTTTGGGGAAAAAAGGAAATTTTTACCTTTTTGGGGGAAGATTTTCGGGTGTTGCTCTTCTCCGGAAAAGGTTAAAATTTCCTTCTATATCATTCTAATCTATAAAAGTAAATTTTTCCCTTTTTCAGATTTAAGTGGTGCTCTTTTCTGAAAAAGGGAAAAATTACCTTTTAAAGGTTATGATAATAGAAGGAAATTTTTACTCTTTTTGTAAATGATTGCCACTTCTAAAATTTATTCAAAACCATCGCGAGATTAATTATTAACAGTCTTTCAATTTTTATTTATAATATCTATGATATGAAGAATCTTCTATCTATCCTTCATCTTCTATCACTATCCTATTTTACTTTTTTATAATATTATCCTTTAAAATTGTAATAGGATATTATTGTTAATATACATTTTTTTTTCATAAACAAAATCTCTAATTTTATTTTTTATTTTTATAATAACACTGAAAAAAAAAATTTTATTAATATTTATAATAAAAATTTCAGTTTTTATAATTAACATTAAAAACTATTAAAAGAATCTAATAATAAGATATTATTGTTATTATCTTAATATATTTCTTTTTAAAATCTCAATTCAATGTTATTAAAAAATAAAAATAAAAATAAAGATGAAAAAAAAATTTGTAGAAGAAAAATTCCAGTTTTTATAATTAAAATTAAAATCTACTAATAAAAATTATTAAAAGAATCTAATAATATAATTTCGTCTCTCGCGAAACGTAGCGCAAATCGCGGAAACGAAATTATTTTCTCATCTCTCGCGGAACGTAGCACAGATCGCGAAGACAAAATTATAAAATTTAATATTATTAGATTCTTATTAAATTAAAATCTATTAATAAAACTATCATCTGATAGCTAAAAGAATCTAATAATGTTAAAAAAATTTTTTCGTCTCTTGCGGAATGTAGCGCAGATCGCGGAGACGAAATTATTTTTTTAATTTTGCTTTTTATTAATATCTCTATCTATCTTTCACCCTCTATTACTATCCTATTTTACTTCCTTATAATTTTATCCTATAAGATTGTAATAAGATATTATTGTTAACATCTTGATATATATTTTTTTTCATGAGTAAAATCAAAATTTTTTTTTTATTTTTTTAATAATACTGGAAAAAAAATTAACAATATTTACAATAACAATTCCAGTTTTTATAATTAAAATTAAAATCTACTAATGCAATAAAATGAAAAACTATCTAATGATATTAACAAGAGGTCTAGATTTGGGGTGCTTTATGCTTATGACATTTAATTTAAATAAAAAGATCTAAAAATTGAATGTTTTTAAAAACAATCAATCTTTTATTTGTTCAAAATATTAAAAAATATAAATCATTGAATTATAAACCAAAAGGAAGTCCAATTCATATGCAATTTCATAATAATTTCTTAATCAATTTAATCATTTTATTTTAATATCAATGCTACACTACAGATATGTAAACAATGAATTTCTGGAAACTCATCTGATCATATTTTNAATACCAATATTGAATATTTAAAACAGCTGATATGTAAAAAATTTCATTTGAATAATTTGTTGAATTTTAAATCTATTTAACTATACTTTTATTTAATAAATATAAAATTATCTCTTGAATACAAATTAAATTAATAGAATTTATACAAATATTTATAATATATTATTTAAAAATAATTAATTGAATTAATATAATTAATCATGAAATGAAAAATGAACAGAATAAAATATATAATTGAAACTTTTAATTCTTCAAAGATTGGTTCATTTACAGATTTTAGAAGATTTAAAAAATTGAAAAGTCTACTGACATAATTGCCTGTGGATATATTTGTTATTAGTTTTTTGTATCATTTGTTATTTAATTTTTGAAAATTCTTCTGCTTTTAAAATTCAATCACAATTTCACCAGTATCTTTCAAATCATTATTAATCCTACATTTTTTTCAATTAATTATTATATAGATTCCAGGATGAAAAACAAATAATAATGAATTTTTAACATAATCCAATTAAAATAATCAGCATAATAAATTATACCAAAACTATCTTTTGCCATTTCTTTAACACCTTTTATCATAATATATCCATTCTATTACTTNCATGAAATGAAAAATGAACAGAATAAAATATATAATTAAAACTTTTAATTCTTCAAAGATTAGTTCATTTACAGATTTTAGAAGATTTAAAAAATTGAAAAGTCTACTGACATAATTGCCTGTGGATATATTTGTTTTTAGTTTTTGTATCATCTGTTATTTAATTTTTGAAAATTCTTCTGCTTTTAAAATTCAATCACAATTTCACCAGTATCTTTCAAATCATTATTAATCCTACATTTTTTTCAATTAATTATTATATAGATTCCAGGATGAAAAACAAATAATAATGAATTTTTAACATAATCCAATTAAAATAATCAGCATAATAAATTATACCAAAACTATCTTTTGCCATTTCTTTAACACCTTTTATCATAATATATCCATTCTATTACTTTCCATGCATCTACATTTAGTTGAGCAACTTTTTTAAATTTATCTACTGTTTCATCAAATCATTAGCTAAGCAATCAACTGCAGCAATTGTTGATTTAGATAATTATCCACTTCAAATATTTACACATATAATTATTCCATTCACAGATGGACACCAATTAATAATATTAGTGTTTCACCCATCAAGGATATATATCTGGTGAAATTAATGTAACTGAAACTGTTTTAATTATATAATTGGATACTACAAATATTACTTCAATGACTTGGAAAACTATTTATATAAAAATAAATAATTTTTTCAAGGACAAGTGCTTCATATACAACTATCATTTTCTCAGGATTATCAAAAAAAAATTACACTTAAACATAAACAAAGTAAACAAATCAAATAAAAATTAGCAAATTATTTTTAAATCATTTTTATGAATATTAATATATAATTTATTATAGTTTTTTATTCTCAAACATTTATAAAATATTATTACAAAATACTTACTTGTATTTTAAGGATGCTGAAGGTATACTTCTGTAGTCTTTCAATAATTACAAGTTTTCTCAATTTACAAAGATGTTTTAATTTCAGAATTGTATTTGCTTTCTGTAATTCAAGAATAATTTTTCTTAATTTGAGAAAATAAAAATTGCAGTGGAAATCCAAGAAATCAAAACTATTACATCTATCCAAAACAAATTTTGGTGAATACTTGAACTAGAAGTAATAATAATAATTCCATTATAGCGAATGTCAAGATTTGGAATCCAAATGTCAATTTATATAATAAAAATATACTTCTAACTCCAAGTCACATTTATCTCAGTAATGTCAGAAAGTAATATTATGCAATTGATTCCCACTTTTTTTTGTGTTTTTTCTCATCCATTTATTTTTCATGACTATATGAATGTTATGTAATGATTTGTATGGTTAAAAATGAGTTAAGATATGAGTAATCAGAAGCAAGTGTAATTTTATTTGTCATGTACCTCCAATTAGATAAATCATATGGTGTTTCAACAGGATAATTCTTCAATCAAAATCACAAATAAAACTGTAAAATGGTTGAAACAAAAAAAAATTAATACATTGGACTGGCCAGTAATTCTTCTGACCTTAGCCCATAGAAAACATCTGGAAATTGTTAAGAGACAATATTCAGAAACAAAAATTTTCCAAAAACTATAGATGAAGAGTGATCAAAATTTAATGAATCAATTCTTAGGAAGGTTGTGGACTCAATTTCACAAAGAATTGAAACAGTTAGGTATAAATTATGTAGATTTTATTTTAATAAAAAATATGGCATTACTTTCTGACGCAACTGTAAAATCATTGATTATTGCACTAATATATTTAACACTGTTTAGTATATAAGTTTAATGCATAAAATTGAAATAATTAATAATAAGCAAAATTAAATCTAAATAATTTAAATGGGAATAATATTTAATATGAATCATCCCTCTAACAAATAATTTAAAAAGTTATTTATTAATGATTAACTTTAAAACTATCTAATATTTACTCAGACATTAAATGTTTTCTAGAGCATAATAATAATTCTAACAATTATGTAGATAATCATTTTCAGAATTATTGATGTAAAAATTTTGTATTAATATACTAAATATTCATTGAAGTTTAATGATAGAAGTAACATGAAATTGTATCTCTTCATAATTTTAAATTGCAAAATTAATTTAATATTCATCAAATTTCAAAACTTAAATGAAATTTTCTGCATATATTCTGTTTTTAAATATTCAGTACAGTATCAGCCTTCAAAACTTTAGATTTTCACATTAATATTCTATTAATTTGAGAAATTCATGCATGAATGGATTGGATCAAATAAATAAAGATCCAATGCTAAAATTTAATAATTAATCAAAAATTCTATTTGACAAAATCAAGAATATAAATATTTTGATGCATGTATACATATTTATATAAAAATTCATCATGAAATTGCAATAATTTATATTCTTTAATTTTGGACAAGTACAAAGAGTGCATTTAATAAGTATTGGAGATTTCTTAAATATAATCTTTCAAAAGAAGGATATTTTAAAAAATTCAAATTTTTTTATTTTTTTTTTTGTTTAAATTAAATTAAATATTATAAACAAAAAGCGCCCCCAACCTAGACCACTTGTTATAGTAGTAAAATAAATTCCATATTTATTCTTAAAATGTAGAATCTCTTTATTGTTTTACTTTTAGTAAAATTAATATTTTTTTTACACAAACAAAAAATGATACGCATAATTAAAATGATGATAAATTGCATCTACATCATCATTTTTTTTGAATAATATAATGAAATCAAATCAATATAAATATAAATCAATTAATGATATAAGAAGTCTCAAATACCCTTTTGAATATCTGTTTTTTTAAAAAAAAAAATTTTCAATTATTTTAATTGAAGTCAACGAAATACATATATACATAAATATATTCATATATCTTTCTGAAAATAAAATAACAAACAAACTTGAAAATATATATATATATGTTTTAAGATGAGTTTTCAACCAAACTTACCACCTCCTAAAGATAAAATTTTCCTCGGCATAAAGGGCGTTCAATTTTTATCTCTTATTGTAATTATTATATTGGGTTCGCATCGTATTTATTTTCACTTTCTATTCTTCTCATATATACTTAATTTGAATTAATTTTATGTCCGAAATTCATTATATATATTTATAGAAATCGTGCAAGTCACCTCCTACATTTCTTTTGTAAATGCAAACTCATCAAAATATAAACACGATCCAGTTAAATTATATTTTACAGATACTCGAGCGTATGTCTCATTAAATAACATATTTTCATTTGAATAATTAAAATTATTATTAAAATTATTGAAATTTGAATAATTTGTTCAAAATTATATAAACTAACTAGTCATCCTTTAACAATTAAAAAAAAAATAGAGGTAAAGGAGGTGCGATAATATGGGTATACGTTGTTGTGCTAATTACATTAATTGGTATTCGTATGTATTTATAATTAATTAATTCATTCATTATGTTTTATGATAATTTTATTCATATTTTTTATACGTTGTAAACATTTTTTATAGTCGGATATATTTCATTGTTTAAACAAAATAGTTGGGAAAAACGAAGCAAATTTAATTTTATGGCATTCGATTTGTAAGTATATATATATTTTTTTTTTACAATTTTTAGTCTCACTATAACTTTTTCATTCTATGTATTCGTATTTAGTTGCTTTTTCATTTTATGGTTAACCGAAGGTAAATTATTTATTCTCAAATTGTCAATTGTNGAAATTCATTATATATATTTATAGAAATCGTGCAAGTCACCTCCTACATTTCTTTTGTAAATGCAAACTCATCAAAATATAAACACGATCCAGTTAAATTATATTTTACAGATACTCGAGCGTATGTCTCATTAAATAACATATTTTCATTTGAATAATTAAAATTATTATTAAAATTATTGAAATTTGAATAATTTGTTCAAAATTATATAAACTAACTAGTCATCCTTTAACAATTAAAAAAAAAATAGAGGTAAAGGAGGTGCGATAATATGGGTATACGTTGTTGTGCTAATTACATTAATTGGTATTCGTATGTATTTATAATTAATTAATTCATTCATTATGTTTTATGATAATTTTATTCATATTTTTTATACGTTGTAAACATTTTTTATAGTCGGATATATTTCATTGTTTAAACAAAATAGTTGGGAAAAACGAAGCAAATTTAATTTTATGGCATTCGATTTGTAAGTATATATATATTTTTTTTTTACAATTTTTAGTCTCACTATAACTTTTTCATTCTATGTATTCGTATTTAGTTGCTTTTTCATTTTATGGTTAACCGAAGGTAAATTATTTATTCTCAAATTGTCAATTGTTTTCAATTGTCGTCAATAATATTATTCTTCTTATGTGAAGAATATCTAATTTATTTTATATATCCATATCCAATTTATTTATTTATTAAAAAAAAAAAATAGTATTAACCAATCTCGTTTGGGCATGCATAGGAGAATATTCTATATGTTATAGATATTCTTCCGATAACAAACTTAAAACTTTCTGTAATGCTTATATTGCTTCCAATATAGTTGGATGGATGGTCTTTATTTCATTCGGTTTGGCCGCAGCATTTTGGAAAGCTTATGAAGATGAAAAGAATGCAGCAGCAAATCCTAGAATTGCGGCTGAAAATAATATGACTAGGATTCCTCAACAACAACAGCCACAATTTGCTCCACAACAACAACCACAATTTGGACAACAACAACAACAACAATTTTGGCAACTACGACTTTTTCAACAACAACAGCAATCACAATTTGAGCGACAACAACAACAACCATAATTTGAGTAAATAATAAATGCTTTTGGCGGGAATTTAATTATATATACGCATAAATAGGAATCATGTACCTCGTTTAACAACAAAAAAAAAAATAAAAAGTCATTATTTCTCTCAAAAAAAAAAATTATCAATATGCGACAGTATTTGTTAATTTGTTTTTCTCCTGAATTTTACTAATTTTTTTAAAATGCTATCTTCATGGACCATCCAGTGCAATGGTCTTACGAAATCATGCATGTAATGCTTTATGTACTAGCGTTACGTTGAAAAAAAAAATACAATTGAAAATTAATAAACAAAAGTAAATCTCATAACCTAAAAGCTAACATCATTTTTGTCATTCACCAATACCATTCCATTTTTCTTGAATGGATGGATATCTCTGCATAATAATTTAGATAATCTGGTATTTATTATTATTCTAATTTTTGGGGTGGTTCTTTGTGCCTATGATATTTAATTTAAACAAATAAAATTAAATTTTTTAAAATATGTATAACCACATCTTCTAATATTTAAGAAATCTCCAATACTTATTAAATAGACTCTCTGTACTTGTCCAAAATATCAAAAGAAACATAAATCATTGCAATTTCATGATGAATTTTTGTATAATGTGTATACATGCATTGGAAGATTTATATTCTTGATTTCGTCAAATAGGATTTTTGATTAATTATTTAATTTTAATGTGTGATCGTTATTTATTTGATTTATTCATGCAAGAATTTCTCAAATTAATGGTATTTTAATGAATATTAATGTGAAAATCTAAAGTTCTAAAGGCTGATACTGAATATTTGGAACAGAAGATATGCAGAAAATTTCATTATAGTTTTGAATATTAAATTTATTTTGTAATTTAAAACTTGTGGAGAGATACAATTTATTAAATCAAAATGAACAGTAAGTAGAAAAAATAATCAAACAATAATAGAAAAGAGTTAAAGAAAATAATAATAATAAAAAAACAGTAAAATATATTAGCTACTATGATATTTTACAAGGAGATATAGAACCTACTTCTATTTTAGTTCAATGTGAAGGTTGTTCACAAAATACAAAAAGAAGAAACAAATGTATCATTCAAATGAAAATACCAGTAGTATACTCAAAATTATCAACATCTGGATCTAAACAGATCAATATAAGAATCAATTAAGAATGTCATATGTATAATCACATAACAAAGGCTATAGAAATTATAAATTTAATGCAAAATAAAATAGATGAAGAAGATATAGAAGATGAAGAGGAAAAGAAAAAAAGAAATAAAACAATAACATTATGTATAAATGGATTACAGCAGAAGATACAATTTACAAAAACCTTAAAGAAAGTCAAAGAAAAGTTAAAGATCAGAAAATTATCAAAGTATACACAGATAAGATATAGGAATAGGATGGGTAATTCAGAATCAGAAAGGAGAAAATCACACTACATTTAGATGTAATATTGAATACTTTCTAACATCAACATGGACAGATTTGGCAGCAATATTAATGACCCTATTGTCAAAAGAAGTGGTAATATATATATTTACAAAAAGTATGTGTGTTATATACACACCCCTCATGTAAATCACCGGAAATTTGTCACTTGACAAATGTAACCAAAACTTTAAACGTGATTTTGACCACATGTTTATAAATAAACATGCAATGCTGACTAATTAAAATTTATGCGCCATCTTTCATATAATTTAAATGACAAGAAAAGAACTTACCATAGCTCAACGTGAAAGAATTGTTGGAGCTTATATTAATGGCAGTANTTAATGACCCTATTGTCAAAAGAAGTGGTAATATATATATTTACAAAAAGTATGTGTGTTATATACACACCCCTCATGTAAATCACCGGAAATTTGTCACTTGACAAATGTAACCAAAACTTTAAACGTGATTTTGACCACATGTTTATAAATAAACATGCAATGCTGACTAATTAAAATTTATGTGCCATCTTTCATATAATTTAAATGACGAGAAAAGAACTTACTATAGCTCAACGTGAAAGAATTGTTGGAGCTTATATTAATGGCAGTAATTTTACAAATATTTCGCATCAACTTAATATTGCAGTATCTACAGTCCATGATACTATAAAAAGATATAATGAAACAGGTTCTCCACATCCCCAGAAACGTCCTGGCAGGCCAAAAAAATTTACTGAACGCAATGCAAGAGTTTTACAACGTATTATTCATGAAGACCGGTTTGCTCCTTTGGGCAATATAACAAACCAACTTAATATTAGACTTAATACCCAATTAAATGCAGCAACTGTACGTAAATATTTGCACAATACTGGAATTAACAGTTGTGTTGCACGTTGCAAACCTTTATTAACTGAAGTACAACGAAAAAAAAGATTACAATGGTGCCGAGAACACCAAAATTGGAACGAAGAATGGAAAAATATTGTATGGTCAGATGAATCCAGATTTGCACTTTTTGAGTCAGATGGACGTGTGAAAGTGTGGAGAAAGGCTGGAGAAGCTTATAATAAAGANTATTGCAGTATCTACAGTCCATGATACTATAAAAAGATATAATGAAACAGGTTCTCCACATCCCCAGAAACGTCCTGGCAGGCCAAAAAAATTTACTGAACGCAATGCAAGAGTTTTACAACGTATTATTCATGAAGACCGGTTTGCTCCTTTGGGCAATATAACAAACCAACTTAATATTAGACTTAATACCCAATTAAATGCAGCAACTGTACGTAAATATTTGCACAATACTGGAATTAACAGTTGTGTTGCACGTTGCAAACCTTTATTAACTGAAGTACAACGAAAAAAAAGATTACAATGGTGCCGAGAACACCAAAATTGGAACGAAGAATGGAAAAATATTGTATGGTCAGATGAATCCAGATTTGCACTTTTTGAGTCAGATGGACGTGTGAAAGTGTGGAGAAAGGCTGGAGAAGCTTATAATAAAGATTGTATTAAACCTACTGTAAAGTTTGGTGGAGGTTCTGTAATGTTTTGGGGTTGTTTCGATTGGAATGGAGTTGGGCCTTTAGTATTGGTTGATATAAACATGGATTCTGATGTTTATATCAATACTCTTGCTAATAATTTTATTCCATGGGTTCAAGATCGTCCTAATGCTACGTTGCAACAAGATGGGGCTCCTTGTCATACATCATTTTATACCCGTTGGTGGATGTCAACGCATAATATTAAAATTTTAGAGTGGGTCTCACAAAGTCCTGATCTCAACCCGATCGAGCATCTGTGGGATCATTTGGACTGTAAAATAAGAAAAAGGAAACGTTTACCCACTTCCAAAGAAGATTTAATAAGAGCAGCACAAGAGAAATGGCAAAATATTAATATTGAAATTTTGCATAATTTAATTTCAAGTTTACCTAATCGTATAAAGGCCATTATTAAGGCCAAGGGTGGGCATACTAAATACTGATTTTTATTATATAAAAATTATATAAATAAAAAATATATAACCGAAAGTTTATTTGGCATAAAAAATTTTATAAATTAATACACTTGATTTTTTTTAAAATGAATTTTTGAAACGTGAAAAATTTTCGTCGCTCATTATCATGTGACAAATTTCCGGTGATTTACATGAGGGGTGTGTATAGTTTACACAAATTAATTAAAAAAGAAAAAGAGTTCCTATGAAAAGATGCTCAAAATCCTATAATTCTACAGGTAATAAATAAAATAATAAGTGAACTAAAGTTAAAGATGCATTTATATAAGGTAAACCTAATGGAAATTTCTTTAATATGATAGCAGATTCTTTAGCAAAGATTCCATTGACATGAACAGATCAAGAAATAATAAAATTAAATACAGAAATATAAAAAACATGTCATATATTCCAATTTGAAATAACACACCTACGGAGACACCAGTAAAATTAGTAGTAAAAAAAATATAATCAGTTAAGAAAAGACAGAAATGGAAATTACAAATCAGTTTTAGGAGATCTTTGTAGTTCAAGAAAAGACACAAAAAAATAGACTGGTGCACAACTTTTAAAACATTGCATCCAAGTAAAATAACAAATGACAAAATGAAATAAAAAGCTTTGAAATGAAACTCTTAAATAAAAAGAAGATTCCAACCTTATACATATAAAGATCCTAAATGTGTATTATGTGGAAGATATGAAAAAAATATTAGACTTAGTCTGGACAACAATGAGTCAGACAGTAAATAGAAATATTTTAGTCAGTTTCAATAAATGCATAATATTTAAAATGTAAAGTTTACAGATTTTATATTAATAAATTTTATTGAAACAAAACTCTGTTGGTTTAAAAAAAAATATATAAGAATAATAATTCTTTTTAATAATGCAACAATTAGTGATACCTGTTGTAATTCAAAAAAAGTATTGCAATTAATTGTGACATATGTCGCATTTCATTTTTCCTTATGGCGTAATTAGTTGCAACTGGTTGCAACTCTTGCATTGCAAATAATTATGGCAGATATCTTTAACAACAATAATGATGATTGTAATAATGACAGAAATGACAATGTTACTATTTGGCTAGTTTATTATTATTTTTTTGACCATTACATTCTAAAAATTATTTTGGCATGGAGAAATAAATAAAATAAGAAATGTATACAGTTTTTTACATTTTTTATATTTTTTTGAAGAAATTTATCTTATTTGTTCTATTTTGAAAAAATTTATCTTTTGAAAGTAATTTCTGTTTATTTAATTAAAAAATATTTTAAATTAAATAAATTTAAAAAAAATTAAATGTGCATCAATTGTAAAAAAATTTCAGGACTTTGTATGAATTGTGTCCCATAATTTTGCTAATGGTCAAATGATCAAGACATTTCGATTTTACACGTACAATGTGAATGTGTAAATATTTATAATATAAAATAAATGAGGGTCTCATTATGGCTGATAACTCATTCCGGCAGTTAGAGTTTCCTGCGTATAATTTGTATACGTAATTATTATATGCTACACGGATATAATTCCGCGCACATTGTTCCAGATAAGCCTCTTCTGGCAATTATATAAGATGTTTATGCCATTTTTCCATCATTATTTTCCATCATCTAAACCCTACGTAGAATTTCTATGATTTACCACATCGTAACTATGAAACGAATTTTTGTATTACATATACAAATTAAGCAAGAGAATTTTGAATAAAGGTTATAATTTAATAGTCAAAAAATTCTTTGAATGGTAATTATTTCAAGTTAAAGATGTGAAGTCAAAGAAAATATTCCATACTTCTAAGCGAAGATATGTTGAAATTATTGAATCAAGCAGTATAATTATGATCAATGTTCTAAACCCGAATCTCGTGACGGAAGTGCACGTCTTATACATAATGTTTTTCGAAATTACAAAAAGAGATGAAATCCTAAATTTGGAATGTGGTAAGGAATGAGATTATCTAACAACAGGATCATAAGATTTTCGTGAAATTGTACAACAAAAATCGTTTATTAATATAAATGGAAAATCTAGAATTTTTTACTTATATTTTCGTAAAAACAATGAAATTTTAATTTTGTCTGTGGAACTGATTTTCCTTAGAATATCATCATTTATTTATACCATTTTTGTAATAACAACACAATAAGAGATCGCGCTTGTGACCATAATATTTAATTTAAAAAACACTTCTTTGAATATCCTTTTGAAAGATAATGCCTAAGGAAATCTTCAGTACTTATTAAAAGAAATTTTTATATATGTTCGAAATATTAAAGAACACAAATCAATAAGCTCATAAACCAGGTGGAAGTCAATTTACATGCAATTTTGTAATGACTTTTTGATATCATCAATTTAATTATTTGTGTACTAATGTGGTAATCTTTATTTATTGATCCAATTGTGCTAATTCCTGAAGGCTGATTTCAACCTTCCATATCTATATTGAGTATAGAAAAATACTGATATGCAGAAAATTTCATTTGAGTTTTGATATTATTTAGAATTATGAAGTAATACAATTCTATCATTAAACAGCAATGAATATTTAATATACAGATACAAAGTTTTTATATTAAAAAATTCTGAAAATATGTATTAACATAATTGCTAGAAATTAACGATGAAATAGTTTACACTTGATCTAGAAAATATTTTATATATGTGTAAATATTAGAAGTTTCATTAATTAATAATTTTTAAATTATTTGGTTAGAGGGATGATTAAAGTTTAATTTGAAATTTATCCAAATCCTATATTTTATACAATTTTGATATTAAAGATTTATCTCCCATTTAAATTATTTAGATTTAATTTTGCTTATTATTAATTATTTCAAGTAGCATATTAAAGAAAAATATTCTTGAAATTGCTGACAGCAAATAAAATTTTGAAATTAATATTTTGTAAATTAAGATGATAAAAAACTTGATTATAATTGTTGAAAGATTACTGATGTATGCCTTCAGCATGTTTTCATATATATATATATATATATAAAATAATCCTGTTTAACTATATATCAGCACTTGTCCTAGGAAAATCTATCTCTTTATATATATGCTGTCATAGCATCCCAAGTCATTAATGTAATATTAGTATTCAATTATAAAATCGAAACAGTGTTGCAATGATAGCTATTGCTGATTGCCTAACTTTGCATTATTTAATGATTTGATAATTGGATTAGTGAAATGAATCAACTAAATGTAGATCTATGGAAAGTAATAGAATGGATAGCTTATGATAGAGGGTGTTAAAGAAATAGCAAAGAATAGTTTTGATATATTATTTATTATATTATGATGAGTACAAAAGGTTCAGAGACCCGAAAATATTTGATGGCATTATCAAAGAGGTGGAAATCTTAAAAATNTAGAAAAATACTGATATGCAGAAAATTTCATTTGAGTTTTGATATTATTTAGAATTATGAAGTAATACAATTCTATCATTAAACAGCAATGAATATTTAATATACAGATACAAAGTTTTTATATTAAAAAATTCTGAAAATATGTATTAACATAATTGCTAGAAATTAACGATGAAATAGTTTACACTTGATCTAGAAAATATTTTATATATGTGTAAATATTAGAAGTTTCATTAATTAATAATTTTTAAATTATTTGGTTAGAGGGATGATTAAAGTTTAATTTGAAATTTATCCAAATCCTATATTTTATACAATTTTGATATTAAAGATTTATCTCCCATTTAAATTATTTAGATTTAATTTTGCTTATTATTAATTATTTCAAGTAGCATATTAAAGAAAAATATTCTTGAAATTGCTGACAGCAAATAAAATTTTGAAATTAATATTTTGTAAATTAAGATGATAAAAAACTTGATTATAATTGTTGAAAGATTACTGATGTATGCCTTCAGCATGTTTTCATATATATATATATATATATAAAATAATCCTGTTTAACTATATATCAGCACTTGTCCTAGGAAAATCTATCTCTTTATATATATGCTGTCATAGCATCCCAAGTCATTAATGTAATATTAGTATTCAATTATAAAATCGAAACAGTGTTGCAATGATAGCTATTGCTGATTGCCTAACTTTGCATTATTTAATGATTTGATAATTGGATTAGTGAAATGAATCAACTAAATGTAGATCTATGGAAAGTAATAGAATGGATAGCTTATGATAGAGGGTGTTAAAGAAATAGCAAAGAATAGTTTTGATATATTATTTATTATATTATGATGAGTACAAAAGGTTCAGAGACCCGAAAATATTTGATGGCATTATCAAAGAGGTGGAAATCTTAAAAATTATTTAAATGATTATTTTAATAAATATATTGGATTATGTAAAAAATTCATTATGATTTTCATCCTGGACATCTAATTTTAATCTATATAATAATTTGTATATTATATTTCAGATTCTGATATATGTAAATTAATTGAAAAAAAAATGTAGAAAATCTCTAAAAGATGCTTTTGAAGTATATGTAGCTCCTTAAGTATTAGGTGGAAAGAATATACAAAGATTGATGAAATAGTTACTGGTCAGAACAAAATAAATGAAATTATTATTTTAGAATAAATAAAAAATATTAGAATAAATAAAAAAATAATATTATTGAATCGACCTTAAAATGAATTCTTCATGAGACATAAAGGAAGAAAACAAATAAATATTTTATGAAGAATATGGACTTAATAAATAAAAAATCTAATTTAGACCATACTTAAATATTTTTTGTGCACCAGAATTTATGAAATGTCATGTAAGTATATTTAAATTTAAATTAATCATTTTTTTTTATTTTTTTTTATTTTTTGACTTTATATTGAAGAGTGATAGTTATAATCTACTCACAGGTTACTGGAAAGTTGTTAAATTCAAATTTAAATTATTGTCATTTATTATTTCTCTAGAACCAAACATATGATTCAATGCATGAGAGAAAAAAAAACGAAATTGAAAGAATAAATAATAGAAAAAGAAATAAACAAAGAGGTGTACAGTCTCACCTATTATTCTGAATCAAATCATTATTATCAATATTATTATCATCTGTTATTGATGTAACTGATACAATTGTCTTTTTTGTCGTTATTGTTGTTGTATCTGTTAACATTTGCAATTTTACTTGACAGAATTGCATTATTTGTTAATTATACTGTTTTAACAACTGCTGTTATTATTGATTTAGTTGTTGTTATCGATTTAATTAATCGTTTTTTGGTGCCAACTTATCGTTTTTTTTTCATAGTTATTGGCCTTGTTCCTCTCGTTAGTTTTCTTGTTATTTCTCTTGGTTTTCGGAGAAACCATATTTATTAGATTTTATCTTTTAAAAAAAATTAATTAAAAGTTTAAGACAAAATTTCGCTAAAAAACAAATTTTTTTCCTCGATTTTTTTTTAAAAAAATTATTTTGGAGATTCACATCATCACTTCCATGTTATGACATCTTAAAATAATAAATATGTAATATATACTTTATTGTTGTTACTTTTACTAGTTTGAAGATTCATTTGAAGATTTCTTTTAAAAGAAAAAATAAATTACCGGAAATTTTTATTAAAGATTAGGATATTTAATATAATTTTGACAAATAAAAAACTTTTAAAAAGGATTTCTAACATTACCAATTAGCAAAAATCCCTTCACTATTTTTTGTTTAATAAAATTATTATCTAGAAGTCTCAAAATCAATATATAAACACTTTTAAACATATTAATAGATTTTTTTAAAAATTTAAAAAATATGGGTTAATTTAATGGGAAGTGAGATCAAGTATTAATAAATAAATAGATTCGAATAACAATTGCTTTGATACGAATAATTTTATTATTTATTGTGCAATATATGAAATTGAGTAACAGTAATGTAACCTCGGGCTTTGGAGACCAACTTTGCGATAAATACAAATTGTCCTTTTCTGAATTATTTTAATATTTTTTCAGGCGAATATGAATTTGGAAACGGAACAATCCACGAGATTGAATATAAGATTAATTATATCACATTTTATTGTTTATTATATATCCATCTACCTGGTATTACATTATATTTATTTATATTCCACCACCAAAATATTGATATATTAATATAATTTTTATGCATATTCAATTTTTATGTATTCTCAATTATAAAGAGAATTAGGGAAATAAATAAAAAAAATAATTTATAAAAATATTAATGACCCATAAAAAAATATAATCTAAAAATAATTGAGTAATTAATAATATATAAAAGCGTAACTTAATAAAAAAAAATATTTGTACCATTGACGATCATCCAAATCATTAACTCATACTCACAACTAATTATTTCCCATTCGTGACTTTCAATTCAAACAATCTTTCCAATAATACTTTCTAATTTTTTCTAATTAATCAATTGATATTATAAATGTACTCCCCGGATAATTATTTTATTATTCCAAAGTGTTACAATTCAAATTGCATAAATTATTTTTCATAGGTACAAAAATAATTTGTGATCAAGCGAGGACGCAAAGCCTTGGCAAAATGACAAAATCTAAATCCACAACCAACGATTCCAACATCTCCAATTTACCAATAATAAATAATCTTGATCTTTAGTTTCACAATCCATAAAAATAAAAAAAAAGATTAATTGAAAAGATCAAGATTGTTTATTTATTTTTTTAATGAGCTAACATCTTCAGATTCGACTAAAATAATTAAAAAATTAAATAAATCATGATTTATAGAAACAAAAAAAAAAACCACGAGATCATTTATTTATTTATTTTTTAGTCAACATTTTCTGATTTGGCATCAATTAAAAAAAAAAGATCTTTTCAATAAATTTTTTTATTATTATGCCAATCAGGAATATTTAATAACCACAGGGAACAAGATTTTTTTTTACTTCTCTTTCTCGATCTGAATTTTATATTCTATTTTTTATTTATTTATTTATTTATAATAATAATCGATGAATAAGATCTAATTTATTTGAATATTTTATGCAATTTCACTATACTTGACTTTAATAGATTATCGTAATTTATTTTGTTGAAATATCAATACAATAATACCACATGTTGCTTCGATGAGTTATGAATTAATAATATTTATGATAAACTTTTTTCAATTCGTAATTCATTAATTCATTACAAGAGGTATTTTAATTATTATTATAATTATTAATTATTATTGCATGTAATTATATTATTTTATTATTAAAATATCCAACGTGTTCTTTATAGAAAACATTTATCAGTGTTCGTTAAAGAATTGAATAGTGAATATCAATCGAGGTAATTTAATTTAATTTAATTTATTTTATTTTATTTATTTTATTTTTTATTTAGTTAATTCATTTTAATTTAATTTTATTTTATCTTATTTTATTTATATTTTTTATTTATTTATTTATTTTATTGATTTATTTTCATGTAGCTTTCGATTTTTTGATTTTTTTATTATTTCTAAATTATTATTTATATTATTTATATTTGACTACTGATAAATTTTCCGAATTGTGGTATGTAATCTTTAATTATTATTATTATTTAAATTATTTTAATTATTTTAATTATTATTATTATTTAAATTATTTTAATTATTTTAATTATTATTATTATTATTTAAATTCTTTTAATTATTTTAATTATTATTATTATTATTTTAATTCTTTTATTATTTTAATTATTTTAATTATTTTAATTGTTATTATTATTTAAATTATTTAAATTATTTTAATTATTATTATTATTTTAATTCTTTTAATTATTATAATTCCATTTATTTAACCTGCATTCCCACGTAAATTAAAATATAATATACATATATATATCTATATATAAATAGGCCCACTACGTGAATCATCAGAAGAATGTGCAATTCAACTTCATCATTACACTCCACAAGATGAGATAGATAAAGGAATGTTTTGTTTATTTGTTAATAAAAAGAGTAATCCCAAAGGACTTTTTGAAGTATTACAAGAGTTCATCAAAAATCGAGAGAATAACTTGAATAATAATAAGAATAATAGTAATGGTAATGATGAGATGATGATGATGAGTCAGATTATCTGTTTGATCCCAAACTAACTCAACAAATTCAAGAATTTCAATGGATCTATCCACGGGATAAATGTTTATTTGAAATTTTGAGGATAAGAGAAATCATTTGAAAATGATTATCAAGTTCGAAAAGGGAAACTTGTGATGTAAAAAATTTATACAGGAATTATTTCCGCAGAAGAAAGGATTTAACTGTGATGAGAATTGGATGAAGAGTATTTAATTTATTTATTTATTCATTGATTGATTGACTATTAATTTATTATTTAATTATTTATTATTTATTATATTTTTTACAGTTAAGAGAAATTATGAAAGCCATTATTCAAAAAGCCATTGAAGAGGTATTATTATTATTGATTGTTATTTATTTTTAATTATTTATTTATCATTTATTATTATTTATTTATTTATTATTTATTTATCATACATTTTTAATAGTACAATTGGTTAATCTTTGGGATAAATGTTTGTTTCACTAATATGAGCGTGATGAATTCTTTGAGTTTACAAAAAAGTAAGTAAAATAACATCTAATAATAATAATTATTATTACTACTATGTGATATTGTGCCAAGATTTCACGATGGATGTTGGAAAGACGTGCCTTAATCGAGGTAAAATTATTATTCAGGTAAAATTATTATTCATATTGATTTCCACATTACATTAAATTTATTCTTTATATTAACATCCATTATTCACAGAAAATAATCGAATTCGAAAAAAAGGAATCCGACCCACTTTCTTTCAAAAGTTCATTCAACTATTGGAAGAAGAAAATGAAGAAAATCTTGTGAGTCCGATTTAGTTAAGAAAATTTATGTAGTATTGTGCGAGCTTGTAATATAACAATATGCTCCGAAGCCTAAGGTTTATTATGATCACAATTGAATTTATCGAATTAATTTTTAGATCAATCATTTCTCATTTAACCAATTATCATTAAAAAATAGATTAATGAAATTATTAGCAACAGTTATTTATTTATTTATTTTAAAAGTTATTAAAAATAGTTATAGTTATGCAAACTAATTTAATTGAATTTCTACAAAAATATTTGTATAATAAAAAATAAAATATTTATAATATTTAGAATTCATCGATATCATCATCTAACAAAAAAATAAATTAATATAATTAATCAGAAAATAAAAATAGAAAATAAATAAACAAAAAATAATATTAATATAATTAATCAGAAACAAAAAATAAATTAATTTAATTAATCAGAAAATAAAAATAAAAAAATAAATTAATATAATTAATCAGAAAATAAAAAATAAAAAACAAATAAAACGTAAAATAATTGATACTTACTAGTATTTATATGAGAAAAAGATTTAGTTAATTCTTCAAGTTCTCTTTCGAAATTTTCTTCGTTCTTGGGTTTTGGAAGTTTTGAATAATTAAGAAGTCGACTGGTATAAATAGCTTGTGGATGTGTTTGATAATTAAGAGGAGTTGTAGTTGTTGTAGTTGTTGTATTGGTTGATTCTTGATTTGCTGAAAATTCTTCAGCTTTTTTAATTTGAATTACAATTTCTGAATCTTTATTATAATAATTGTATTTCACCAACTCATTTTCTAATTCTTCAAAAGTGGGTCTATGTGTAACTCGAGCATCCCAACATCTCATAATCATTCTTGTAATTAATTTGGGAGTATGAAATGGAATTTTTGGTCGTAATCCATTACATATTTTAATAGCCAAATCTTCATCATGTGGTATATCGGGATATGGAGGAAAGCCTGTAACCATTTCATAAGCAATAATTCCAAATGAATATACATCAGCAGCTTTTGTATATTCTTCATCACCACTTAATACCTCTGGAGCAATATATGGTAATACACCAACTATATTCTTTTTTTCGGAATTATTTGAATTTGCCCCGATTAGTTTACTTAATCCAAAATCTGAAATGAACATAATATTTTTAAAACTGGATGATAAAATATTTCCAGGATGGAAGTCTTGATGAACTATATCTAATTTATGAATAACCATCAACCGGTAAGATAATTCCTGTAGATTATCTAATTTTTGTTTCCAATTAATATTATTAAAATTAATTTTTAAATATTCTCGAAGATTTCCATCTTTTGCATAATCTAAAACCATCATATATGAATGTGTTTCTGGATCTTGTGTAATTCCATAAAATTGAATTGAAGTGGCAACATAACCAGTGTATGATTTAAAGTGAATTTCCATCTAATAATATAAACATTTTTGAATTAATTTATAGTTAGAACGTTATATAATAATTTGAAAATTAAATTTAAATATTGATTAAAATATTTACCTCATTTAAGACATCGTTGAAATTCACAAAATTATCAAACTTTTTTAATGCCACTTCTTTACCTTTATTATATCTTTTCCATTGTTGATTTTCAATATCCCATTCTTTAATTGGTCCATCAATCCACCTAGCGTGATGTATTGTTCCAAATCCACCTTTACCTATTTGCTTAACATCTTTAAATCTATCATAAGGTATCCATTCTATTACATCCCGATATTTATTAGTATTTAGTTGAGCATCTTGAATGAATTTATCTATTTTGTCATTTCCACTTGTCCAATTATTAAAATCATTTTGGAAATGTTTCGAGTTACATGGTTTGCACCATTTCCAAAAGGTATCGGTATATTCTTGATTGCATTCTGGGCATATTTTATCAGATGACATTTTTTTGTTTATAGTATTTAATGCAGAATTTTATATTTTTTTTAAAAAAATCAATCAATATGTATCAGAATTTTGTTTCGATGTAAGATTTTTTATCAGTTTAATTTCCTCAGATTTAATTATCAATCGGAGTTGTTACCGAAATTTAGATACTTTAAGAAAAAATCATAATATTTTGTCAGTTTAATTTCCTCAGATTTAATTATCAATCGGAGTTGTTACCGAAATTTAGATACTTTAAGAAAAAATCATAATATTTTGACCACATGATTGTACAACCCCAAATCTTTGTCATTTTACCATTTACACACAACATTCGCATGAGTTTTCAGGATCTAACCTGTCTGCTTTGCCCCACGCAGATCGACAATTATTATTTTGTTAGCCGTCATTTTTTCCGTTTCTGCGTGGAACAATAGGGGTTAGGTTATATCCTGTCTGCGTGGTCAAAAGCAGACAGGTTATATCCTGAAAATTTCATGCGAATGCGCTGCGTTTACAATACATATTACATATTACAAAAATTAATAAATAAACAAGGGTTATGGGTCAGGGGCTTGAATTATCTATTTCTCCTTGTTAATTTACACATAATTTTTCGATAAAAATTTTTATTATTTTAATTATTGTTTTTATTTTTATTATTTTATTGATTTTATTGTTTTTATGCTATTTTTACTATTATTTTTACTATTTTATTTTTACTATTTTATTTTTACTATTTTNAAATCATAATATTTTGACCACATGATTATGATTGTACAACAACCCCAAATCTTTGTCATTTTACCATTTACACACAACATTCGCATGAGTTTTCAGGATCTAACCTGTCTGCTTTGCCCCACGCAGATCGACAATTATTATTTTGTTAGCCGTCATTTTTTCCGTTTCTGCGTGGAACAATAGGGGTTAGGTTATATCCTGTCTGCGTGGTCAAAAGCAGACAGGTTATATCCTGAAAATTTCATGCGAATGCGCTGCGTTTACAATACATATTACATATTACAAAAATTAATAAATAAACAAGGGTTATGGGTCAGGGGCTTGAATTATCTATTTCTCCTTGTTAATTTACACATAATTTTTCGATAAAAATTTTTATTATTTTAATTATTGTTTTTATTTTTATTATTTTATTGATTTTATTGTTTTTATGCTATTTTTACTATTATTTTTACTATTTTATTTTTACTATTTTATTTTTACTATTTTATTATTATTTTTTATTATTTCTATTATTTTTATTATTTTTATTAAAACTTTTTAAAATATATTTTCATTTACTTTTTCAAGCTTTTCTTAAATAATAAATTTAATTATATTTTTCATTTAAAAATTGTTCACTCATTAAAAAGTTTCTATTAAATTAATTTTATGAATTTTATGAATTTTTATTAATTCATTTTTATTATTTTTATTGTTTACTTTTTCAAATAAAAAATTTAATTTATAAAAATATAAATGTAATTTTAAAGTTCAAGTTCATGATTCAAAATTATATTTTTTCATTTAGAAATTATTCACTCATTAAATAGTTTCTATAATTAATTTTATGAATTTATAATTTATTATTTTTTTATTATTTTTAGTTTTATTAATTCATTTTTATTATTTTTATTATTTTTATTATTTGCATTATTAATACAATTTAAAATAATTTTTAAATATATTTATATTTTTTCTAATTATAAAAATATTTTAAGTTCATGATTCAAAATATATTTTTCATTTAGAAATTATTCACTCATTAAATTTTTTTACTATTTAAATAAATTTTAAATATATATATAAAAAATATAAATGTAATTTTACAGTTCATGATTCAAAATTATACTTTTCATTCAAGAAATTATTCACTTATTTAATTGTTAATTATATGAATTTTATCAAATAAAATATTTTTATAGTTTTTGAAATTGATAAAAATATAATACTATTATTATTGTTAATATATGACTCTAGTTGATTTTTAAATGTAATTAATTGTGTAATGTAGATAATTATAAACATTTTTTGTTTCAATTTTTTTTTCTTTTTGTAAATGAAATAATTACTATAAAGTTTTTTTAATAATCTTCTTGTTATCAAATAAATAACCAATATAAAAAGCACTATCACCATATTATAGTCATTACTGCAAAATGAATGAAATTTTTTAGGAGTCTGGGTAGGTAGTAATTGTGCTCTTGCCCCAATAGGTTTGTTGTTTGCTAACACTTTATGAGAGAATGAGTTTATGGCTACTTTATTTAAAAATAAATATGAATTTCTTGATAATATTTTATGCTATAAAGAATTTGTGTATATTACTAATATATCTTATATTATATTAAATATTATAAAAATTTTTTTGCATTTTGTTTGCATATCTAAAAATAAATACCAAAATTAGGCAGTGAACTGATTGAATATATTTTCTTGTTTTATTCTATTTCTATACATTAAATATTAAAATAACAGATCTCGAAAATTTAGAGAAATGGTGTGCATCATCTTTTCTATTACATTATTTTCAGGAGTCTATTCATCCAAAAATAATAAAATCTTTGATAGTTTCTGAAATAGTATCTTTTCATTTATATAAAGATTTATTTTTTGAAAAATCTCAATAATCAGATCAGAGATCTATTGTTATATTTTTTGAAAAAGATTTTTTAATCTAATTTAATCAAATCATTAAAGTAATAATTACAGAAATTTAATAAAAGCTATTAATTCATTGGATTTATGAATTTATATTAATGAAATGAATGAAATTTTTGCATCTTATAGTGCAAAGCATTATTGTCTTAACATTGGTGTTGTAATAATATTATGATATTTGTATTTGAATCTGGATCAGTTGTTATATAAAAATTCAAAATAATGTAATTGAAATTATTAATTTTAATATTAAATATGAAAAGGTGTTGCTCTAATTTATAAAATTTATTTGGATTTGATTTAACTTGATCTATATATTTTTACATAATAAAATAAAGTATAAGCAAGTGATACCGGTTATTGGTGATATCTGATATTGTTATTTGTGCATATTTGTTAACTATTAAGTCAAGGCATATTGAAAGATAGTTATTCAAATTAGAGTAGAACTGTCTTCTAGATTCATTATTACATAATCTTTAATTGAGATTTTCCATTTTCAAGAAAGAATCATGCTTCTGAAATATGAATACTGAGAAATATTTTTTGAGAATATTCATTAAATATTTTGTTCTAGCCATACATTTTCTTATTTTTAAAAATTTAAATAATACCCTGAATTATCATTCATATTTTTTACGTCTCTTATACCCACATTTAATATAGAAGTTGCTCGAGATTTTTGCACTATATTGTATTGCATCAATATAATAATAAAAGGCTATAATTATATCGTATATCACTTTTCTCAATCAAAAACAATTTTTAGTTATGATTTTTAATTAATATGATGTTATCATCACTTCCAGAGATTTGATTGATACTGAGCATTGTAAACTTTTTTATTTAAATATATTTGAATTATCATAAATGAGAGTCTATATTATAACAAAATGATTATTAACATCAATCATGATAATATTAAAATATTGATGTTTTCATTTATCATCGACACACAAATAATTTAATGGAGAATAATAATAATTTTGTACTGAACTATATTATTACATGATTAGGCAACTACAGTATTTTTATTATTTCATAATAAAAGTTAAAAAAATAGAAATTTATTATGTTCTGAAATAGATACTGCTGCAATATTTGTTTCATTTTAAAGATTCATATTTGCTTAAGGTAAGGTAGGGTTAGAAATCAGTCATTTTTACTTGTTTTTTTTTTTTTTACTAGGCTATATCTTTTTATTTATATCATAACTTAAAATTCCTTTTATTTAATTTTTTTAATTGATCAAACAAAGTACAACCACCAGAAGTTATAAGTTCATCATTAGATCGAGTGTATAAAATGATTTAAAAACATTTACTATAATTTCTTTGTCATCCATATTTAATAGTACTAAATTCTTTATATTCATGTTCAATTTTCATTAGTGATTTATTTGGTGGCTTTAGAAAGAAAAGAATCTATTATAAATATAAATATAATTTAACTATCCTATCTCTTTATAAAAATACCTATTTTTGGATTATGAGGCTACATTAGAATATAGGCTTTTTATTTCATTTTATAATTTTTAATAATATGGACAAAATCTGGCACTATTAATAGTACTTTGTCAAAGAGGACTTGGGTCATAGATCAATTGTCGATTAACTTTTCATTCAGTAGATTTTTCTATTTCATTATGTATTCTAAAGATAAAAATGATATTTGCTTAATAGTATTAAAGTGAAAATCTTAAAATTTTTTATATTGCTAACTTGTCAGTGATGAGGAAATATATTATTTTCTATTATGAATTTTTGCATTACTGTAAATAATATTTTATTGTTTAATTATTATTTAGAATTTTGTTTTTCTATTTTTTTTAATATATTTGCCTTAGAAATAAAAATTTTGCTTAATATTAAATATAAATATAAGTTAAAGTTTCATGAGCAAACCTACAATTACTTTATAAAAAGAAACTTTTAAAAAATTATTATAAATATATAAATATATTTTAAGACTGACCTGAAATGTTTTTCGTCTGCTTTACGCACAATAATTATTTGTATAAGAACATCTCTAAATATTCTTAAATCTGTTTTTCAGGCTGGTCATCGATTTGGCTTTTATTTTCCTTTGATCTTTCCTAATATTATGATTATTTTTCATACAAATTCAGTTTGGTACTTGAATCAGATTTATTACTTTATTTTTTTTTTCAATTGATCTAGGTCATCTTGTAATTTTTATCATTCCCATTTTTATTTAGAATGAATAAATTTATTAAGATTAGGATCTGTAGATAAGTGAAAGCATCATTATATACATGCTTTGAATTCATAATATATGTAATATATTCTCATTATCTCATATATATATAATTGTAATCTACCTAAGAATATTATTTTGAATAAAACTTACTATTTTATTATCATTATTTTTTACTTAGAAAAATATCCTTCTAATTTGTCTAGTTTATGATTAATTAATTAATGACTCTACTGCTACTATTAAGAAATATGACATATTTTTGGTGGAGCTATGGATTTTCGGAAGATAGAAGATAAGTGGATATTTTGTATTACCTTGTTTTTAGTTAAAATATAAAATTTATTTTTCTTAAATTTATTACAATATAAAAATTCAAGAATACGTGAACCACAAAACTTGATAATAATAATAGTTCAATATGAATTTTTTTGTAGCTCAGAATAAATCCCATCATCTACTATAATAATAGAAGGTGGTAAAATTCAACTTCTCACACATTGAAAATAATTTGAATTAATAAAAATTCATCTTTAATTTAATATGAGCATATCTTTTTCAAATATGTGTAATCTTGTTTAAAATCATGCATTTCTAATGATTGATTTCAATATTTTTAGACTATCAGATATGTTGAATTTTAAAATTATATCTAATATTTTAAAATATTTTGAATAGATGAGATTTAATAATGATTGTAAACTCCTTTCTACTGTCACATGATCAATGTTCATGGAGAAAGCAGGAGAGATATGCTTGTTCTCTATCACAGTTTAAGAAATTAAAGTTCCTATTGTTGTCATCACGTATGCCCACTCTTATCAAGCTACATTAAGAATGGTTTCAGTAATGAGAAAGGAATGCTCAGTGATAACAATGTATAATAATAAGGTAAAGATTTTAATTGTTAGATCATTACAAATATTTCTAGATTCTGATCCTAGGTTATATAATTCTAACATTGCAAAGGAAAAATTTCAAATAATAATCCAATTAAGCAAATATAATTTTTATGATATTTATTATTTCTTTCATTTCATTTAAATATGAGACAAAGTTCCCTATCTAATTTGAAAAAATAGATATATTTCTTGTTGCTCTTTGCATAACGTAGAATAATAAGTATATCATTTTAATTTTTTTTTTGTTAGATAAAATTCAGAATAAAATTTTGACAAAATAGGTGTTGGCTTTTCTAAATTAATGGGAAATATTTTTGTATATAAAATCAATTGACAATGCCATTTTTCTTGGGAAGCTGGGCTGTTTCTAATTTCAGAGAATTTTCTTTCCCCATGATAAATTTTGAAATGAAAAAATTTTAGTGATAAATTTTAAAATTTTTGAAAAGTGTTGAATATCACTATAATAAGAAGTTATCACAGATTCTATGCATTTTTACATCTAAAATTATAATAAAGAATAAATAATATATTCTAATAAATAAACAGGAAAGAAGGAATAGGAACTTTAATTTTTATGTTATCTCTTCCATACACAATCAGGTCAGATTATGTATTATAGTAGTTATCTTTCAAGTTCATAATCCTACATATTATTTTTCATATTCAGATGTAAATTTCTTCCTTTATCTATATATGAATAATAAAGGTATTATGGAATATTTATTTATATCTTCAAAACAAATTTTTCTAATGTTTGATGCATAAATTAATATTATTTAATAACAAAATTAATTAAGAGTTGTTTTCTTTTTTTTTTTTGGAAGAACTTTAGTTTGTATTGGATAACATCTTTAAAATAAATCATATGTAACTTTATACTTGGACGATTAATTAGGCCATGTCTAACTGGTTTTTTTAAATCTTTGAGAAATATTTTCTTGTTTTAGATCATGAAAAAGACACGTCTATACTTCAAATCTTTTGCTCAATATGTGCTATAAGTACAGTATCTTTATAATCTAATTTTTTTGAATTTCTCTAGAAACTATCATGAACTATATTTTTTCTGGAAATCAGAATTTGTATTAAATTCTTACTCTATAAAAAAATAAACATCCAACAAATGCGTAAATTAAAATATAATTTGTTTCTCAAAGCAACTATAACTATCCTTCTTCTGTTTAATATCCATGTAGATCCTATATAGCATAAGCTATAGTCTTTTGTTTTAGTCTTTATTTTCATAATTTTTAATAATATGGATAAAGTCAGGCATAATTAATATTATTTTATCAAAAGAACCTGATTATAAGATAAATCAACTGTATATAACTTTAGAATCCTGAATGAAATATAATAAATTACTGAATATAAATATAAAAAAAGATATTTTACTTTTATAGATATAGATTATTAAGGATTATAAATCTTTTTTTATATTGCTAATTTTCTGGTGTCAAAAAAATATATCTATTGATTTATTTTCTGATATCAATTTCTGCAAGAATGTTAATGTACCATTAAGTTGTTATTTTGTATTTTTTTTTTTAGATTTTTTTTTTAATATATTTACTTTAGAAGAAATGAAAAATTTTGTTTAATATTATACGTTAAAATTCCATGAACAAACTTATTAAAATAAATTCTATTTTAATATGCTTGTAGACTTACTAATTAAAGTTCCTGACCCTATGAACTTCTTGATGCGTAAAAGATATTGATTGCTTATTATTTTGTGTTTTAACAAGTATTGAAAATTATGGTTATTTTAATTTACAATATCAATGGCATTTGACACTAATATTCTTTTGTTTAATGAAATCTATTAATCATAAATTGTATCCAAAGTTAACTATTGGCATGTTTATTCAGTCAACAAAGAATTAAATTTTGGTACACTAGAGAATAATTTTTTAAAATCAATTCTTTTTAAGTATAGTTTCTTTATCGTCTTCATATTTTTTTTTTTGCTAATTCATTTACAATGTTCAAGAAAAATTGCTAACAACAACCTAAACTATCCTTTTGTTAGCGCTTGTCTTTATAGTGATAGTGATAGTATAATTAATTCAAAAATTATTAAAAAAATCAAAACAAATGGTAACAATAAAAAAACTTTAAAAGAGGTAAAATTTTAATTTATTATTGCACTGTTAAAGAATACATCTTACGATAAATTATATCATTTTAAACTATGAGCTTGCTGAAAGTGTATAAACGTTTTTGCTTTTCAATCAATTACTTCGAACCTTGCTTTTTAATCAATTGTTTAGAATCTTAGCATTGTTGCCGCTGGTGATTCTGCCTGCGGTTCAATTGCTTTGAACCTGGACATTATTATTCTGGTAAAAATTGGTGTCATTTTCATGGTATAATTTCTTGATGTTTTTAAAATATTTTTTATTACACTCTAAAGACTAGTAGACTAATACTGTATACCATGTTATATTTCCTTTAATAAAATATAAATTTGTAAATAAATATAGATTTTTTTTTTCATATAACTATTTTCATCATATGATGATTTATTAATATTTCTATTTAATTATCTATTTAATTATAAATTAATTAATTGGAGATGCTTCTGGGTTAGTAAAACCTCAAAATAAAAATATTAGATGTTTTCAAAATTTCATTGCTTCATAAGGATTCTAGGTATTTTAATGGTTCAAATTTATATATTATTTCTATATACATTTTCTATCACATCATACTGCTGCAGCAGGATCATAGAGCCTAATTTTTATTGTTGTCTCTCTATTAATGCTTTTGTGCATTCATTTTCAATTTTGTTGGGTTTTGAAATTTTTAAAGGGATCTGATAGATAAATTGTTGATGACACGGTTTTGCATATAAATTTTTTTCTGTAAATATTTACTGCATGTTTGCTCTTTCGAAAAATCAATTTTAATATAATAATATCTTTTAGTCTTAATTTCTAAGGTTAGAAAAAAGTTATAGTACTGTATGAATGTTTTCGTTTAATTGAATCATTTATTTAATATAAATTATAATTTTTGCTTGAAAAATACTATAAAATTCCATTTTTCTCTAGTTTTAAATATATTCAAGCTAAATTATATATAATAGAATTTTCTAGTCATTTAACTTAATTGATTTAATAGTGTGGAATTCATTTATTATTAAGCTAATTTATTTATTAAATTAATTAATTTATTCAATTATTTAAATTTTTAAATTTTTAATTATTGTATTAATTATTTTAATTCTATTTATATTTTATTATATATTTTTTTAATAATGATATAAGAAAATTGATGTAGTGATTTGACTAATTACTTGATTACTTTTTAAATGTAATTTCAGAGTGCTAATAAGTGCTAATGATGATGTAACTATACTGTGACAATCAATTGAAAAAGGTATACGAACAAAATAATCCCATCAAATACTTTTTTTTAACGAATAAAAGTTATTTACTTAAAACAAATGTATTATTTATTTATTTTATTTTAATTAATTATACGTCAAAAAAAAAAAAACTTTAAACAAAATATTGCTAGAGACAAACAAACAATTCTATCATTTCAAGCATTAAAAGATACAACTTAAAAATTTAATCTGCAATTCGCATATGAACTTATACCATGTATATAATAATAGTAAAACAGGATCCAAGAAAATAGTAAATATAATAAATAAAAATTAATATAAACTTGCCATATTTTACTTTTCTGACAGATGAATCAAATGTTTCTATCAGGAAATTGAATTTTACATCATTGGAATTAATTATATATAAGGTTTAATAGTCTAATATATTATAAACAATAAAATCTCATCATCGAAATGTAAATTCAGATGTAAATATATCTATTAAAAAAAAATAAACAAAAAAATAACATCTAAAAAATATGCCGAGCTGAAAATGCAAGAATATAATAGATGGTTCAAACAGGGAAAATCAACATGTTTCAAAAAAAAAAAAGATTTTGATAAATAGATGAGTGGAATAAAAAAAAATAGTTAAATTTATTCAAAAATGCTCAACTAAATGCTAATAGTACATTGAGAGTAATTGAATTGAGGCTTTATGATAGATTTAAAGATATATAAGAAATAGCAAAAATTATTCTGAGTGGATTGATGGATCTATTAAAAATTGAATATTAAAAATCAGCAATTGTAAAGAGACGGTCAACATGAAGTGGCGTTATAAAAATTTAATGGTTGGTATTGGATCTATGAATGAAGATTTCTTAAATGAGGTATAATTAATATATTACACATTTCAAATAAATCTACTTTAATTTAAAAATATGTTATTTAGACAGTAATTCTCTTGAGAAATGGTGACAATTCATCAACTCCACTTTACAGAATTACAAAAGATCCAGAAACTTTTAAATATATGTTCATTTTTTTTTAATTTTGCATCCCACTTTTATCTTTCCTTTTTAAGTTAACCTTTTTGTTTTGCTTTTTTTCCCTAGTTTCAAAAATTTCAGAAGTGCCATAGAGATAATAGAACAATAGAGAACCCACAGATTGCACATGAAACCTAATGTATTTCTGAAGGTGATCATTTGCTTAAAATCTTTGAAATATTATTATCATTAATATGTAATCATTAAGAATCTTCTTGATTTATATTATAATTTTATTATTTGTTATAGTGTTGATGATAATATAATAGTACAAATATCAGAGAAATAATTTATCAACAAAAACTAAGAAGTTCAATGGTAAGGGGATATTTTTTGAATTTGTGAATTCGATTAGTTTATAATAAACCAATATCAGATTGACTTTTATATAAGAATTAAAAGACAAGACAAAAATAAAAAGTAATAAAGAAATAAAACTAAAAAATAAAAAAAAAAACTAAAAATAAAACAGACATATCGATTGTATACATGACCCACCAAAAGGAATAACATTTTATCCAACCACAACCTGATTTAATCATCATCAAGACTAAAAGCATGCCAATGTAAAAGAACTGATTAGCCATTATGTATTGATAATGGCAAACTAATATCATAAGTAATGCACATACTCTTGATGCAGCAATTCAAATTCTGATAACATAAGTTCCTAGTCCTTATTAACCAGGAAAAAGACATATAGCATCAGGAGAGAGCCAACATAAAGCAGGTAAATATTAAATATATTCACTATCTTTTGTGTACCCTGCTTTTTCCAATGTCTCCAATATTGACTTCCTTGGCAGCATAATTAAAAATAAAAGATGTACAAGACAACTAATTTAAAAGAATTCTAGTTTAAGAAGAGTTATACTATGAATCTCACCTCTTTCTACGCAGGATCGACAAAGAAAATGAACAAGAAATAATTTCTAACTAAATATGTGATAATAATTTTCACATTTTTTATATTTTTATATTTTTTACTACTGACTAGATAAAAGGCAAGTAAAGATTTTACAAGTAATGCTCATTCTAGTTACAGCAGAAATTAGAAAGAGGAAGTTCAAAGAAAAAGAACACTTACACAAACCTCTTTATAAATAGGTTATTATTATTTATACAATAATGATATTATCATATTATTCCTAAAATAATATTTATTATTCTTACACATGAATGTATTATCCAGAAGAAAGTTAACTGAATTCCAATATGATTACTTGAAGTGAATTATAATTGTTTTATATCTTTAATTATATCAGATACTATGAAATCTTATCTTTTCTATATATTGAAGAAGTTATATAACATATAGATTTTTGTTCCAGGAAAATAATAAAAGATAATGAATATTTCATGGAAGTCATTACTTGTTATACTTGAAATCTTTTTGGTTTTAAGAAAATAATTTTAAAAATAAATTAATCTTTATGATAATAAAAACGAAAATTCTTTAAATATTATTAATTAAACTATAAATATATTTTCTTGATTCTTAAGTAATTAATGATAATGTTGGTTTTAGAAATTTTTCTAATTTTAGTATATATAAAAAAAATAAGTATATTTATATAATTTTATGAGTATCGAATATCAAAATTTCCTTATTTAAATTATTTAATCCTAGGGGAGGAATGTACTAAGTTGAGTGGTATATCTTTCTTTTCCATAATTATTTTTGGGAATAGTGAATTTTCTCATTTGTCATTTAAAATTTTGATTTTCATTGATTTTTGGATGTATTAAATGACAGTATGTGATAATAAATCAATGGAAATATCTATAGTGTTGATTTTTTATTTTTTATCTTTACAGTATATAAGATAATGAAGGGTTGTACAACAAAAATCTGGTGATTTTTTTTATTTATGATTTTTATTTTTAATGTAGATTTTGTTCGAATTAAGAAAGTGGTGCTATGTAAACAATTTCCTTTTCAAAAAAAAAAATTCCCTAATATAGTATTCCCACACCTTCCATTTTTTCTAAATTCTAATTCTAGTTTTAATATTAATATTAATATTAATATTAATATTATTATTATTATTAATATTAATATTAAATTATAATTAAAATTAGGAGGTAGAAATAGGAGGAAAAAATTTGACCTCAACGAACGGAGGTTGATTAAATATTGTTTTTTTTTCTTTTGTCAAAACAAAAAAAAAATGAATCATAAGATAAAGGAGCACGAGAATCATTATTTGTAAATAAAAAAATAATAATAATAAATAATAAATAAATAATAAGCGTAAAAGCAAATAAAAATAAATAATAAATAATAAATAATAAGCATGCGAATTGTTATTTGCTAAATAAAAACAAAAAAATAGGGCGAGGAGGATTATTGAATAAAATTTCTTTAAATAAATTGCTTTTCTTCAAAAAGAAAGTTTTCTTTCAATTTTTTTCAATAAAAAAAACAACAAAAAAAATTTTTTTTCATCTAAAAAAATACCTTGTAATTTAATCGCAATTTGTTATATAGACCAATACACTGAAAATTTACAAAAACAAACTTAATGGTGAATGTTGTTACATATTATAGCATTTATTCTCAAGACTCAAAAAATAATGAATACAATTTAGAAAAATTTAAAAAATGTGATATCTTTCATAGGTAATAGTAAAAGCACTTTTAATTTAATTAACTAAATCATTCATTTTTATGCAATAAATAAATGCAGTATGCTATCTAACAATTTTTGATAAATTTTTTTTTTAGATTAATTAAATTTGCAATAAATAAATTTTTTTTCGCATAAATGCAAGTATAGAAATTGGATCACTAACAATTTGTTTATTTTTTTTTTGCACATTTAATAAATAAATGTAGCATGTAGAAATCAGAATTTTTGATAAATTAATTAATAAAATCAATAATTTATCTATACAGTAAATAAATAAAATTTTGATTTTTTTTTCATGATTAATAAATAAATGTAGCATGTTATTTAAATGTGGCATTTTATTTTTATTACGCTCAAACTCTCATTTAAAAAAGAAATGATCTGTAATATGCATATTGTATGATTATTTTATAGGATATAATTTCTTAATTCATTTCCAAATACTTTTACCGAAGTCTGAAAAAATTACCTTTTAAACTTAAATATTGCATTTTGTGCATTTTAATTTTGTGTAATGATATACATTAAGCAAAATTTGAATTTCGACTAGTCAAAAAAACATATCACTTATTTCATTTACTAATAATGAAAAAAAAGAAATAAAATAAAATCCGCAGTTCAAATATTTATTATTTATTTTTTTAAAAAAAAATTTTAACAAAAATATTATGGATAAGAGAAAAGGAAATAATAAGCCAAATATTTTTATTTATTTACTATCTACCTTCATGAATGTTTATTTTTTTTAATAAACAAAATATCATAACACCTTTACAGAAAGAGAAAAGAAAAGAATATAAGCCAATTATTTTTATTTATTTATTATTCACCTTAGCAAAACATATATACATAAATAAATAAATATATAAATAATGATTTTCCATTGTGTTTTAGCACCATTATATCAATTGCAATTGTAATAGTTATCCTAGAGAAATAAAATATAAACGAAACTTAAATTTTTTTTTGATTCATTTTCTTTTAATAAAACATCATTTTCTTCTTTTTTTTTATTCTTTGAATTATTAAAGTCATATGAATTAAATAAAATCTGTGATTCAAATATTTATTATTTATACATAACCTTTTATTTTAATTTAATGTATTTTATGAATAAATTTTAATTACATGATAGCGACGAAGTCGCCAAATCCAAAATATCTAGTTTTCAAATTAATGAATATTTGATGGTTGGCTACTTATTTAAGCTTTTTAATAGTATGAAAAGATATTATTCTATACTTTAAATTTTATTGTTTTACTTAAAAAAAGTTTGAATTATTGTATAACATTTGGAAGCAAATGATCATTCCAGCTACCAATATAGTTTTTTTTTTTTTTGAAAATAGGTTTCTTATAAGAAAATAGAATGTCGTAAGCTTGACTTTAATTAATCATTAATTTTTCAATAATATTGTTAAATTTTCTTGCCCTGTTGTGTAATTTGTGTGATGGCTAATAATTGAGAGTATAGAGATGATATATAAAATACCAATAAATAAGATAATTAAAAACTAATCAAGAAATGCAAGAGAATTAAACAGAATATTTAATCAAATAACAAATAAACAATTGAAAAAATTGTTTCAAAGCTTTTTTTTAAAAGGTTTTTACAAAAATGAAATAGTGATCATAATGTATTTCAGCTCAGCTATGAAAAAATATATCATCCAAATTGATTTACTTTATTTGTAGAGCTACATATAATGTTATTATTTTTTTATAGTGGTGGATGAGAATTTTTTTTTTCGTAATTTGAAGAAATACAAAGTTCAACGTAAGAGTTTTACATAAAAAGGAACAAATTGGTCCCAACTTGATGACCCTGACGTGAAAAAAAATAAAAAATATATAATGGAACAATAAAAGTTTAAAAAGTGTAAATAGAAATAATAATAATAAAATTGTGTACTTTTATCGTTAGTTTTTTTACATAATAACAGCTGTATAAATCGCTCATTGATAATTCGTGATTGGTTTTGTGCAATTTTTTTTAAATATAACATAAAGTATCCATTCTATTGCTTTATCAAAATCTACAAAAAAAAAATTGATAAATTAATTTGTCCGAATTTGTTTTGATAAAAATCTCTTTAATGTTATTTATTTCTAGATTGGGTAAGCAAATCTACGCGAATTAGCTGTTATGTTGAATTAGATGAAAACAAATGATTCTGAAATATGTATTATAAATAATAATTTCGCACTTTTTACTTTTTCCTATTTTGTAGATGCTGGTGTGGTATTTTATCAGCTCGGATTAAAACAAATTAAATATAATCTTGATCGGCTTAGTTGAATAAAATTTATTAAACACGACTTGCAAAAATCGTGTGATTTGGCAAAATATACTCGTTATTTGTAATATATAAAAAAAAATTGCGATATTTTATTTGATAAAAAAAATCTTAATTATATACTCAATACTTAGGGTTAAGATTTGGTTTTAAATATTAAAAAATTAATAAATAGTGCTTTATAATTTAATAAGTAAAATAAATGAAATTATATAACGTTAAATGAAAAATCATCATTATCATCTAACAAAAAAATTAAATTAAATTTAAATAAATAATGAAATGAAAAATAAATATAAAGTTCTTCATTTTTGGGTTTTGGAAGATTTGAAAAATTGAGAAGTCTGTTGGTATAAATTGCTTGCGGATGTGTTTTATAATTCACTGGAGTTGTAGTTGGTGCTTAGTTTTTGGAAAATTCTTTAGCCATGTTTTTTACGATAAAATAATTCTATTTATTACTTCTTAATCTATTAATAAATTAAAGTTAAATTGATAAAGCAAAGTCAAAATTTAACTTCTATCATTAAAGTAGTACCAATAATCCTTAGAATGGTTTTTTTTAAAAAAAAAGAAAATTATAGATTGAAATTTTATATATAATAGAGCTAACGCTATTGAAACAACTCTAACAATCGAATATTTTGTATCCTTTATTTTTTTTATTGAAATAAATAATTGATTCGATTAAAATTGATGATATTAGAATAAAAATAGATAATTAAAATAGAGAATTGTGCATTTTTTATTTTTTACGAAAATTTAATAAATAAACAAGATTTTGATGGTTTTTAAATTTGAATAGTACAAAAATATTTTCACATGATGATAAGGTAATTATAATAATAATTTTTTGATTCATCTAATCTAGCTCAAATGTTAAATGTTTTCAATGTGATCTAATAAAAATCAAAATACATTGTTACTTAAGTGTACCTTTTAAGTCTAGTAGTTTTTGCTTTTTTTTGTTATCGATTGTTTCCATTTTAATATTAGTATTAAAATATAATCCAATATTTGCTATCTGCAATTTAAAATTTAAAAATATTGCTGCCAGAATTCTAGATGAATAATTTCTTTTATGAAGTTACTTTTATTTAACAAAATAAATTTTACTAAAGCAAACTACTATTATTCTTAGCCAAAAAAAGGTTGAATAAATTATGTAAAAGAATAATTCTGTGATAATAGCTATACTATTAAATATAGATTATAAATAATTATAATTAGAACAAATGTAAGAATAATTACTCCATAAATCTTTTATTTAATACCAATAATATAAAATATATACAAACATTAGACACTAAAAATATGGTCATAAAAAAAATAATTATGTAGTGAAAATTAATCAAAAATAAAAAAATAAAATGATTTGCTATTATTCTTATGCCTTTAAATTTAATATTGAACGCTTATTCTAAAAAAGTTTATACTATTTATATATTATACGTTTGTCTTATTTTCTATTGTGCTAAAAATATATAAATATTCTTTTAAAGACAAAAATATAAATTATACAAATCAGATAATATGATATTACAAATTTCAATAATTTTTCATCATTATCATTACAAAACCCACAAATAAAAAATAGAAATTATTAAAAATAATAATCCTTTTCGTGTGTTTTGATTTTTTGTATATTGATATATTCTTCATTTTTGTCGAAAAATAAAACCAAATGACAAAATGGATCAATTGTTTATCCTTCTTTTACCTTTACTATTTGGTTAATTTACATATTATAATTTTTCTATGAACAGTTTGTTGCGCCAGGGTTACTGTTAAAGAAAAATACGTAAATATTTAATAATTACCTTTTCACTTTTTGATGATTTAATGTTAATTAAAAAAGAAATAGATTTAATCACCATGTTTAATGTGAGATAAATGAGATAAGTGATAATTTTGTTGTACTATAAACCATTACATAATAATGAAGTATTAAAATAAGATCGCCAACATGCATCAATTCAGGAATATTTAATAATCACTGTGTACAAGATTTCTTTTACTTCTCTTTCTCGTTACTTTTTTTAATAATAAAAATAATGAATGATCCAAATTTTATATTCTATTTTATTTATTTATTTATTTATTTATAATAATAATTTATTTAAATATTTCTTTTTTTAATAATTAAAATAATGAATGATCTAAATTTTATATTCTATTTTTTTTTAATTATTTATAATAATAATTTATTTAAATATTTTACTAAACTTAACTTTGAAATAGAAGATTATCGTAATTTATTTGGTTGAAATATTAATACAATAATATCACATGTTGCTTCGGTGAGTTATAAATTAAGTTATAATACTCGAGCTATTTTAATTTTTATTATATTATTTTGTTATTAAAATATCTAACGTGTTTTTTCTAGAAAAACATTTATTAGCGTTAAAGAATCGAATAGTGAATATCAATCGAGGTAATTTAATTTAATTTAATTTAATTTATTCTTTATTTAGTTAATTTATTTTTTATTTGGTTAATTTTAATTTAATTTATTTATTTTCACCGATTTATTTATTTAATTTATTTATTTTCACCGGTATATTTATTTAATTTAATTTAATTTAATTTAATTTATTTTATTTTATAATTTAATTAATTTATTTTATTTTAATTTATTTTAATTTATTTTAATTTATTTTAATTTAATTTATTTTAATTTGTAATTTAATTTAATTTATTTTATTTTATTTAATTTATTTAATTTTATTTATATTTTTTATTTTTTTATTTTATTTTATTTTATTAATTTATTTTCTTGTAGCTTTCGATTTTTTGATATAATAATTTTTTTATTATTTCTACATATTAATATTATTATTTATGCAATAATTTATTATAATTAATAAATTATTACTTATAAATCACTATCATTTGACTACTCCGAATGGTGGTATGTAATCTTTAATTATTATTATTATCATTATTATTATTATTTAAATTATTTTAATTCTTTTAATTAATATAAATTAAAATATAATATACCTATATATATCTATATATAAATAGGCTCACTACGTGAATCATCAGAAGAATGTGTAATTCAACTTCATCATTACACTCCGCAGGATGAGATAGATAAAGGAATGTTTTGTTTATTCGTTAATAAGAAGAGTAATCTCAAAGAACTTTTTGAAGCATTATAAGAGATCATCAAAAATCGAGAGAACAACTTGAATAATAATAAGAACAATAGTAATGGTAATGATGAGATGATGGTGATGAATCAGATGATTTGATCCCAAACTAACTCGACAAATTCACGAATTTCAATGGATCTATCCACGGGATAAATGTTTATTGGATAAGAGAAATCATTTTCAAATGATTATCAAGTTCGAAAAGGGAAACTTGAGATGTAAAAAATTTATATGGGGAATTGAAAATTCCTGTGGAGGAAAGGATTTGTGATGATAATTTAGACAAAGAGTATTTAATTTATTTATTTATTTATTGACTGATTGACTATTAATTTATTATTTAATTATTTATTATTTATTATATTTTTTACAGTTAAGAGAAATTATGAGAGCTATTATTCAAAAATCCATTGAAGAGGTATTGTTACTATTGATTGTTATTTATTGTTTATCGTGACTTATTATCATTTATTATTATTTATTTATTTATTATTTATCATACATTTTTAATAGTACAATTGGTTAATCTTTGGGATAAATATTTGATTCACCAATATGAGCGTGATGAATTCTTGAGTTTACAAAAAAGTAAGTAAAATAACATCTAATAATAATAATAAAATTTTTTAATTAACTTTTTATATTTTTATTTATTATTTATTATTGGTTTATAGTTGAATCTGCTGACGAAGTATATGAATTACTTTCACAAGAAGTATCTCGCCTACAAGAATTATGTGTCAAATGTGCCAAGATTTAACGATGGATGTTGGAAAAACGTGCCTTAATCGAGGTAAAATTATTATCCAATTGTTTCTTTATTGATTTCCACATTACATTAAATTTATTCTTTATATTAACATCCATTATTCACAGAATTCGAAAAAAGGAATTCGACCCACGTCCTTCTTTCAAAGTTCATTTCAACTATTGGAAGAAGAAAATGAAGAAAATCTTGTTGGTCCAATTTAGTTAAGAAAATTTATGTAGTATTGTGCGAGCTTCTAATATAACAATATGCTCCGAAGCCTGAGGTTTATTACGATCACTAAATTTAATTTATTGAATTAATTTTATATCAATCATTTCTTATTTAATCAATTATTATTCAAAAAATAGATAAATGAAATTATTAGCAACAGTTATTTATTTATTTATTTTAAAAGTTAAATAGTTATAGTTATGCGAATAGGCTTACAAACTAATTTAATTGAATTTTGACAAAAATATTTATAAATAAAATAAAAATAATAGAATATTTATAATATTTAGAATTCATCGATATNCAAAAAAGTAAGTAAAATAACATCTAATAATAATAATAAAATTTTTTAATTAACTTTTTATATTTTTATTTATTATTTATTATTGGTTTATAGTTGAATCTGCTGACGAAGTATATGAATTACTTTCACAAGAAGTATCTCGCCTACAAGAATTATGTGTCAAATGTGCCAAGATTTAACGATGGATGTTGGAAAAACGTGCCTTAATCGAGGTAAAATTATTATCCAATTGTTTCTTTATTGATTTCCACATTACATTAAATTTATTCTTTATATTAACATCCATTATTCACAGAATTCGAAAAAAGGAATTCGACCCACGTCCTTCTTTCAAAGTTCATTTCAACTATTGGAAGAAGAAAATGAAGAAAATCTTGTTGGTCCAATTTAGTTAAGAAAATTTATGTAGTATTGTGCGAGCTTCTAATATAACAATATGCTCCGAAGCCTGAGGTTTATTACGATCACTAAATTTAATTTATTGAATTAATTTTATATCAATCATTTCTTATTTAATCAATTATTATTCAAAAAATAGATAAATGAAATTATTAGCAACAGTTATTTATTTATTTATTTTAAAAGTTAAATAGTTATAGTTATGCGAATAGGCTTACAAACTAATTTAATTGAATTTTGACAAAAATATTTATAAATAAAATAAAAATAATAGAATATTTATAATATTTAGAATTCATCGATATCATCATCTAAACAAAATAAATAAATCAATATAATTAATCAGAAAATAAAAAATAAATATTTATAATATTTAGAATTCATCGATATTAATATAATTAATCAGAAAATAAAAATAGAAAATTAAATAAACAAAAAATAATTAATCAGAAAATAAAAATTAAAAAAACAAATAAAACGTAATATAATTGATACTTACTAGTTGTTATATGAGAAAAAGATTTAGTTAATTCTTCAAGTTCTCTTTCGAAATTTTCTTCGTTCTTGGGTTTTGGAAGTTTTGGATAATTAAGAAGTCGACTGGTATAAATTGCTTGTGGATGTGTTTGATAATTAAGAGGAGTTGTAGTTGTTGTAGTTGTTGTATTGGTTGATTCTTGATTTGCTGAAAATTCTTCAGCTTTTTTAATTTGAATTACAATTTCTGAATCTTTTTTTATATCATAATTCAAATAATTATTATAATCATTCCAGTATTTCCCCAACTCTTCACGTAATTCTTCAAAAGTGGGTCTATGTGTAACTCGAGCATCCCAACATCTCATAATCATTCTTGTAATTAATTTGGGAGTATGAAATGGAATTTTTGGTCGTAATCCATTGCATATTTTAATAGCCAAATCTTCATCATGTGGTATATCGGGATATGGAGGAAAGCCNGTTATATGAGAAAAAGATTTAGTTAATTCTTCAAGTTCTCTTTCAAAATTTTCTTCATTCTTGGGTTTTGGAAGTTTTGGATAATTAAGAAGTCGACTGGTATAAATTGCTTGTGGATGTGTTTGATAATTAAGAGGAGTTGTAGTTGTTGTAGTTGTTGTATTGGTTGATTCTTGATTTGCTGAAAATTCTTCAGCTTTTTTAATTTGAATTACAATTTCTGAATCTTTTTTTATATCATAATTCAAATAATTATTATAATCATTCCAGTATTTCCCCAACTCTTCACGTAATTCTTCAAAAGTGGGTCTATGTGTAACTCGAGCATCCCAACATCTCATAATCATTCTTGTAATTAATTTGGGAGTATGAAATGGAATTTTTGGTCGTAATCCATTGCATATTTTAATAGCCAAATCTTCATCATGTGGTATATCGGGATATGGAGGAAAGCCCGTAATCATTTCATAAACAATAATTCCAAATGAATATACATCAGCAGCTTTTGTATATTCTTCATCACCACTTAATACCTCTGGAGCAATATATGGTAATACACCAACTATATTCTTTTTTTCGGGATTATTTTGATTTGCCCCTATTAGTTTACTTAATCCAAAATCTGAAATCCGTAAATCAGATTTAAAATTGGATGATAAAATATTTCCAGGATGGAAGTCTTGGTGAACTATATCTAATTTATGAATATTCATCAAATTGTAAGATAAATCCATTAGATTATCTAATTTTTGTTTCCAATTAATATTATTAAAATTAATTTTTAAATATTCTCGAAGATTTCCATCTTTTGCATAATCTAAAACCATCATATATGAATGTGTTTCTGGATCTTGTGTAATTCCATAAAATTGAATTGAAGTGGCAACATAACCAGTGTATGATTTAAAGTGAATTTCCATCTAATAATATAAACATTTTTGAATTAATTTATAGTTAGAACGTTATATAATAATTTGAAAATTAAATTTAAATATTAATTAAAATATTTACCTCATTTAAGACATCGTTGAAATTCACAAAATTATCAAACTTTTTTAATGCCACTTCTTTCATTTTATCATATCTTTCCCATTGTTGATTTTCAATATCCCATTCTTCAATATATCCATCAATCCACCTAGCATAATGTATTATTCCAAATCCACCTTTACCTATTTGGTTAACATCTTTAATTTTGTCATAAGGTATCCATTCTATTACATCCCTAGAATAATTAGCATTTAGTTGAGCATCTTGAATGAATTTATCTATTTTGTCATTTCCGCTTGTCCAATTATTAAAATCATTTTGGAAACGTTTCGAGTTACATGGTTTGCACCAATATACATTATATTTTTGATTACATTCTGGGCATATTTTACGAGATGACATTTTTGTTTATTGTATTTAATGCAGAATTTTATATTTTTTTTTGAAAAAATAAATTAATCAGAATTTATGTTTTGATGTAAGATTCTTTTATAAGTTTAATTTCCTCGGATTTAATTATCAATCGGAGTTGTTACCGAAATTTAGCTGCTTTAGGAATTTTCACGTNTAGATTATCTAATTTTTGTTTCCAATTAATATTATTAAAATTAATTTTTAAATATTCTCGAAGATTTCCATCTTTTGCATAATCTAAAACCATCATATATGAATGTGTTTCTGGATCTTGTGTAATTCCATAAAATTGAATTGAAGTGGCAACATAACCAGTGTATGATTTAAAGTGAATTTCCATCTAATAATATAAACATTTTTGAATTAATTTATAGTTAGAACGTTATATAATAATTTGAAAATTAAATTTAAATATTAATTAAAATATTTACCTCATTTAAGACATCGTTGAAATTCACAAAATTATCAAACTTTTTTAATGCCACTTCTTTCATTTTATCATATCTTTCCCATTGTTGATTTTCAATATCCCATTCTTCAATATATCCATCAATCCACCTAGCATAATGTATTATTCCAAATCCACCTTTACCTATTTGGTTAACATCTTTAATTTTGTCATAAGGTATCCATTCTATTACATCCCTAGAATAATTAGCATTTAGTTGAGCATCTTGAATGAATTTATCTATTTTGTCATTTCCGCTTGTCCAATTATTAAAATCATTTTGGAAACGTTTCGAGTTACATGGTTTGCACCAATATACATTATATTTTTGATTACATTCTGGGCATATTTTACGAGATGACATTTTTGTTTATTGTATTTAATGCAGAATTTTATATTTTTTTTTGAAAAAATAAATTAATCAGAATTTATGTTTTGATGTAAGATTCTTTTATAAGTTTAATTTCCTCGGATTTAATTATCAATCGGAGTTGATACCGAAATTTAGCTACTTTTAGGAATTTTCACGAACAAAAAATAATATTTTGACCACATGATTGTACCACAACCCCAAATCTTTGTCATTTTACCATTTTCGTCTTTTTTTAAAAAAACTTAATACATATTATATGTTACAAAAATTAATATATAAATAAACAAGGGTTAAGGATCAGGGGCTTGAATTATCTTTTCCTTGTTAATTTACTCATTATAATTTTTATCGAAAAATTATTATTATTTTTATTATTTTACTATTTATTATTTTATTATTTATTATTTCATTATTTTATTGTTTTATTATTTTTATTGCTTATTATTTTTATTATTTTTACTATTTTTACTATTATTTTTATTATTTTTACTATTTTTATTATTTTTATTATTTTTATTATTTTTATTATTTTTATTACCGTTTTATTATTTTTGTTATTTTTTTTTTTGGGCCGTGCCGTAGATTAGATTTTATCTAGTTTTAGCAAACTCCTTTATGTACCTATTTGTTCTATAAATTGTATTTATTGTCCAATATAATAAACATCTTGGAGTGAGGCTCCGTTGGTTTAAAAAAAAAAAAATTATTTTTGTTATTTTTATTAAAACTATTTAAAATATACTTTTTCAAGCATTTCTTAAATAATAAATTTAATTATATTTTTCATTCAAAAATTGTTCACTCATTTATTAATTAATTTTATTGTTTTATTATTTTTATTACTTATTGTTTTATTATTTTTATTTTTTGCTATTTTTATTGTTTTGATTATTATTATTTTTTTTACTGTTTTATTTTTATTATTTTTTTTAAATATATTTTTATTTTCTTTTTCAAGCATTTCTTCAATGATAAATTTAATTTATAAAAATGTGAATGTAATCCTATAGTTTATTATTTATTAATTTTATTATTTTTACTATTTTATTATTTTTATTATTTTTGTTGTTTTATTGTTTTTATTATTTTTACTATTTTACTTTTATTATTTTTAGTACCATTTTATTATTTTTGTTATTTGTTATTATTATTTTATTATTTTAATTTTATTATTGTTTTATTATTTTTATTTTTTACCATTTTGATTATTTTGATTATTTTGATTATTATTATTTTTTTTACTGTTTTATTTTTATTATTATTTTTTAAATATATTTTTATTTGCTTTTTCAAGCATTTCTTCAATAATAAATTTAATTTATAAAAATATAAATGTAATCCTATAGTTCATGATTCAACATTATACTTTTAAGAAATTTTGAATCTTATGAATTTTATTATTTTTATTATTTTTTTGTAATATATTTTGCAATGAAGTATCTGCCTTTTTATTTTTGTATACCATATCATAATGAGATATAGAATTTGATTGATTGCGAATCCAGAACTATTAGATGAACATCACCAGTTTATGATGATTAATAATAACTCGCCCTTAGACAAATTTGGTATTGACTATTTATTGGAAGATATAATCTCCAAGTATCCTTTATTTGTGATCAAATATTCTTTACTAAATATAAATTAATTTAATGTGCCCAGAAAGAATTTTTTTGTAATTATTTTAATTTGAATTCAGTAAATTATAAATAAAATCATAAATTGAGAAAATAAAAATATATTTGAGCATAATAATAATTTTCAGTCCTTAAATTAGATTATTTATTTATTTTATTAATTATATTTTCTCAGTAAAATATTTTGTTTTCTTTTATATGTCTCATGAAAAAATTAAGTTAATTATATATTTATTATTTTATATTTTATTCTATTTTTCATGTCTCTAGTCTCAATCAAATCAAAAGTGAAATCTGAATTTATACATATTTTATCACTTATTATCACTTAATTTACTTAATTTTGTCTGGAAAGTTTGCATTAGTATTATTGTTTTTTATTAATTTTTATTTCATTCTATTGTTTTGTATTTTATTTTATAAAAATAATTTTGTCTATTTGTTCTTTATATATTTTGGTTCTATTAGATTTTTTGACTTAGATCAAGAAAAATATGATAAAATAAATTTATGTTTTAATAATTTTTTGCTTTTTATTTATTTATAAAATAAAATAAAAAAGAAAATAGTTATTATTTTATAATTATGGTTTTGCAGTTACTTAATATCTGCTTTTAATAAGTTTTTATGAGGCTCGAATTTATGTAAGAAAAATTTCAGACAAATTACATCATTTTGACTTCAGTAAATGACTTAATTGAAATGCAATGATGTTGACTTCCTATTAATTATATATTGTGTGGTGTGGCTTTTTTATCTTTTTTTTTGTTTTTTTTTGCATAATGGCTTTAGGTAATTGTGTTTCAACATGAAACATTCCAAAATTAATAGCTTATTTCACTTTAAATTGAATTTTTTGATATTATTTCTTGCTTATAGATGATGGAATACATAATAATGACATTATGCAAAGAAGTATCTAATTTGTAAGGAGCCGTATATCTTATCATAATTTAAAATGAGTTGACATAGCAATCTCATTCTGAGTCTGCATGTAGGAATAACCTAGAAATAAGAATTCTAGAGAAATAATAAAGGTAATGATTAGTTAATAGAACTTGATGCTGGTTGGTTCAAATACTTTTTAGTTTCAAGAAAATAATTAAATAATTTTGAAATAAATTTATCTTTAAGATTTTGATTTTTTTTTAATATATAATTAAAGCAATGAAAAATATGTTATTTTTTTAGTATATTTACATTTAATTCATCAATATGATTTTAACCTTGATTTATTTCTGGAGATTCTGCCCTTATCTCAATTGTTTCAAATCTTGATGATGTTTTTGGATGAATTTCTAAAAATATTCATTATACATTATACCAGATTTTTTGTGAGTTTATATTCTTTTTTTTATGTTAGTTTTATAAGTTAATTTAAGTATGTGTTTTTTTTGTTTGTGTTTACCATATAATAATGAGATTAAAATATGTAAACCTTTTAAATATAGAATAACTATTAGACAAGTGGTAATTCTGAACTTTAATTAACAGTGCATTACCAGCTTGTAATTATCCTCTATGATTAATAATGATTTATTCTTGGAAAAATATAACATTTCTTGTGATATATCTCCAAGTATTCTTTGGATTCTATTTAATATTTGTAAATATTAAAAATGAATTAAATTAATGTGCCTAGAAAGAATTTTTTTTAGCAACTTTTCAGTAAAATATGAATAGACCGATACAAAAAATATTTAAGTATGATCTTATCAGTCTTAAACTAGATTATTTATTTTATTAATTCTATATTCTCAGTGAAATAATTATCTATTTTNTCAAATCTTGATGATGTTTTTGGATGAATTTCTAAAAATATTCATTATACATTATACCAGATTTTTTGTGAGTTTATATTCTTTTTTTTATGTTAGTTTTATAAGTTAATTTAAGTATGTGTTTTTTTTGTTTGTGTTTACCATATAATAATGAGATTAAAATATGTAAACCTTTTAAATATAGAATAACTATTAGACAAGTGGTAATTCTGAACTTTAATTAACAGTGCATTACCAGCTTGTAATTATCCTCTATGATTAATAATGATTTATTCTTGGAAAAATATAACATTTCTTGTGATATATCTCCAAGTATTCTTTGGATTCTATTTAATATTTGTAAATATTAAAAATGAATTAAATTAATGTGCCTAGAAAGAATTTTTTTTAGCAACTTTTCAGTAAAATATGAATAGACCGATACAAAAAATATTTAAGTATGATCTTATCAGTCTTAAACTAGATTATTTATTTTATTAATTCTATATTCTCAGTGAAATAATTATCTATTTTCTTCTTTTATATGTATCACAATATAATTTACTTTAAGGTTAATTCTATATTTATTATCTTTTCTTTTATTCTATTTTCCATGTCTCTAACCTCAATGCAATCTATCTTAATTTCATCTGAAAAGATTGTACAAATATTGTTATTTTTATTTATTCTATTATTTTATACTTATTCTATTGTTTTTAATTTATTCTATAATAATAATTTCATTTATTTTGATCGTTCATTGCATATTCTTGTTCTATTCGATTTTATAAGAAATAAAATGAATTTTTATATTTTAAAAAATTTATTGTTTTTGATTTTATTTGTAAAAAAGATAACAAAGAAAATAATTATTATTTTATTTGTTTTTATAATTATGTTTATTTTTTTTAATTAGTCCCTTATTTGCTTTTTAAGTAGGTTTTCTTTTATGAGGGCCTATTTATATAAAAACTTTTTCTAGATCAAAAGATAAATTAAATCATTTTGACCACAGTAAGTGACCTAATTGAAATGCAACTGTATTCGTGATGTTGACTTATTACACCAATTGTCCTATCAAGACTAAGCTTCTATAATATTTTGACTCATATTATTCATATTAAGCAATTTATTTCAAACATAAATTCTGATAGAAATTTATTTATCGATAAATAAAATAAATTTCTACCTTGCCATTTAACACATTTTAAAAATGTGGCAAATAAATTTATTCAAGATGCTCAATTAAATGCTGATCAATATTATAAAGTAATAGAATGGACATAGATAAACATAACAATTATTCAAGATTCATTCCTAAAATGCAAAATAATATTGAATTTATATTATTAAATACATTAAATACATGTAAAATATTTGGTATTTTTTGAATTGTTGAAAGTACAAAGGTAAACTAAAAATTCAAGTTCTCCTGACCCAGTTTAATAAAATAAAGTTAATTCTGCATATAGATTAGAATTATTATTTGCCTCGATTATTTTCTATTCCAATGTCATCGCCCTCATTAGAAATATATATATATATTTTTAATTTTTTTAAATAAGTAAATAATGATAAATTATACATATATTACGCATTCATTATTTTATGATCTGAATCCCCAAGGTAACTTTTTTTTAGAAATCGAGGGTTCATTATCTTTAAATGTCATCTTTTAAGTTGAAAAATTCCAATCTTAATTTTTTTTTTATCGAAAATTAAAATCTATTAAAACAGGTTTTAATGAAAATCAAAAATTTCAGCATACATAACAACAGCTGCTGAGTCACAGCAACACAATATTATCAAAACCGGCTGTTGCATTCATTGCAGTTAAAAATTTAATATATATAAACATATCTAGTTGTTGTTCTTATTGTAATTATTATAATCATTGTACTTAAATAATTAAAATTTTTCCCAAAGGTAATGTCAAGAACTATTCTATTAAAGTGGAAAATAGAAAATAACTAGGATTATGTTTTTTTTGATAAGCTAACTTCACTTGCTTTATTGTATCATTTGTTTACATTTAAAGAAACTAGATTTGTTGCAATCATGGTTTTTGTAATTAAACAGTTGGATGATAAGATGAAATATGATGAGAGGAGGAAGATTATAATGAACATCGCATCGAAAAGCGAGAAGAGAAAGGCTATGGTGATTGACAATAAGGTATTCGATATTTAAATACCAAGAAATAGGCCGAAAAAAGAAAAAACTTGAAAAGAAATAGCTTGAATTTTATAATATAAATGCATTATTTGATTTTTAATAATTTTTAATAAAATTTTACATAAATTTATGCTAATTTTTTTTACACTAAATTTAACCATTAAAGAAATGAAGTAAAACAATTTGCTAAGAAATGAAACTTGAATTACTTCGAAATAATTTGAATATAATTCCGCCAATGAGTTTTGTTATAGGGCGGCCGCCACCTAATTACGTAAAATATCATGGGATAGAAAAATTTCTGGTGATACTTTGATGATGTCCTCTAGTATGTTATTCATATTGTGGACAGATGAATACTAAAGGACTCTAATTAGAGTTCCGGATAATAAATCAAAACCAAGAAACACGAATCGACAGATTGGAAAATGAACTCTAGTATACCTGAAAAAAGTCCTGTGTCCGCTATGCTCCAGATTATTATTTATCAAGAGAAAACTTACTTCTCACCCCAAGATCTCCTATAATTGGCACATTATATCACACCCTCTGGATATCAATTTTTAATCGGACTTAGTTTTTTTAGGGTTAGAAAATACTATTATTTTTCACCTGGTGATCATCTGGTAATCACATGAAAGTAATATTACTCGATAAGTTATAGGGTGAGATCTCACCCTGGGTGAGGAATAAGCTCATCATTTGTTATTATTTATTATCATTTGTTATTTATTTATTAATTTATAGTTTACTCCACAATTGGTTGATCTTTGGGATAAATGTTTTGGTTCTCCAATATGAACGTGATGAATTCTTTCAGAGCTTACAAAATAGTAAGTGAAATAAAATAATAATAATAATAATAATAATAATATTATTATTATTATTATTATTATTATTATTATTAAATTATTATGTGATGTTACATTTTGATATCAAATTTTTAATTTATTTATAATTAATACTTTTTATTATTGGTTTATAGTCGGATATGCAGACGAAGATACGAATTTCTTTCACAAGTATCTTGTCTACAGAAATTATAAGCTAAATGTGCCAAGATTTATCGGTGAATGTTGGAAAGACATGCTTTAATCGAGGTAAAATTATTATTCATTTCTTTATTGATTGATTGATTTCCATATCACATTAATTTTTTTCTTTATATTAACATCTATCATTAACAGGAAATGATCAAATTCGAAAAAAGTATCCGATCCAAGTCGCATCAAAGTTCATTCCTGCTATTAGAAGAGGAAAGGAAAAATCTTGTAGGCCAATTTAGTTGGAATCTAATTAGTCAATTAATACGTGTTCTCTTCTTGATTTTACATTTATTCATTCTTTTTTATTATTTTTTTTTTGAACATTCAAATAAACATTTTTCAAATACAATTAAACATTTTTCAAAATATATGAAAATTCAAACATTATTCAAAAATATATGAACGTTTAAAAATTATTCAAATCTAATACTAAAATTTTAGGATAAAAAAAATAAATTTAATTTTTATTAGTTTTATTATTATTGCTTTATTTATTTATTTTTTTGTTGTAGATAATTCTTCATTATTATTACTATTTTATTTTGTAGATTTGACTTTCTTTACATAGATGGTGGTGTTTTATATTTTTATTTTTATTTTATACGATGAGAACTTTTTGTACATGTCACACGTTATCACAATAATTAATTATTATATATAACATTAAAAAACGTATGCATCATAATGTTCAATAATGTAACGTCGTTGAAATATTATATTTTAACACTTTTAGTCGATTTCGTGATAAATTTACATTTCCTTTATTATTATTTTGCTATTTTTATAAAATCGAAATTCAAACTAAGTTAATTGAATGGGGTGAAGAATTCCATGCTCTATCCTAGTGTTAATACCAAAAAAAAACTAATATGTAGGATTTTAAATCAACTAAATCGAATCAATCAAATAAATAGATCAGAATTACCTAAAGAACATAGAAATGAATTAATGTAATTAATAATAAAAATAATATAATATAAATATAAATAAAACTAACTAGGACATAAATCAGATATAGATTGTTAATTCTTCAAGTTCCTTTTCAAAATTTTCTTGATTCTCGGATTTTGGAAGGTTGAAAAATTAAGAAGTCGACCGGTATAAATTGATTGTGGATGTGTTTGATAATTAAGAGGAGTTGTAGTTATTGTAGTTGTTGTATTGGTTAATTCTTGATTTGCTGAAAATTCTTCATCTTTTTTAATTTGAATTCCAATTTCTAAACCTTTATTTTTCCCTTCTCTTAAATAATCATCATAATCATCATAATATTTCCCAACTCTTCAATTAATTCTCTAAAAGTTGATCTATGTGTAACTCAGGCATTCCAGCACCTCATAATTGTTGCAATTAATTTGGGAATGCGAAATGTAATTTTTGGTCGTAATCCATTGCATATTTTCATAGCTAAATCTTTATCATGTGGCATATCAGGATATGGAGGAAAGCCCGTAACTAATTCATAAGCAATAATTCCATATGAATAAACATCAGCAGCCTTTTTATATTCTTCATCACCACTTAATACCTCCGGAGCAATATTTGGTAATACACCAAATATATTCTTTCTTTCGGGAACATCTGGATTTGCCCCAATTAATTTACTCAATCATCTGCATCTGCATATAAAAAGAATCTTTAAAATCGGATGATAAAATATTTCCAGGATGAAAGTCCTGGTGAACTATATCTAATTCATGAATATTATCATCCTTTCAGTTAAATCCCATAGATAATATAATTTTAGATTTCAATTAATATTATTAAAATTAATTTTTAAATATTCTCGAAGATATCTGCTGCATATTCTAAAACCATCATATATGAGTGTGTTTCTAGCTCTTGTGCAATTCCATGAAATCGAATTGAAGCATAGCCAGTTAATGTTTTCAAGTGAAAGTGAGTTATCATCTAACAAAATAAACATTTTTAATTTAAAGTCAAAACAATTTGAAAATTAATTTTAATATCAATTAAAATATTTACCTCATTTAAGACATCATTTAAATTCACAAAATTATCAAACTTTTTAATGCCACTTCCACTCCTACTTCGTCTTCGTCTTCTCCATCTTTAACATCAAAATATCTTTGCCACTGTTGATTTTCAATGACCCTTTTTCAATATATCCATCAATCCACCTAGCGTAATGTATTGTTCTCTACCTATTTGCTTAACATCCTTAAATCAATTATAAGGTATTCATTCTATTACTTCCCAATGATTATTAGCATTTAGTTGAGCCTTGTCCAATTATTAAAATCATTTTGGAAATGCTTCGTGTTACCAATCCCAGATAGTATTTTCTTGATTGCATTCTGGATATGGACATATTTCATCAGATGACTTTTTTTTTGTTGCTAGGGTTGAAATTTAATTTTTTTTTGAAAAAAAGTAAATTCCGTTTAAAATCACAATTTAATATTTATTTTATCTTATTTACACAGCACAAAATAAAAAAGAATTCCAATCTTCGTTATGTATTTAAATATGGTAATATTTCACATTGTGTGAACTTATGACCTGATAATGCATAGTATATCACTATTACAATTTTTTGTAATTTTTTTTTTTGAGTGTAAGTGTAATAAAAAAATAAACATTTTATTTTTTTATTTTTCTGAGCATATTTTACGAGATGACATTTTGCTTTCGGTATGAAAGGTAGAAAGTTATTTTTTCAAAAAAAAAAGAAACGTAAATTAAGTTTAAAATACAAAATGTTTTAAGTATGCATTTATTAATGATATTTATTTTATAATATTTATTTCTTTCGAGGTGGCACAAAAAGACGGAAGTCACGGGGGATGAGTTATCTTTGTGTGTCATCCTTCATCCAAGATAACTATTTGTTCATCCTGGTTCAAGAACGTGTTTAGGGATAACAGAGGATGAAGGTAAACAAGAAGAGAAGATATAAAAATAGCTGCGGTTGGAAAGAAGAAAAAGAGATTCCTTTTCTCGCGAAACATTTCTTTTATTCATATATCATAATAATCTTAGTAATAACAAATAATTTCAAAATAATCGTAATAATAGTATATAATTTTGTAATAATTTTAATAATAAAAATAATAATAATTTCGTTTAGCGGAATAGCAATAAGGATAAGATATGCCAACGCAGTAATATACCTCTATTGACCTATTCTTTTAACAAATTTTAATAAATCTTTTAATAAACTGTTTTATACTTCTTGGCAAAGTTACTTCAAAAGTCTATTAAATTTCGGCAGTGTACTAAGTAGTTAGTAGAAGATACTTTTACTCCACTTACTCATCGTACCTTCAGATATTACACGTAATTGCATTGTTTGTGAGTGTTAGTAAGCAGGTTTTGATCAACTGATAGCCTGATCTTACTGTGTTTCGTGATATTGCGTATAAGAAAAGTGTGTTAGTAATACATTGAATTATCGTGTGATCATTCTGAATTCATTGAGACTGATTGACGTATTGTTCTGCGCAGACCGCGACAACACAAAATACGCAAAATCTAGAATTGAGCAACCGAAAAGTAATTTAAATAAGATTATACAGATTGAAAATACTTTAAAAGGTAATGTCTTGGAAGTATTTAATTAGTCACACGAAATTCATTAAGAAATTATGTGGTATTGAGGCTACAATTATTTTTTTTCCGAATAAATTAAGTAATAAAAATAACAGATGCATTTATTTATTAACATTAATCACGCGAAAAAAAATAAACATTTTATTTATTTATTTTTTCAGTGATTATTGTTATTTATTTTTATTATAATAATCTTATTTAATCTTTAAAAAATTATTAGCTGTTAGCAATCAAATTTAAAAAAGTGTTCAGGGAAAGGGGAATATTAAAATAACAAAATTATTTGCTTTTTAAAATATCTTCTAAGCCTTCTATCTACTTCCTCCCATAGATGTTCTATCAGGTTTAAATTATATTTTTGTAGGATCTAGAATATCTAAATCTAATGTTTGCATAAATTCGTCTGCTTTCCTTTAAAAAATCAATTCGAAATGGTCAACATTGAATGACAAAAAGAAAAAATTACTTAATCTAAATTGATTGTAGAGCAAATAGCACCTCTCTTTGTGTTTTTTTCGCAATTCACTTTGTATTATGTATTTATTACTTTTCAAATGTAACTTGAATAATTACAAATTAATGTAATGCTACCAAGTAAATGCTCTGCACGAAAAATAAATTTTTATGTTTATTTCTTCTTTTAAAAATCAAAAAACACGAAAATTACATTTGTAACAATTTTAGAAAGAGCTTTTATAAAACTAAATGTTGATATTAAAAAAAATTAATTTTTTTATTTTATTATCTAAATTACATTATTTTATTCGTAGAGCAAATATCGTCTTTGTGTATTTATTTTTTTTTTATTTATACCAGTGAGCTAAACATTTTAATAAATCCAAAAATATGAAAATTATTTCTTTACCAATTTTATAAAAGATGAGGTGACTGTTGCAAAGCATATCTCACTATATATAGCAAAATTTCAAAATTTCATTTATTTATATAACTATTACATAATGCGAGACGAGAGTTAAACAGAAATAACTAAGTGAACAATTGAAATAATTGTTTCGAACTTTGTTTTTCCAAAAGGGTTTTCACAAAAATGAAAAGGTCAAAGGAACAAATTGGTCATACCGTAAAGTGTATCTCATAACTTTTAGTCTTGATGCATCGGCTTGTTTTGGTCCCTTTGGATCAAAAAAAAATTCTAACGCAAGGCTCCATGGGCAAACTTACAATTCTCTTAAAAATAAATTCCATTTTAATTAACTAATTATGTGTAGGAAAGATATTGATTCATTGTTAATTTATATTATTCATATATTGACACACAGCCATGCCATGCTGAATGCTATTTTTCTTTCTATAATTGAATTTAGAGAAATTGGAGAATAATTCTTAAAATTAATTCTTTTAAGTTCCCACCTTCATTATAGTTTTCTTGTTACTTGCAATATTTAAAAGATTGCCAGCAATAACTCGTTTATCTTTATGATTATAGTATAATTAATTAAAAATTATTATGAAAAAAATCATTAATTTTTGCAGAGATTGAAAAATGAAAGAGTTGGTAACAATAAAAAAAACTTTGAAAAAGGTAAAATTTTAATCTATATAAAATTATAAATTTTTCTTAATAATGTGAGTGAGTTGCTTCATAATGATTCTAAGTTTTTTTTAGTTCAAATTTATATAAACATTTTCTGTCATACCACCCAATTTTTATTTCTCTCTATTACATTTATTTTCGATTTTGTAGTGTCCCAAATTTTTTGAGAAATCTAATAATCTTTCACCATCTAGACATTTATAAACTAATACGTAATGCTAATTCAAATAAATAAGTTATTGAGAACATAGTTTTGTATATAATTTTTTTCTGTGAATATTTAACCCATGTTTGCTCTTTAGATTTTAATGTCTGAAATCACAATAGTTTAATTCTGTTAAAATTTATTTTATCTTTTAGGGCGAAAGTAATAATAAAAAAGTATGTATATAAATGTATTTAATAATTTTGCTTGAAAAAATAATATAAAATATTCTTCCATGCTGACAAATATTTGAATGAATGAGCATGTTCCAAAATTAATCTGGCATATTAAATAATAACTTGCAAACTTTTTTCTAGTTTTATTTTTTTTTTCTCTAGTTTTAACAATCTGCGAACATATTTAACATTTGTTTGATATTTTCAAATATATTCAAGAAATATTTATTTATAGACATATTATTATTTAAGCAAATTTTTTTATTAAATCATTTCATTTATTTGATTATTTAAATTATTTTATTTATTGCTTTAATTATATTAATTTTATTAATTATGATATAAGAAGATTATAGTCACTTCTTAATTGCATTTTTAAATGTAAGAACTACATTAACAATATGCGGTATGCTAAGCTCTCGAAAAATTCAATTGAAAAGGGTATACGAACAATTCCTGACAAAAATACTTTTTTTGTAAAAAAAAAAAAATAAAAATTCTAATACGGCGATAATCAACTATTGTGTACCCATAAGATTGTGTATTAATAAGCGCACGAACAATATTTATATTTACTTACTATATTACTGAACTGATTTTATTTGATTTATTCAACGATGTCTGATAATATAACGCTCTTTTGCCTCGTTGAAGGTGACTCCAAAGAAAAGTTTATTATAGTTGTTGCCGAAAAAAATGATTATGTTAACGATCTCAAGAAAAAAATCAAGGAGGAGAAACCTAATCTATTTGCCAACATTGATGCCAATGATATTGTGCTGTGGAAAGTAAACATTCCAATCGAAGAAGACACCATGGAGGTTGACACTATTCCTGGAAGCACACAAGATAAAGTAAAATTATCAATCCCATCTAAAAAAATTCGTAATGTGTTTACCGAAAATATTGCGGATGATTCTATCAATATTATTATTGAACGACCCTCCGGTAAGTGAGCCGTAACAAATTACTCAACTCAAATAAATGCGATTTGGCTTGATTTCTCTTCCACGATGATATCAAATATTCATCTCTTAACCAATAAAATTGTTAGAAGGACAAGGTCATACTTCTGATCTTTTGGCAAAAATTGAGGAACTCAAAAGTGGACAGGAGGAACTTAAATCAAATATGGAAAGTGGTTTAATGAAGATACATAATGCCATGGATTTATCGCTCTGTTCATCTGGTATGCTATTCACATCCATCAACCATTCCTGCAAACACCATTAATGTTTTGTGTTTAGGTTTTAAAACAGAAACTGAAAAGGGCAAAGAAGTGCTAGAAAAAGGTCGCCAAATTGACTTTCCACTCAAAGTGACTACGATTACTAAATCAGGTGGACCTGGAAGATTTATGAGTCCACTTACAAATGAAGGTGAAGAGGCTATACAAAATTACTTTATAAGAGAATGCACGCTACTAGAAAGTTTTGGAACTACAGTGCGTACAACTTAGTCCCGGCAAATAAATTTTTATGCGGCCAAATTTCATATTGTGGTAACGACGGGGGATTGGAAATGTGTTACGAAGGAAATAGTGCGGAAAACGTGTGGCGTGGGAATGATGGAAATGATGGAGTTATACAAATGATGGAAATGATGGAGTCGCACAAATGATGGAAATGATGGAGTTATACAAATGATAGAAATGATGGAGTCGCACAAATGATGGAGTCGCACAAATGATGGGAATGATGGGAGAAAGAAAATGATGAGGGAGAAATATAAAAGCAGCAGTAGTAAAAGAAGAAAAGAGAGAGTTCCTTTTCGCGGCATATTTTAAGATAGCAACATTTTTAATAATTTTATTTTTATTTTATTTTATTCTTATTTTATTCTATTTTATTAAATAGTTATAACAACGTTTATAACAATATTCATGTAAATAGTAGAAGTAGTAACAGAATAGAAACACGCCATTGTAATATTTTGTTATTTAACTTCTAATAAAACTTTCTTTATTGTTTGATTGTAAATAAACATTTTATCTCTTATAAATTCGTTCTAACACTGATAGTATCCGTAGGGAAAACTACCTCTACTTCACTTACTCACGTACCTTCTAGATAACACCTGAGACTTTTGTAATTGTTGTTAAGTTGCCACACTGTGTTAAAATTAAGATAGTGATACACGAAGAAGTGTAAGCTATCAGTGTGGCCGGAATTGATTAGTTGTGTAATTTTAGTTTTGGTACTGTCCAGACGTGACAATATGCTGATAATTTATCACATGGCAAAATAAAAGCGCAATTTTATTGGCCCGAATATATAAACGTGATATGGGATGATTGTACTTTACATTCAATTTTTAAATTTTTTTTAATAAAAAAAAAAAAAAAAAAAAAAACTTCGACAACTTATGATAATGTTATCTAAATCTCATTTAATAATTATGTCTTCTGTGATACATGATACATTTCTACGATTCTTTCTCCTTTCACAAATTCTTTTTATATTTTTTCTGTAAAAAAACAGTAGTTAATAATAAATACAATTTACAACATGCCACGTCCAACGAAACGTAAAAAGGGATCAATAAAAGCTTGCGAAGGAAAGGCTGCACATCAAAGCATCAAATGTAACATTGACAATGTAGATTACAATAATATTGATGAATTAAAAGATCCCGATATTGATAATACTTTTCTTGATGATGGCTATAATGAACCAGTAGAAAATAATAATGCTGTGAATATTGTAAAAAAACTTCAAGAAGCAGCAAAAAAATATCACGAAGAAAATACCTCTCACAAAGTACGTAGATCCTGTTATGTAGGAAACTCAATCCACACTAAAAGAAGAAAGAATCAACAACAACGTGAGGCAGCAAAGGGAACTTTTACGTTGTATACCTTTTGGAAAACTGAAACATCTATTGGTGAAATTGACAATGAAAATAGTGAACCGTTGGATGATGAGATTGATGAGATTGATGAGATTGAGGATTGTAATTGGAATGATAAGATTCTAGCCGCTCTTGAAAACCTGGAGTTAGATATAAAAAAAATAAATATAAAAAATGAAGTTTGGGTACGTCTAAATGGAATTCGTCTTTATCTTCAACTTGTAAAATGCAACTATTCAAAAATAGGTGCAAGCAAAGTTATTGCTAATGCAGCAGGAAAAGGAGTTTATCATGCCAGATGCATTCGTTCTTGGGCACATGAATATATAATAACTTGCCAAATTCCCTACTCTCGCCAAGGACATCATGCAAAAATATGGAGCTTTCTCTGGGATGAGGACATTATTCTTCAAGTAAAATCATATGTACGGGAACATAAGTGGGATGTCACTCCACAAATGCTAATGATACAAATGAATGAGGTTATTTTGCCCTCACTTGGATTTGCACCATCTCCAACTATTCATCTTAATACTGCAAGAAACTATTTGAAAGAACTTGGATACAAATATGAAAAGGTGAAAAAAGGAATGTATATAGACGGACATGAAAGAGAAGATGTAGTGACTTATCGAAAAATATTTTTAGAACGGATAAGTGAACTTGAGCATAGGATGCCTATTTTTTTAGGAGATAATTTGGAAGAAATAATCTGGCCAAACGATAATGTGCAACCGCTCATTCTTGTTACACATGATGAATGCATTTTCTCGGCTTATGATGGAAGTCAAAGTCTTTGGATTCCTAATGGAGAACAACCCTTACGAAAAAAAGGTAATGGTCGTTCAATTCATGTTAGTGATTTTTTAACAGAAATTTGTGGCCGTCTTGCACTTCCTAATGAAATGCAGACATCAGATAATAATATCCCTAGGGAAGCTTGTGTTATTATACACCCAGGTAAAAACAATGATGGATGGTGGAAGACTGATG
>PQFF01000012.1:0-84029 GCA_003547095.1 Diversispora epigaea
AAAATATAACGTATTGTTTTAAAAACTTTTAAAGTTATTAGCTAAACATCGAAGTCTAAGAGGGTCAATTGCGAATAGAGTAAGGTCTGCTCTTTTCGCAGTATTTGGAGAGCACGAACTTCTATATATTGATACAAAATCTGCTCCCCAAGAAATAAAGGAGTGGAAGGATTCGGAAAAACTAAAAAATGCATATGAAAGACTTTATCAACGTATTGATAGTGATAAAGAAATGACCTGGTGTGCTAGGATCATACAAAAAACATGGCCAAATTTTAAAAAATTAACAAAAGAAAAAATTGCGTTTGGAATGGCTGTATGCCAATATATGTTGAATCCGAAAACTGAATCAATCAAAATCAATGACGAAGAGATACGCAAAATCATGAAAGTTAAGAAAGTAAGTAAGAAATATAAAAAAAAATTTGATATTATATTAAATATTAAAAAATTTATTTTTTTTATAGAAAAAGCTAGAAGAAGGTCAAATTATTGGGTTAGATAATGAGGAAGGAGAGGAGGAGGAGGAAGAAGAGGAGGAAGAAGAGGAGGAAGAAGAAGAAGAAGAAGAAGAAAAGGAAAGAGAGGAAAGAGAAGAGGAATATGAAGATGAAGTTATATTTACAGGACAAAGCTTTCGGTCACGAAGTAATAGTCTTGCGTAATAATCTGAAATTTTTAAAATATGAATATTTTTAATTTTAGCATTTTTTATATTTTATTTAGTATTATATTTTATTTAGTATTATATTTTATTTAGTATTATATTTTATTTATAAATATCCGAAATATTTTATGCTATAATTTATTATCATTCAAAGAATTCCGAGAACAATAAATTAAAAATAAATTTTTTTGCAATATATGATTTCTAGTTGCGTATATTTCCATAAATATTCATAAAAAAGTGCAAAAATTTATATTACGAAGATTTGAAAGTAAAAAATATTTTCGTAAAAAAAAATTAAGCTGCGAAAAAATTACGGAATTTTTCGAGGTGTAATAAATACGTAGAAAGTTACGAAATCTTGCGGAATTTTTTCGAGGCGTAAGAAATTGGTGATTTTACGGGCGAAATTATTATGTATCGAAATCTTTCGGAGATATACGTAATATTACAGGGAAATCTCCGTATAAATTACGGAAATTTTACGTTTTGTAATAATTACGGAATATTACGCCTATTAAAATTTCCTGATGCTCCGATACAAGATAACTACAAAAACGATAATATTCGTAAGATTTCGCCATATAAAAATATCAAAATCGATAACCTTCGAAGGTTACCGAAAACCTCCGAAGGATAACGTAGTGATAATCAACGTTAACGTTAAACTTCGAAGGTTTTCGTTATAAAAAATTTCCTGATGATATAAAACTGAAAACAATAATTCATTATTATCACATAAGCTATTATTTTGTGTTCGTAAATGTTGAAATATTTCTATTATAATTTCATTCGGAAGATTTATATCATATCTTTCTGGTGCTTTCCTTTTTACTGTTAACTTTGTATTCTGCTCTTTATCTTGTCGTATTTTTTCAAAATCTGGTAAACTATTTGTAGAGTGAAACTCATTTTCTTTGAAAATAATCAAATTTGGAATTTCTGGGTAAGGCGGTTTCCATGTAACAGATATACAATTTTTTACGACACAAACTCCTCTTTTCTCGAATTTTAGCTCACCCATTTCTATACCTGTTTTGAGATTTACTTGCCCTGCTACTATAAATCCATCTGTATGAATGCGCTTTACTTGATTTCTTAATGGTTTCACAATTTCTGATATTCTTTTTCGTGCAGATGCTAATAAGAATGGTTTTATTCGTGGATGTACTCCATAATTTTGTCCATTTCTTTGCTCACATAAAGCACTCCATAATGAAACTAATAATGCTTTACTTACTTTTCCAGCTGTTCCTCCTTCTTTTTTAATATTATATAATATATTTCCCCATTTTCCAAACATGTCTTTTCCATTTATACGTGTATTTTTTTCATATATAAGCGCATTTGGAGATTCATCTATTAAATATACATTCAATCCATTTCCTTTGGCACATTCCAAATCATAATGTGTATAAATTCCATGAGGATTATATCATAAATATCTTGTACATTGGAGACTTTTCTTTGGTGGATTTCCTTCTATTGTTGCTTTATAAATTCCATATGGAAATTTGCGCCATTTTTCTACTAAAGATACGTCTATAGTATGAAACTTACCAGGTGCAATTGGCCATGATGCTTCTTTCTTTAACATTTCATATATATACATTGAATTTATATCATATTGATTAGCTTCTCCTTCATATTTTTCTGCAAATACTAGAGCACCGCTTGATGCTAAATTTAACCAAGCATTTTCTTTTTCGTCTATTTTTTCACTTCTTTTTGGTGCTAAAGTTGTCTCTCGGAAAAGTTTTAAACTTGTTAAAGTATAACTTCCTGATTTCCGCATATCAATCTGCCTATTTGTCTTTTCTACTATAGCTTCTGATTCTTCGATAATTCTTTTATATGTTTCTATAACTGTTTCAGTATTATCTGCTTTAATAAAATGATATTTGTTATATAATGCGTGAAAATCTTCTTTAACACTATACCATTTTCTTTTTCCATTATAAAACTCAATTCCATTTGCTATATTTTTATGAATTAAGATAGTTTTGTTTTGCTTCGTATTAGAGCCTATCTCTGGGTCAGGTGCCGGCGTGGTCGCCTCTCTCGGCTGGTGCGTCGGTGGGTTTTCGTTAAATGATATGAGATCGTCATCGGGAGCTGGTGCTGGGTTTTGAATGGGTGGATTTCCTACTGGAGCTGGGGTTTGCATTAAACGCAAAGCTGATAAACATTGACCTTTTCAGAGGTTTCCATTTAAATTCATGTGTTTATTAAGATCTCGGGTTTTACCAGTTCTTATTACTTGATCACAACCTGGGCATTTAAGTATCTTGACCATAGCGATATGTATTCGGTGTTTTTTATTAATATAACCAGATCTTTTGTTTAATTTTAAATAATTATTCATTTATATAAATTTATTACTATCACAATGCGTGGTGAATATACTTGTGAATATATACACAACTCTGGAGAAGTTTGTGGACGAGGATGTCGTAAACCTGAGGGGTGTCATGAGCACTGAAGGGCTAAAAAACGTGTTTTCTGTCCAGGTTGTGGAAAGCCTAATGCTTCTGGACCTGGTACATATAAAAAACATGCTAAAGGGTATTATGTTATGCAGTTTTATGCTCGAAAACTCCGTGAAGCAGAGCACTCTATGTCTGAGCTAGCATAAATTATATCTCATAGAGATGTCTTCGGACTTGTTGTCATTTTGTTATCCATTTTTTACACCGAAATTGTCTTGTTGTGAAACAACGAGCTTCGCTCTAAAATTTGTTATATATTTTTAAGTGTCTTGGTGTGAACCAGCTTCCAGCTGACACTATTTCAAAGAAATGGCTTTCGCCTAGCTCCGTTATTATCCTTTTTACTAATAAAAAACATGTAGAACACAATAGGTTCGTTTTGTTTGGCAAAAATAAAAAACTAATTGTAAGGTAAATAGATAACTAATATTTTGTATTTTTTGCTATCCCAAAAACCTTCCAGGTGGGGATAGATGCTTCACTATGTTTCGCATCAGGACCTTTCAGGTGGGGATAGATGTTTCACTATGTTCCGCATCAGGACCTTCCAGGTGGGTCTATAACTAAGACCAGTGATGAGGCAAAAAAAAAATACACCAAATGATGTGCTAGAAAAAAAAATATTTTTACTATTTGTCTTATTATTAGAAAGTTTATAGAAAAACTAAATAGATAACTAATGCTCCGCTACGCTCCGCAACTGTTTCACATTCACCTAAAGGTTCATGCTCACAGTGACAGAAAGCTAAATGCTAACTAAACAGATAACTATGCTCCACTACGCTCCGCAACTGTTTCACATTCACCTAAAGGTTCATGCTCACAGTGACAGAAAACTAAATGCTAACTAAACAGATAACTATGCTCCGCAACTGTGTCGCACACACCCTTGTGGGTATGCTCCACAGAAATAGAAAGCTAAATAGTAATCAAATAAGATATCAAAAAAATACACGATTTTTGTTATATACGTAAAAAATACACCACATATATGATTTATAAAAAGTTATCAAAAACAAGATAAAAGATTAGAAATCTATAGAAAACGACTAGAGTTTACGAAAAAAACACCGATTTTGTCCTAAAAAGCCCACTATTGAAATACTCATTGTCATTATTGTTAATACAGGATTTATTATTTTTAAGATAATAATATTCTCCATTTACATTTGACTTTAAGGTTTTGACTTCTCCTTTATTTCCATGATATTATCCAAGAGTTTCAGGTTATATTATTATTATTAACTCAAGAATTATAATGTTATACAATTAAGCAATCAAGCAATAAATCTCATAACATCAATAATCTTTTCATTAATTAATTATAATATTAGATTATTATTCTAGAATTTCAGGATTTATTTAATAAAGTATTTTATTAAATAATGTTTTCAATATTTTATTTACAGGTTAATTTTTATAAGTTATTTCTTAGAGTTTTAATTGATAAAATTTTATTATAAGATAATTTTCATTTCTTACAAAATTCTACAACCAAAAGTTATTGGAACCAAGTTGAATGGGCTCTCTTTTTAAGAGAAATTACATTACTGTGCCTTTACTATGCCTTATTGTTATACCTGCCGCCCAAATTCAAAATCTAAATGCCGAAATCCCAAATGCTGAAATCCCAAATCCCAAATCCCAAATCCCAAATTATAATTAGTATTTTTTGCCAAAATCCCAAATCCCAAATCCCAAATACTAGTAATTTGTGCATTTTGGCGTCCCAAATCCCAAATGATTTGGGATTTGGGCAACACGTATACTTATTGTGCACTAATACTATTGGCTAATATATCTATCATATAACTTACTAAATATAGAATATATGTTATATTAATAATTAATACTAATGAATACTATGTAATAATAATTAATACTAAGTAATACTAATTAATGATAAATGTTAATAATTATATAATGTTTGTGTAACCATATCACGTGAACATGTGACTTGTGTTACTATAATTTGTGTGACTAAAACTATTTGACTTTGTTAAAATACATGTTAATAAATGTTGCTAGTTGTTATTAATTATTGTCAAATATTACTAATTATTAAATAAGACTATTATATTGATATTAATATTTCCATTGTTATTATATAATAATTTCTATTAAAATACAGGGTTAATTGATATTATGGTCATGTGTTTTAGTATATTTTGACCATGGTAATTCTTTCCAGTAACAACGCTGATGTACAACGTTATTAATACGAAACGTTCGTAATACGTTATAAAACGGTGATATATAACGTTATATATACATCATTTATAAACGTAGTACAAACAGTACATATTTATAGCGTACTAGAACATTATGTTCTAGTACGTAGGTGTCATTTTAGAACGTAATACAAACGATCCGTTCATATAACGTTATAGAACGTTATATAAAAATTACTGATGTTTGTGAATTGTAGAAAATCCTTTTTTTATTGATTATTCAAAACAATTATATCTAGGTTTTCAAATTCCTAAAAGAACAACTTTATCTACTACTATGATTAATGTAGAAACTGCTACCGTTATAGCTGAAATGAAAAAGAAACTTTCTAATGAGACAAATTTAACTTTAGATATTGTTTTATTTGATTTTTTATTTAATTAAATAATTAATAATAATTAAAATTTAATTATAATTATTTAATATAAATAACCATTCTAATATTTTAGGTTTAGATGGATATTATGACAAGTGATGGAAAAGAATATATACATTCTTTAAAGAATTTTTAAAAAACGAAATTATTAAAGTTATTGAAGAAGTAGGTGCCAAGAAATTTTGTTCTATTGTATCTGATCATGCTTCAAATGTAGTTCTAGCAAAGAATTTAGTGTCAACAAAATATCCACATTTTTCAAATAAGATGTATTGCACATCATATTAATTTATTATCAAGTGACATCATAAAACCTAGATTTTGGAACCGGGGTTGAACCGGTTCGTTTATAACCTAGTAGAGATCCGCTCGGCGGTCTAGTGAAGTAAATCGTACCACAATAACAAATTTGATCTCACTACTGGAAAATTAATAAATTAGTAGAGTATTTTCGTATACATCGAATTGTATAAAAAATTAAGAAAATAAATAGTTAAATATATCAATTAAATCAAAAAAAATTTCACAATGACAATATTCAAACAACCGCATATACTTTGAATATTTGAAATTTATTCATTAACTGTGAACAAATATATAAAATACTATATAGATGTCACCGAACTCCTCGAAAAATGACAATGACAAAAATTTGACAATTAATTAAAGCTTTCACCCCCTTTAATGAACGAACTTACAAATGATATTATTCTTGTACAAATGAATTTAATGATTTTACATACTCGAAAATTGTTTACTTTTATTTGTTGATTCATTATCAAAAAAAAAAAAAAGAAAATAATGATTTTTACTTTCCAGTAACTTTTGAAATTAATTTTATATAATTTTTTTTTTTGTAATACTCAACGAACATTCCACAAATTTGATGGTCGATGTGCACGATTTTTTGCATAATAAAGACCACACGCTAAACAAACAAAGTAAAAATAAAACCATTATCATTTGTATATCTTATTCATCTTGTAAAATTGTTTAATATACAATTATTTAAATTATTTATATTATAAAAGTCATACCATTACAAAGTTTTTGAGCAGGGGTTTCACCTGCTCTCCAACCAGGCGTATCCGTGGTTTGGCAGTTTGCACATTTTCCAGCTATGATTATAAATTAAATGTGAATAAAAAATTACTTAAAGCATTATTATAAAATATATATTAAATTGAAAATATAATGACATCGACCTGGATTATAATTACAAGGTTTTGCACGAGCTCTTGGTAGTGTATTTTCGTGAAGCATAGAAGAAGGTGCTAATACACTAATTAAATCGGCACGCTCAACACTTGGATTTACAAAATTACTGGTAGATTGTTTCGGTAATATAAGTGGTTGAGGTGAAGAGGAAGAAACTTGAGGAACGGGAATTACTGGCGNAAATTTTTTTTTTTGTAATACTCAACGAACATTCCACAAATTTGATGGTCGATGTGCACGATTTTTTGCATAATAAAGACCACACGCTAAACAAACAAAGTAAAAATAAAACCATTATCATTTGTATATCTTATTCATCTTGTAAAATTGTTTAATATACAATTATTTAAATTATTTATATTATAAAAGTCATACCATTACAAAGTTTTTGAGCAGGGGTTTCACCTGCTCTCCAACCAGGCGTATCCGTGGTTTGGCAGTTTGCACATTTTCCAGCTATGATTATAAATTAAATGTGAATAAAAAATTACTTAAAGCATTATTATAAAATATATATTAAATTGAAAATATAATGACATCGACCTGGATTATAATTACAAGGTTTTGCACGAGCTCTTGGTAGTGTATTTTCGTGAAGCATAGAAGAAGGTGCTAATACACTAATTAAATCGGCACGCTCAACACTTGGATTTACAAAATTACTGGTAGATTGTTTCGGTAATATAAGTGGTTGAGGTGAAGAGGAAGAAACTTGAGGAACGGGAATTACTGGCGTTTGTACATCCGACTGAATTTGTGATGAACGTGATATCTTCTCACTTTCCGGAGTATTTTGGACAAGTTGAATAAGACGATTACTAAGGTTATCCACTACCATATATATATATATGTATAATTAATGATATAATAAATGAGTAAATAATAAAAAATCTATTATTTTAGAAAAATTTAAATAAAATCAATTTTCCGTACGAATCTGTTTGTTGTTAGAATCGGAATTATCAGATTGTTTCGTGATAATCAATTGAGCCAAGTCCTTTGCATTATTGTCAAGCAATTCTTGGAAACTTTGATTTCCAACATTTTGTACTACGTTATATATGTCCTTGTCTCCCATTAGTAAATCGACATCAATCTTTTCTTTACGCCACATCTCTAGTTCAGCCTGTTGCTTTTTAAGTTCGGGAATTTTACGAATTCGATTAATTTCTTGTCCAATATTAACTGGTCCGAATTCAGTTTGAGTAATCGTTGAAGAATCTATGGGATCAGAATTGGCTAATATTCGTGCCACTTTTTGATCAATTAAATGTGCACCGGAAGTCAATTTATTCATAAATTGATCAACTTGTTGGTTCATTTCCTCGCCCATGTCACTGACAAAAGACTTGATACTTTTAGCATAAGAATAACCCTTTTCATCTCCATACGTGTTATAAAGAAAATCTTTATCTTTTGGTGTAAAAAACGGTGGATCGATTCCTAATGTTGCGTAAGGACCGTAATCTTCAAAACGAGCTATAAGAAATATTATTAATGTTAGTTAAATTTATTTATTAATTTTTAATTAAATATTAATAATAAATAAATTTACAATAAGTAAAGAGCATTACCTGGTCTTTGTTCTTTTGTAGAAATTACTGTGAGAAGAGGTGTATTTCCAAATCTCGGTGGTTTAGGGATTAGAGAAAAGGGATCAGCATCTATATGTTGTTGTTAATAAAATTATTTAGTTAATAATTTTTATTTTTTTTTTAAAAAAAAAAAAATTATAACCGAATTGAAAATGCAGAAATATCTTACAAGGAATGAGAGAACCATCTGGAAAGTATTGTGGATCAGTTTTCTTTGATTTTCTTGTTTGTCGAATTGGTCTTGATATTGAAGATGCTAAAAATCCGAACAAATTAATTAAATTCATTAATTTTATGCATATTTAAAATATTTAAATATGCATAAAATTAATATTAAAATAGTACCTCGACTAGATGATATTCCTTGCATGATATCTCTAATACCTCCCACCTGATAATATATATATATTAATTCAAGTTAGGAATTTTTTCAAAATAAAATAAAACCACAGAATTAATAAAAATAATTACTTTTTTGCCCTTCAATTTTCGATTTCCATCTTCAATTCCTGCCCTCTCTCTCTCTTCTTCTAATAGAATATTATTTTTTTCACGTTCTATCGCTTTTTCACCAAATTTCCATATTTTATCGGCACTTTTATAATAGATCGTATCAGGTGCGTTGTACGTCCGACAGTTATTACAAACGAGTTCAAAATCATCCTGTAAAAATCAAGAATGAAAATTTTTTTTTTATAAGAAGTTAATCTAAAAATAATAGTTGCAAAAGTTACAAAATTTTATAGAACCTTAAATTGGTCAATAGATGTGTATTCATTTTTTTCGACTTTTTTCCTCATCGTTCCAAAGTCCATAGGATTCTTAATAACTGAAAGATAATCCGTCACAATGGACGTATCAACTGGTTCCAAAAAGAAGCCATACGCATCTTTTCTATATTTTAAATTAATAAATTACTAAGTTAAGCAAAGTTTTCAAAATTTTTTAAAAAAAATAATAATAATATAATTTACTTACTTATCAAATGAGTCTACCAATTTGATTAAAATTGTCTTTAAATCTTTTTTCTTTTTTTGCCAACTCAAATTTCTTTGGGATGTCCTTTGTTGAATGGCTTGAGACTTTGGAGGTCTTCCAAGCTTTTGTGCAGGTCCCTTCTTGCCCGTATGAGGAAATGATGACATCCCGGAGTTGTTTTCGTTTCCATTTGTGGGATTAATTGTTGTATTAACCTCTTTTTGAGCTGATAAAGGTGAAAAAGGTTTAAATTCCATCACTTTGGATGATGAAGCAACTGTTGATGAATCTTTACGAGTTGATTGACCATTTGATTTTGAAATCTTGGAAAATTTATTAGGATGATCTGATTGTCCAGCTTCAGATGGATAAGATCTTTTTTCTCTTAGTTGATATGTAGGAATATGAATAGGGGCAGTAACTACAAATTTTAATTTAGGGATAGTTAAGTTAGAGAAAGTTTAGTTTACAGTTAACAATAAATTCACTATTTCATTTATTCTCATTTATTCTTTTTTTTTTTTCTTTTAAATTCTTCTTACCTATCTCACTTTTCACTTCATTTTTTATATTAGGTTCAACAGTTTGAACTTCACTCTTTACCGTTGTTTTCTCCGGTTTTTCACCATATATATTTCCATCTTCGTCAGTGTTATTACGTTTCGACTTCTTTTGGGTAGGATGTTTATCCTCCACATTTATTTCATCCTCCTTTTCAGTATGATCTTCTGCTGTCCGCTTTCCTGTAACTTTTGATAAAACCTCATCTTGTTCTTTAGGATTTTTTCTCTTACTCTTTTGTTTCTTTGAGCTTGCAAGTGAATCCGGATCGAATTTNATCTTGGAAAATTTATTAGGATGATCTGATTGTCCAGCTTCAGATGGATAAGATCTTTTTTCTCTTAGTTGATATGTAGGAATATGAATAGGGGCAGTAACTACAAATTTTAATTTAGGGATAGTTAAGTTAGAGAAAGTTTAGTTTACAGTTAACAATAAATTCACTATTTCATTTATTCTCATTTATTCTTTTTTTTTTTTCTTTTAAATTCTTCTTACCTATCTCACTTTTCACTTCATTTTTTATATTAGGTTCAACAGTTTGAACTTCACTCTTTACCGTTGTTTTCTCCGGTTTTTCACCATATATATTTCCATCTTCGTCAGTGTTATTACGTTTCGACTTCTTTTGGGTAGGATGTTTATCCTCCACATTTATTTCATCCTCCTTTTCAGTATGATCTTCTGCTGTCCGCTTTCCTGTAACTTTTGATAAAACCTCATCTTGTTCTTTAGGATTTTTTCTCTTACTCTTTTGTTTCTTTGAGCTTGCAAGTGAATCCGGATCGAATTTTAATTTTAAAACGGTTTTGGAGGAGCTAGACTGTGAGCTACTGGTTTCTTCCTTTTCATGAATTAATGCATTCTTATTCTTTTCGACCCGATTTCCCTCATCCCCCACTTGCACTTTATTTTCTCCTTCTGGTATTGCAGGGGATTCCTCTGGATCTCTCTTGAGGGAAAGATAAATTCTTGTTGAACTCTCTAATATTTTAATTTCGAAAATTTAAGGTTAGGAAACATAAGTAATAATAAAAATAAACGAAAACAAATAAATTTACCTTTCTTATGCTTGTTTTTGCTACTTTTTTTACTTTTAGACTTCTTATCTTTACCCATTTTAAAAGGGTAAGAAGTGAGAATCTTATTTATGATTGGCGGAGCTCACGTGTGGCTATATTTTTATCATATCCTGTACCAAAGTGCTGTGGATCTCTCACTTGTTACACGAAAACTTAACAGGTAACACTAATATTATTTTATTTGTTACCAACGGACGGATAAATGATTACTTTAAAACAAACATTAATTTGACGCATTCGTGTATTTTGAACTTTCCAATGTCATGATTTAACAAAAGGACCAATTTAGAAGTTTATAAAGTTGCCACAAAATCCTCATCATCAAAGTATAAGAAATAAATTGAATCTATCTTTTTGATATTTCAAAGTTTCTTTACAGTAAGTTAATGCATGCAAATTCCATATATATATAGAAAGATATATATATATATATCTATTAAGATATCATAAGTTGAGAAAATTACTGGCAATTTTTACGAAAATAATATTTTTGATCTATCCACACGTGATCAACCGAAGAATTAAATTAAAAATTTATTTATCAATGCAATATTTAACGGTAAGAAAAATTTGGAGAAATTTGAAAATCTATTTCAAATTACCTCATATCCAATTACCAAATGATATAGACGAGTAATTAAACGTTATTTTAGGAAATAGACTCTTATGAATTATTTTATTATAGTTTATCTCTTAAACTACTTACTTCAAAAATAACCTTTATTAATGTGAATTTAGATGATAGTGTGCAGTTTAGTTATAATTGATATGTTTCTAAGTGAGACTGTTGCATTTTTGCGAAAAATCTTTAAGAACGACAATAATGTTGTTTTTAATAAAAATCTATTGTATAGCAGACAATATTATCGATTGAAGGTATGTATATCATTTTATACATATCTGTTTCATATAATTGAATTTTGAAATATTCGCTATACTCCTGTATCAAAATCAACCTAAACAAAAAGTAAGCTTGCTGTTTTTGAACTGCCAGAGGTTTATAATGGCAATTTGAAACACTTAGAAAGAATATTAACAAGGTATTCAAATTCCCCAAATAAATCTATTTCAATTTTAGTAAGATCCTAATTATTATGCAAATACCATAGTTAATTGGGTGATTATTTATTGGATCATGTGCGTGTTTTTTCAATTCTTACGTGGGTGGAGTGTCTTATTTTTTTTTTGTTGACATATAAAATACAAGCATTTTCCATTTTTAAATTGGTTTTTTTATCTTTCTTTTTTATTGATCGGAATCAATCAATGTCAATTTGGAGTAGAGTATTGTGTCAATGTTAAGTTTTTTAAATAAAATTTATCAATTATCTAAATAATACAAAATATTGTATCCAACCATTTAATATAATATTACAATAAAAGGAAAACATTGATGAACTATGGTAAATTCCCTAAAATTTGATACTAATAACCAACTAATTTCAATTGAAACTTCTTTTCTGAAAATACATGTGCCTCATTTTTTTTATTTCTTTTATGTTAAAGAAATAAATAAATTTTTTTCTGTTTTTCGTGTAGTGTGTCGATCGTTTTTTACATCAAAGATTTTTAATATATTTAAATTTAATTTGATCTGACAACTCTAAGCCTTCGGCCAATAGAAAGTTTTTTTTTTTTAATTATAAATAAATTAAACAATTTTAAGGAAAAAAGAATTAAAAAAAGAATAATAAAGAGAATAAAAGTGATTCATCTTTCCGAGAAAGATAGGGAGTTGATCGGTGATCTCCTGGCCTGGTGAAGATTAACGACAATTATAATTGCGTGAATGAGGTAAAAGTCCTCTTATTTTTTTCTCAATTCTCTTATCTTATTATTATTTATTATGAAATACATATAACGGAAAACACCATATTTAAGTTAGCCAATGACAGTCCTCAATAAATAAAAAATGCCGGTGTTTTGATTGTAATTAGTTATGTAGTACTACCTTTTTTTTTTATCTTTTCATATTTCAAACTTCTCCCTATTTGAGTCACATCATTATGGTAACAATACGATATAAGAAGCATGAGTATCACAATAATATTATTATAGAACAATAATCTTAAGTGTGAATTTTAATTCTTCTTTAATAAGGCAACTTTCAAAGGGTTTTTATTTATGAATCATTTAATTTGGTTAAGAAATTATTTAATTCGATCAAGATTATTATGACTTTATAACATTCTATTAGCTATTATTTCATATATAATAATAGAAACATAATATTAAAAATTATTAATTTCGAAATTCCTTTTTACTCACAAGAATTTTCTTTTTTGACCCAATTATGTAAATCAAATTATTATCAAAACAATCTTTCTTAACAACTATTATCTTCTATTCCATGCCATACGAATACTATTATACTATTATTTAATTTGATGCTTTTAATTTTCGTAAACTATTATTATAATTTTACGCACATCACACAACATACATAACGATTATTCAGTTATAACAATAATCTTTTATTAACCAATCAAAAGTAATTTTTAATATTGGCATAACAATGAAAATAAGAATAAATAATAAATATTGTCATTACTATTATACTATTATTATGATTGATTTACTTATTATTATTTCTTTTTTAGTATTATTATAGTATTATTATTTATTAAATAAATGATTGTTCTACCCAAAGGACAATGCTATTAACGTTAATAATGTCGTAACGTCTTGACGATTATTATTTTTTTTTTTTAGGAGAGAAAAAATTATATAAACATGCCGAGTAAATTTCTAACTTGTATCAGATTTCAACTGCTTGGAAATTTAATATTTTTTCATTCGAAAACTTTAACGACATAACAAAAACTATTACTTATTACTATATTATAATAAATCATTATGATTGTAACAATTCAAGGTAATTATTCTATCTAATCCAAATTTACTTGATTATTTTGTTTTTAATAATTATTAACAATCTTATTCTCCTTTCCATTCTCTTTACTAAAGATTACGATATCATATACGCTGTAAATTACTTTCGTCCACTAATACAAATGATAACATTCTTGTTAGTCACGTTGTATCTTTCGTGGTATTTGAGTATGTATTTTATTTATTTGTTATATATATTTATTTTATTTATCTAGTTTTATTTTAAGCCACGTGAATTAACCTTTTATCGACTTTTTTTTAGAATTAATAATTGTATTCATAACGAGTCAAATTATTTCACCACCCGCTAAACATAATCAAAATAAACAACAACAAGAACAGCAAAAACAACAACAAGAACAACAACAATTACAACAATTACAACAACAATTACAACGATTACAACTTCAAGATAATAATCAACTAAATATCTTTAGAAATCAAGAACAATTGCCTGATCGCCATAATAACAATAACAATAACCAAGGAATAAGAAGGAGAAGAGATGGAGCAATAAGGAGTGAATGGGAATTTGAAGATATTCTAAAAAAGTTTTGGATAATTAGAATTATTTAAACTACGATAAATTTTTCATTCATGGCATTTATAGAATTTTATACCAATGACGACTTTATTTTTGTCTAAAACTTATATCATCTATCTCATCTATCTCATTTATCTCATTTATCTCATTTATCTCATTTGTTTCGTTTACTTCATTCAACCTCATTCACTCTCAACTTTCACATTTACCTCATTTTCTATTATTTCTTTTTTATTCTCAAAATTGTAAATATTTTCATATAATACTTTATACTTTATATATACATTTACTTTCTCATTTATTAATATTTTTTTTGTCATAATTATATTAAAGCTTATTAATATAAGTGGAATAATACTTTTATTCATCAAATAAAATTAATAAAAAATTATAAAAATTAACATAAAAAAATTAATAACAAAAAACTGTGAATAAAAAAAAAAATGAAATAAATAAATAAAAATATTTACCTGCTATTAGATATCCATTGTCCAAATATCAACTTTTTTTTTATATTTTAATTTCGAAATTTCTTTTAAATCCTCTTGAGAAGGAGTCCATACATTTCCATTAATTTTTTCATATTCTAATACTTTTTCGTAACATCCCCTCTTTTTATGTGTATCGATTTTAAAGAATGATTTCTCGTAATTACATTTTCGATTATCTCTAAGTGCTAAATATGTTATTATGGATTGATCTTGTCTATGATTAGTTCTATTACTTCCTCTAGGTGCTATACAATCTTTTACTAATGCACATTTATACCATGCATCAATTAAATGTTGAGTTTTGTTAGTATTAAATAATAATGCTGCTCCGTTACAATTATTTTCATAAAGATATTTCTTTCGAGAATCATTAAAATATTGAAATACTCCGGGATGTGTCCATAAACCTACATCACCCGAAGATCTGGGGGACACAAATCCATTAAACATATCACTCCAAAATGGAATTTCATTTAAAAATTCCTTTGATATTAATGTTTCACTATCAACCCATAATAATAATTCACCTGGATAATCTTTAGATACTTCATAAACAATTGCAGGTTTCCAAGCATAGTGACCACGACTAGGTAATTGTAAATTCCAAAATGATGGATATTTTGTAAAATTAAATTTTCGAAGTTCCGAAAAATAACCTTTTGATTGATATGCTGTTAATGCATTATATTGATATTTACGTAAACCAATATCATAAATTATTATTCGAGGTTTAACGACAAGATCGGAACTAATGGATTCCATATGATAAATCAAATTATGTAATGGGCAAAAATGATTATAACTAACTCCTGTGATAATTGTTATTTGTGGTCCCATTGATGAAGGTGGTGACGACGGTGATGACGACATAGATTGATAGTTTGCGGAATATTTTAGCCTATTTACAAGTTAATCAAAATAAATTATTAAATAAATCGTAATAATAATGTTATTAAACACTTCGCCCTCCCCCCACAAGAAAAATTGGGTACCGACATATCACTATTTGTGTAAATTAACATCCAACATGTCATAATCAATATAATTAACGGTGTTGCTTTCATCTTTTTTTTTTATTATTATTTAGGTTATGAATGTCTTATTTGTTCTAAAAAATAAATATGCGAAAGAGGGAGAAAAGGAGCGAGATGATAAAGAAATTTTTAAAAGTACGAAAAGCACAAGAAATATGCAAAAGAGAGAAAGGGTGCGAGGTGATAAAGAAACTTTGAAATTTAGTTTACTAATTATATTTTGCAATTTATGGTTAAAAATTTTTAGTACAAACAACTTTTATATCTTTTCAATAACGACACGAACGTTTTTTTTTTTTATTAAATTTAGTGCAATGTTAAGAAGAAGAAGAAAAAAAGTATAATTTATATATTTTGTGGAAAGAAGAATATTCTTATTTTTCAATATTATTAATAATTTTTATCATTTCCTTAAATGGTAATGAGTATAAAAATTACAAAATTGTTCTTCGTATTTATTACTTTTTTGTCGATTTAATAAATAACCTGCATGTGGTTAAAGGATAACCTTACCTTTACATGTCAATTTTAAAATGAATTTTAAAAGATCTTTGCTCATATTACATAAATGATAATTAGGTTAATAGAATGAATAATTTTACCAATCGGTACTAGTTATAAATGGGGTAAAATTTTGTAAATCACTTATAAATCTTTTTTTGAAAAAAGCTGAGACTTTATGAAAAATGTTATAGCAGAAAAACTTCATTAAAAATTATTTTTGATAAAAACAAAAAAAAAAAGAAGTTTCTTTAGTGGCAACTGTAGATTTTGGCATTTATATATAAAATCAATTTTCATTCACTAATTGGCATCCAGATCGAATTAATTGTAGTTAATAAAAATAATCTAAATTAATATTAATATTACAATAAATATAAAAAAAAAATATTAAAGATACTAAAAACAACTGATAAAAGATTTTCTATCGTAGATATCTTAGATTATGAAGTATTAAAAATTATAGTAATAAAAGAAATATTAATAAATTATTGCTGAGCGCATACTGTAGATCTTTTTTCCACTTTTTCCCTTTTTTCAGGATAGAAAATTAACAATCCAAATTTAATTACTTTGACTTCATTCTTTATCACTGTATGAGAATGATAATTAGTAGAATTCTCATGAATATTTTCCTCACATTTTATATCTTCAGTATTTTCAATATTTTCTGTTGCTTTGATTTCAGTATTATTTACATTTTCCATCACGTCAATGTAATGATCACCATCTCTTCTTAAATCCACATCCTCTGATTTTACCACATTATCTCTTATAACACTATTTTTAATACTTCTACTTCGAATTAATTTGTTTCTATCATTATTATAAATAGCTGTTAATCTTTTATTTTCTCTTACAAGTCTATATTGTGATTTTAATGCCGCGAAAATTTCTTGAAATTCAACTTCCGAAGAAAAGGTGATTTCGTCTCCTTCTTCATCTGTATAAGTAATACCAATTGGAATACTAGGATTAATTTGAAATATTTCTCGAACTTTAGTTTCAAATTTGAACCATGAAATATTTGAAGTTGGAATTGAAAACCTTCGAGTGATCGAGTAAGGAGGAATAGTACTAATTTTGAATGTTACTTGACTCATTTTAATTATTGTTTCAGTGCCAAGAATTTTTTTTTGTTTTTTTTTTCAAAAAAAGAATGATTTATCAGATATATATAGATTTTCATAACATTTTCAATACCATTTTAATCATTTTAATAATCCATAGTTGTTTCGGAAGTTTTTCCCAAAAAGTGTAAGAAGTGTTATATGAACGTATATAGAATTAATTTTGTTTTGAACATCTCATGTGTGCACGCATCTTTCAATTTTTTTTTTGTTGTTTTTAAAAATTCTATTTACTATTCTTCTTTGTATATTCTAGTAGTATCCAAATACATTTTATTCATTTATTATTTTAATATTTGAGAAACAAATTATTTAACTTCATTTAAATGATTAATTTACAATCTTTTATTTAGAATATTCTCAAATTCACAAATTAAATTTCAAGGGGTGTTTTCTTTTGATGATTTGTAACTTGATTAATTAAAATAATTAACATAAAATAACATTTTACTAATCAATCACCAGTTAATTTAATTACAGAAAATAATTATTTCATAAATCATTTAAAATTAAAATCAAAATTATAACCAACAATCAATCAATCGAATCAGGATGTAAGTATTTTATCATGATCATTAATTTAGAATTATAGAAAGTTCTATTGTTTCAATAAATAAAAGTACATTTGGTTAATTTTCGAGTTTCAAAATTAAGTATTTATTTGAATATATATTTTGAGATAAACGTGATATACTAAATTATATATAAAAAATCGTAATCAATTTTCTTAGTAAACCAAACCAGTTTCTCCATACAAACGAAATCTAATCATCTGATCTCAACATGGCAAATTAGACATTGTAAAAATGAATATTGTATTATAATTTAAAAGATCAATCTGTAATCGATTTTTTTTTAATGAAATTATCAATATCACTTTATGATAAGCAATCAATTTTTAATGTTAAATGTAAAATTATTTCTATATTGAGAAAATAATATGAATACAATGCGTGCGCACTCGGTCCGGTTTGTAATAGTATCTATGTCCTCATGCCCTCACGATGTTAACTTATTTTGTAAAAGCATTTTTAAATTACATCGCCGATCGTTGCTACATATGAAACTTTGGTTTAATAAAGTAAATGTCAAAAAACGTTGCCAAGAAATAATCAAGCTATCTAACACATGGCTTGAGAGAATGGTGTTAATTTTAAGTATTCAAAAATTATTATTGAAAATCTAAGCTTTCACTATTCTTTTAAAATTCATATATAGTATATGCGTTTGATTTATACGTATACTTAGTGTCACTTTCGATGATGTTTATTATGAATCATTTCCGATCCTTTATATTAAATCTAATGAATTATAATATAAATATAATCGCGAAATCGATTATAAGTCATAATTTTATTTGATTATTTTTAGATCCTAATAAAAACTTTGCTTAGAGTCATTATATTATTGAAAATTTTTCTCAAAATTTTGTGGATCTTTTACAATCAAGAGAAAATGTGAAGCACACAAATTTTTTTGTTTCGTACACATTTGTGATATACAATTTTTTAGGTACACCGCATTGTACCTTTAGGCTTTACACCACTCATGTGAGATACCTTATCCATATTACCTATAAATGACTAAAAATTCAACTCATTTAACAACAGTAGTATTATTTATAATTCCTTATAAGCGATATAAAGTGAATCCCTTCTTATATAAATAATTCGTCACATTTCAAATTTTGTCTGTTCCGTTATTCCATTTCAAATTTTTTAATAAAAAGAATAAAAATTTTATTGAAGTTTTCGACAGAAAAACCTTCACACAAATGGAAACTATGTTTTACAATGAAATTGAAACAGAAAAAGATAAAGAGAAATTTCAGTGGTACTTGAAATCAGCTGAAGGGGGAGATCACGGAGGACAGAATAATCTTGGATCTTGTTATAAATATGGATTGGAACCGCAAAAGATGAAGAGAAAGCATTTCAGTGGTACTTGAAATCGGCTGAAGGGGGAGATAATAAAGGGCAATGTAATCTTGGATATTGTTATCAACATGGGATTGGAACCACAAAAGATGAAAAGAAAGCATTTCTGTGGTACTTGAAATCAGCTGAAGGGGGAAATAGTACTGGGCAATGTAATCTCGGATATTGTTTTATGAAAATGGGATTGGAACCACAAAAGATGAAGAGAAAGCATTTCGGCGGTACTTGAAATCAGCTGAAAGGGGAAATTTTTTGGGACAGAATAATCTTGGATCTTGTTATCACAATGGGATCGGAACCACAAAAGATGAAGAGAAAGCATTTAAGTGGTACTTGAAATCTGCTGAAGGAGAAAATCATATGGGACAGAATAATCTTGGAGATTGCTATTATTATGAAATTGGAACCATAAAAAATGAAGGGAAAGCATTTCAGTGGTACTTGAAATCAGCTGAAGGGGGAGATAATAATGGACAATGTAATCTTGGATATTGTTATCAATATGGAATTGGGACCGCAAAAGATGAAGAGAAAGCATTTCAATGGTACTTAAAATCTGCTGAAAAGGGAAATAGCACAGCACAATTTAATATTGGTTATTGTTATGAAAATGGAATTGGAACCATAAAAAATGAAGAGAAAGCATTTAAATGGTACTTGAAATCTGCTGAAGAAAATCAAATTTCAATTGAATATTGTCATCGAAATGAAATTAGAATTTCTAAGATTAAAAATAAGCAAAATAAATTAAAGCATAAATGCTATAATTGTGAAAATTTAAATATAAAAAATTATATATGTTCAAACTGTAAACTTATAGAAATGCCAAAATGGACTAGTGGTAATAATGAAATGGTAAGATTATTCAAATGACTCAATCCGATAATAATGCAAAAGAATGGGAAATTTGGAGATGGATAAATTATAGTAAATTCAAGAATATAAAATATTTAGCTGAAGGAGGGTTTGGTACTATTTGGAAAGCTGAATGGATTGATATACCTGAAGAATTATTTGAATTTTATAAATCAAATCAAGTTGCTTTCAAGAAGCTTAAGAATTCACAAGAAATTAGTTCAGAATTTTTAAAAGAGGTAAATATTAAATATCTCAATATATCAATAAGTTTTTATCTAATATAAATATATATTTTTTATTTCTTTTATAAATATAGTTAATTGCAAATTTCCAATGTTGAAATAAATATATTTTACCAATTTTTGGTATAACTCAAGATCCAATGACAAAAGAATATGCAATAGTTCTACGATATATGAAAAATGGAAATTTAAGGGATTATCTTAAACAAAATAAATCATTGCCTTGGACTGAACGATTATGGTTAATCAATTCTTTTATAAGGGGATTAAAAGCCATTCACAGTAAAGGACTTATTCATCGTGACCTTCATCCTGGCAACCTTATGGTAACTGAAGCATTTAATAATTCAAAATACAAATTCATAAGATTAGGAGATTTAGGATTATGCAGATTCGCAAATGAAATTTCATCATCTGGAACATATGGTATATTGCCATATATTGCACCTGAAGTATTTGATAAACATCAATACACACAAGCCTCGGATATTTATAGTGTTGGAATTATTATGTGGATAATTTCAACAGGAAAAATACCATTTGCTAAAAGAGCATATGATTCAGAATTAGCAGCTGATATTTTCAGTGGACTTCGACCAAAAATTAATAGGGGCACACCACAGTGTTGGGTAGAATTAATGAAAAAATGTTGGCACAAAGATCCAGCCAAGCGTCCAAATGTTGAAATGATTTTTGATACATTAGAAAAATGGATTGATGAATTGATATCTAATGAAAAAAAAGAACATTTACTTATGTTTTTAAATGCAAATGAAAAAATGCAAGATGAAGATTTTGAATTATTATCTGCTGAAACTACTCATTCTGAGGCATACCTTACAAGCCATCTTTTACCCTCACTGTTACATATTCAACCTTCTTCGATTTTGGGATTTGATATAAATAAATTGAATTTTAATTTTAATGATGACTAAGTTAAAATTTAGTTGAATTGCTATTACTTTATGCAATTGAAATTTTAAAAATGAAATTTCTTAATAATAGTGTTTATAAATCATTTCACTTTGATCACTTTATATTATTTTTGTAAATTTTAGTTATTGTTATTTTCTATATAAATTATAAATGTATTTTTATGAAATTAAATAAATATATTGTATCATTAACATTTTTAATTTATGCATTATTAAAGATTTGTTTTTTGAATATCTCACGTATACATCTATGTTGAAATGAGAAGTTAGGATTAGGGCTTATCAGGGGTAATGTATTTATCACCACATGTCACACCCTTTGGCAAAAGATTCATTTTTGATAGACTTATGGTTATTTTTTTTGATATATCAAGATACGTGGTTATTTTTTTGATATGCCTATAATTGTTTATTTATAGATGCATCAAAAAGATAACTATTTTGTCACATGAAAATTTAATATATCAAAAAAATAACCCCTGATCTATCAAAAATGAAACTTTTGCACCTGTGACCCGAAATATAAAGCAAATTCTGTTGACCAAATTTTACGTGGTTATTTTTTTGATATGCCTATAATTGTTTATTTATAGATGCATCAAAAAGATAACTATTTTGTCACATGAAAATTTAATATATCAAAAAAATAACCCCTGATCTATCAAAAATGAAACTTTTGCGTCACAGGTATAAAATATTATTTTGTGTTACGTACGATAATATAATATAGAAAATTAATCGTACAGTCGAATTAATTTCAATTCGTACAGTACAAAATAGCGTTTCGTACCGTACAGTTTATCTGTATACCCGTTATTTTTTTGATAGACTTAATTTTTTGATATATCAAGATACGTGTGAAAAAAGTGGTTATTTTTTTGATATGCCTATAATTGTTTATTTATAGATGCATCAAAAAGATAACTATTTTGTCACATGAAAATATAATATATCAAAAAAATAACCCCTGATCTATCAAAAATGAAACTTTTGCACCTGTGACCCGAAATATAAAGCAAATTCTGTTGACCAAATTTTACTTCTAATCTAACTAACCCCAACCTTAACTAACCTAACCCAACAACCCTAACCCTAACAACCCTAACCTTAACTAACCCTAACCTAACTATTCCTAACCCTCCTGACCAGTTAAGCATTGTACGAATTTTGTCACTTTTTTTGTAAAATCGTACAGTACAAAATAGCGTTTCGTTCTGTACAGTTTATCGTCATACCTAAAAATAACCATAGATCTATCAAAAACGATACCTTTGCTTTAGCAATAGTTAAATCATGTGAGTAGATCCAATTCTAAAGAGTTATACACATGGAATCCTAATTTTAAATAATCCGTACAAATAATGTGAAATTCTAGAATGAAATTGTTGGAAAAAATTAATATACAGAAATTTATATAAATTATTAGCATTCAAAATTCAACTTAGCAGTATTACTTATAATCATACCTTATAAACAATATAATGCGCACATAAAGTGAATTCCTTCTTATAACCTTTTTATCACATTTTAGTAATAATAATTATCAATAATTATTAATATTTTATTATTATCAATAATTAATTATAGTAATAATTATTATTTAATAATTGTTATTAAATAATTAATTATTAAATAATTGATTATTAATTATCGATTATTGATAATAAACATACGACCATGGTTATGACACATGACCATAGTTATGACACACGACACACGACTAAAGTCACTGTAGTCATGATCTTTATATTGTTATGAAAATAAATATATAAATATTATATCGCAAAATGAAATTATAAGTCTAATAAAAACTTTATATTATTAAAAAACATTTGCTCAAAATTTTATAATCAAGATGTAGAGTACCAAATTTTTTGTTTTGTATGATGTGGATACACCGCATTGTGCTCAATAGGCTTTACACCACTCATATGAGATACATTGCTCCATAAATGACTAAAAATTCAACTCATTTAACAACCGTTATAATTTCCGTATCCTTATAAGCGATATAGTGAATCTCTTATGTAAATAATTCATCACATTTCAAATTTTATCCGTTCTGTTATTCCATTTCAAATTTTTTAATAAAAAGAATAAAAATTTTATTGAAGTTTTCGACAAAAAAATCTTCACACAAATGGAAACTATGTGTTACAATGAAATTGAAACAGAAAAAGATAAAGAAGAATTTCAGTGGTACATGAAATCAGCTGAAGGGGGAAATCTTTTGGGACAGAATAATCTTGGATATTGTTATGATAATGGAATTGGAACCACAAAAGATGAAAAGAAAGCATTTCAGTGGTACTTGAAATCAGCTGAAGGGGGAGATCATACGGGACAGGTCAATCTTGGATATTGTTATGATAATGGAATTGGAACCACAAAAGATGAAGAGAAAGCATTCCTGTGGTATCTGAAATCAGCTGAAGGGGGAAATCACATGGGACAGAATGATCTTGGAGATTGCTATTATTATGGAACTGGAACCATAAAAGATAAAGAGAAAGCATTTCATTGGTACTTGAAATCAGCTGAAGGGGGAAATAGTAGTGGACAGAATGAACTTGGATATTGTTATTGTAATGGGATTGGAACCACAAAAGATGAAGAGAAAGCATTTTATTGGTTTTTAAAATCAGCTGAAGGAGGAAATAGTGACGGGCAAGATAATATTGGATATTGTTATTGTAATGGAATTGGAACCACAAAAGATAAAGAGAAAGCATTTCTCTGGTATCTAAAATCAGCTGAAGGGGGGAATCATATGGGACAGAATAATCTTGGAGATTGCTATTATTATGGAATTGGAACCATAAAAGATGAAGAGAAAGCATTTCAGTGGTACTTGAAATCAGCTGAAGGGGGAAATAGTACTGGGCAATGTAATCTCGGATATTGTTATGAAAATGGGATTGGAACCACAAAAGATGAAGAGAAAGTATTTCAATGGTACTTGAAATCTGCTGAAAGGGAGAATAGCACAGCACAATTTAATATTGGATATTGTTATGAAAACGGAATTGGAACCATAAAAGATGAAGAGAAAGCATGTAAATGGTACTTGAAATCTGCTGAAGAAAATCAAATTTCAATTGAATATTGTCATCGAAATGAAATTGGAATTTCAAAGGTTAAAAATAATCAAAATAAATTAAAGCATAGATGCCATAATTGTGAAAATTTAAATATAAAAAATTATATATGTTCAAACTGTAAACTTATCGAAATGCTAAAATGGACTAGTGGTAATAATGAAATTGATAAGATTATTCAAATGACTCAATCGGATAATAATGCAAAAGAATGGGAAATTTGGAGATGGATAAATTATAGTAAATTCAAGAATATAGAATATTTAGCTGAAGGAGGGTTTGGTAGTATTTGGAAAGCTGAATGGGTTGATATGCCTGAAGAGTTATTTGAATTTTATAAATCAAATCAAGTTGCTTTCAAGAAGCTTAAGGATTCACAAAAAATTAGTTCGGAATTTTTAAGAGGTAAATATTAAATATATAAACATATCAATATGTTTTATCTTAATATAAATTAATTTATATTTTTTATAAATATAGTTAATTGCAAATTTCCATTGTCGAGATAGATACGTTTTACCAATTTTGGGAATAACTCAAGATCCAATGACAAAAGAGTACACAATAGTTCTACGATATATGAAAAATGGAAATTTAAGAGATTATCTTAAACAAAATAATTCATTACCTTGGATTGAACGATTATTAATGAATTCTTTTATAAGGGGATTAAAAGTCATTCACAGTAAAGGACTTATCCATCGTGACCTTCATCCCGGCAATCTTATGGTAACTGAAGCTTTTAATAATTCAAAATTCAAATTCATAAGATTAGGAGATTTAGGATTATGCAGATTTGCAAATGAAAATTCATCATCTGGAGCATATGGTATATTGCCATATATTGCACCTGAAGTATTAGATAAATATCAATGCACACAAGCTTCTGATATTTATAGTGTTGGAATTATTATGTGGATAATTTCAACAGGAATAATACCATTTGCTAAAAGAGCATATGATTCAGAATTAGCAGCTGATATTTTCAATGGACTTCGACCAAAAATTAATAGGGGCACACCACAGTGTTGGGTAGAATTAATGAAAAAATGTTGGCACAAAGATCCAGCCAAGCGTCCAAATGCTGAAATGATTTTTTATACATTAGAAAAATGGATTGAGGAATTGATGTTTAATGAAGAAACAGAGCATTCATTTATGTTTTTAAATGCAAATGAAAAAATGATGCAAGATGAAGATTTTGAATTATCATCCGCTGAAACTACTCATTCTAAGGCATACCTTATAAGCCATCTTTTACCTTCACTGTCACATATTCAACCTTCTTCTATTTTAAAATTTGATATAAATAAAATGAATTTTAATAATAATTAAGTTAAAATTTGTTCGCAATTGAAATTTTAAAAATTCATTTAACTGAAATTTCTTAATAATAGTGTTTATAAATCATTCCACTTTGATCATTTTATATTATTTTTGTAGATTTTAGTTATTGTTATTTCTATATAAATTATAAATGTATTTTTATGAAAATATTGTGTCATTAACATTTCTAATTTATGCATTATTAAAGTTTTTTTTTGTCAAATATTTGAAATGATCGTTTTTCCATCCACTGCCATTCTTTTTTGTGTCTAACATTATTTAAATAAATAAATTAAAAGGTTAACATAAAATAACATTTTTCTAATCAATTATCAATTAATTGCATACGCATTTAATTACACAGGTCTATAATTATTTAATATCAAAATTAAAATAACAATCAGTCAATCGAATTTAGAATATAGAAGGTTTTAATATTTCAACAAATAAAAGTACACGAGGTGTTTCAAATAGTACATTTTAAATATTATAAAAATGAATTTTTTATAACTTTGTTTTCTTGTAATAAATTTTTTTACATTTTACTTTGACATTAACAACAGTTCATTAAAAATTGATCAATTATGCACATTATTTAGCAATGGTTAAATCATGCGAGCAGATACAATTCACCACATTTTTAAAATTTTATTTCAAACTTTTTAATAAAAGGAATATAAATTTTATTAAAGTTTTCGGCAGAAAAATCTTCACACAAATGGAAACCAATGAAATTGGATCAACCAAAGACAAAGAGAATTTTCAAGGGTGCTTGAAATTAGCTGAAGTATAAAATCATATATATTTTTGGATTTTGTTATCAACATGGGATTGGAACCACAAAAGATGAAAGAGAAAGCATTTCAGTGGTACTGAAGGGGAAATCATTGTTATGAAAGTGGAATTGGAACCCCAAAAGATGAAGAGAAAGTATTTCAGTGGTACTTGAAATCAGCTGAAGGAGGATGCCATGAAGGACAGAACAATCTTGGATAATGTTATTACCGCGGAATTGGAACTCTAAAAGATGAAGTAAAAGCATTTCAGTGGTTTTTGAAATCGTTAAATGTAAATTATTTCTATATTGAGTATCTAAATGTACTAATACATCTTGTTATCACAATGGGATTGGAACCACAAAAGATCTTGGATCTTGTTATCACAATGGGATTGGAACCACAAAAGATGAAGAGAAAGCATTTCTGTGGTACTTGAAATCAGCTGAGGGGGGAAACATTACTGGACAGTGTAGTCTTGGATATTGTTATGATAATGGAATTGGAACCATAAAAGATGAAGAAAAAGCTTTTCAGTGGTACTTGAAATCAGCTGAAGGGGGAAATCTTTTGGGACAGGATAATCTTGGATCTTGTTATCAATATGGGATTGGAACCACAAAAGATGAAGAGAAAGCATTTCAGTGGTACTTAAAATCAGCTGAAGGGGGAGATCACGGAGGACAGTTTAATCTTGGATCTTGTTATGATAATGGAATTGGAACCACAAAAGATAAAGAGAAAGCATTTCAGTGGTACTTGAAATCAGCTGAAGGGGGAGATAATAATGGACAATGTAATCTTGGATATTGTTATCAATATGGGATGGGAACCACAAAAGATGAAGAGAAAGCATTTCAGTGGTACTTGAAATCAGCTGAAGGGAGAAATCATATGGGACAGAATAATATTGGATATTGTTATCAATATGGAATTGGGACCGCAAAAGATTTCTGTGGTACGGAATAGCGCAGCGCAATTTAATATTGGTTATTATGAAAAGCATTTAAATAGTACTTGAAATCTGCTGAAGAAGATCAAATTTCAATTGAATATTGTCATCGAAATGAAATTAGAATTTCTAAAATTAAAAATAAGCAAAATAAATTAAAGCATAGATGCCATAATTGTGAAAATTTAAATATAAAAAATTATATATGTTCAAACTGTAAACTTATAGAAATGCCAAAATGGACTAGTGGTAATAATGAAATTGATAAGATTATTCAAATGACTCAATCAGATAATAATGCAAAAGAATGGGAAATTTGGAGATGGATAAATTATAGTAAATTCAAGAATATAAAATATTTAGCTAAAGGAGGGTTTGGTACTATTTGGAAAGCCGAATGGATTGATATGCCTGAAGAATTATTTGAATTTTATAAATCAAATCAAATTGCTTTCAAGAAGCTTAAGAATTCACAAGAAATTAGTTCTGAATTTTTAAAAGAGGTAAATATTAAATATATCAATATATCAATAAGTTTTTATCTAATATAAATATATATTTTTTATTTCTTTTATAAATATAGTTAATTGCAAATTTCCAATGTCGAAATAAATATATTTTACCAATTTTTGGTATAACTCAAGATCCAATGACAAAAGAATATGCAGATTCGCAAATGAAATTTCATCATCTGGAGCATATGGGATATTGCCATATATTGCACCTGAAGTATTTGATAAACATCAATACACACAAGCCTCGGATATTTATAGTGTTGGAATTATTATGTGGATAATTTCAACAGGAAAAATACCATTTGCTAAAAAGAGCATACGATTCAGAATTAGCAGCTGATATTTTCAATGGACTTCGACCAAAAATTAATAGGGACACACCACAGTGTTGGGTAGAATTAATGAAAAAATGTTGGCACAAAGATCCAGCCAAGCGTCCAAATGCTGAGATGATTTTTTATACATTAGAAAAATGGATTGATGAAATGTCTAAAGAAAAAACAGAACATTTACTTGTGTTTTTAAATGCAAATGAAAAAATGAAAGATGAAGATTTTGAATTATCATCCGCTGAAACTACTCATTCTGAGGCATACCTTATAAGCCATCTTTTGCCTTCATTGTTACATATTCAACCTTCTTCTATTTTGGGATTTGATATAAATAAATTGAATTTTAATTTTAATGATAATTAAGTTAAAATTTGTTCACAATTGAAATTTTAAATTAATTTAGCTGAAATTTCTTAATTGTAGTGTCACTTTGATCGGTTTATTTATTTTTGAAAATTTTAGCTATTATTATTTCTATATAAATTATATAAATGGATTTTTATGAAATTAAATAAATATATTGTATTATTAACATATGCGTTAATAAACAATTAAATCTAATAGTTACTAAATAATGACTTTTAAGAGTAAAAACATAAAGATAAAAAACGAAAACTAATTATTATTATTATTATTATTATTATTAATATTATCCAAGAACTAAAATAAAAATCATAAATAAAAAATTTTAAAAGCTTGCAATATTCTCTTTATTATTAATCACTATTTTTACTTAATAGAGGATTCAACAATTCTAAAATTGAATTCTGAAAAACAAATTCCGAAAAATGTAATTTAGCATGTTCTCTTGCACTATTTTGTATTTTCCTAAATTCATCATCTGTTAAAGTTAGGACTTTATAAATTTCATTTGCAAACGAATTCGCATCATTAGCAAGAAAACCTAATAATAATAATAATATCAACTATTATAATAGCAATTATTTATTTGAAAGATTTTATAATAATTTATCTTATAATACCTGTTATTTGATTATTATATGGAATAATAATATCCATCTTAGGTCCTCCAGAATTGTGTGCTATTGGAATTGTTCCCGCAGCCTAATGTAATAATTAATAATTAATAATTAAAAAAATTTATTGTTATTGTTATTGAATTTTATTATTTATTCACCATGTATTCAACGATTCCAATTCCAAAATGTTCATTCCACATAGTGTGTAATCCAATCATTGCTTTTGAAAGCCAATCTACCAAAACTGGAAAACTTGCATTGATTTCAAATTCTACATTATTCTTTAAAATAAAATATATTATAATTATCATTCAATAAAAAAATATAATAATAAAAAGGATGAAAAAAGATGCCGAATAAATAATGATTTACCTCAATGTTTAAATTTTTACATAATTTCTTTAATTCTTGAATTCTTTTCTGATCTCCTTCATTACGACAACTACCTATTAATACAAGTTTAACCTTATTTTCTGGATCATCTCGAAATTCAGGATGATTTATTAATAATTTATTTAAAGCCTGAAGTTGAAGTCGATGATCCTTCTCTGGTCTATTTATTTAATATTTATTATTTTATAATAATATTCAGTTAAAATTACTAAAAATCCAAAAAAAAAAAAATTGAAATCATAATTAAAAAATATAAAATTATTAATACTCTTTTTACCTAAATTGAGCTATACTAACTATAACTCCTTTTTGTCTTCCACTTAATGGAAGTTTTGATAAAGCTGCTGTATCACAGGGAGGATATACAATATTACTTTTTACTCCCCAAAGCTCATCAATATGTCCTTTAGTCCAAGTGGAATTTACCATTACTATTTCAGCATATGAACCTGCAAATGAGTATAACAATGCAAATATTCTATAATATCTGTATAAAAAATTTTTAAATGTAAAAAAAAAAAAAAAAAATTAATTATATAATTTATAAAAATAAAAAATACATACTATGATTAAATGTAATAATAATTAATGCAAATATTTAAATAGATTTAATAAATAGTGAAATTTCTTACAATATTTTGACAGTACTGAATATAACACTTTTAGTAATTAAACTCTGATTATTATATCCCGGCCTTCTTTCTTGCACTTTCTTGAGCATATCTGAACTAAATAAAAAAAAATATATGTAATTTACTGAATTATTGCAACAATTAACAATAATAATAAAGATAATAATAATAATACCTTATAGTTGGATAATGTACATATGCAGCAACTTTACAACCAAAAATTCTTTTAGCAATAAGATATGTAAATGCATAACCCATTGTATCTAAAAAATTATTAAAATTGTTAAAATACAATACGAAACAATATAAATGAAGAACAACAAAATAATAATAAAACAAAGGTTTAACCAAAATATAAATCTGGTGTCAATTTCTCTAATGCTTCAAATCCGAGTACCATTGATCCAAGACTTTGACCCAATAAAGTAAAGCGAGGATATCTAAAAATAAAGGTGTTAAAAATATAAATAATATTTTAATTTGTTATTACAATAATTACAATAATTACAATAATTACAATAATTAACAATTTACCTCACATCCTCTACCCAATGACGTTTATTCAAAAACACAAATTCAATGGTATTCGGATTAAGTTGAATACTAAACCTTGCCTATTAATGATATCATCATATTCTTTAGAAAGAAGAATGATGGTATTCATAAAGAATGGTACTCATAATAAAAATTACAATAAAAAATAATTTTTTTACCTCGATTTTTTTCAATATATCTTCTTTTGTAACTTGGGTATCGCCAGTATACACAACACACATTACATGTGAATATTTTTCTTGGATGCTACGAATAGCCGTCCAAAGTACCCTTTCTCCACCTCCACCAGCATTACTATATATTGTTGTTTTCAATTATTAAAACAAATAATAAAATTAATTATTTGATTTTTAAAAAACAAATAATTGCAAACTAGAGCAAAATTTCATATAACTTACTTTGAATTACTATATAAATAATAATAGTACTTACCAATATGGATGAAAGAATCCAAGTAATAAAGGATTTTTTATAATTTTCGAGTCAATAGAATTCAAAAAATTCTTTCTTTTCTGAACAGCATTTATTACTCGTTTTTTTAAGTGAAGATGGATGAAACAAATAGTAGTACAAAATCCTAAACTGAAAAGTGTTAGTAAATTAAATATAAAATCCATAATTTCTCATAAACTTTATAGAAAGGATGTCATTTTTATACTTTTTGATAGTCAATATCAGGTGAACATTTTACACAAAATTAAAAATTTTTATTTACTATAGCCCATTAATAACAGGCAATTATGAAATTAAAGTTATGTTATTGTAGATATTTAATATTGTAGTTAATAATATGTAAAAAATACAATCGACTTTCTATAAATGCATTTAGAGAGTAGGTATTTCGTTTTTAAATACAGAATAGGATAACTTACATCTTATCTTAAATACAAACTAAATTATGAAGTGAAGTTATATTATGTTAAATAAAAAATATATAAAAAAAATAAATTAAAAAATAAATAATAATTTTAATTATTCCAATAAAATAGAATAATTTTTTCTAATATTAATAATAATTAATTTAAAATATAAAATATTTTAAATATTGTAAAAAAAATAATTTAAAGAATTTATTTTTAAATATTATAATTTTATATATATTTTATAAGCAATCACCAGTATTGCATGATATCATGTATTTCTGCTGCTATCATAGTATTATCGGCTTCTATTGTGGCAACTTTTAATTTATATAATTCGGTTTCGGCAGCCATATGCGCTATTACCGCCAAATTTGCTATCTTTTCTTTGAATGAATATAAAGAACTGTTATCAAATGTTATTGACATTTCTGCTTGATTGTTTTCGGATTGAACTATTAACGTGTTCTGTTCTATCCATTCCTCCCGTTTTTCTTCTTTTGGTGATTCTTCTTTTATTTCTTCTTTTATTTCTTCTTTTATTTCTTCCTTTATTTCTTCCTTTCTTTCATCTTTTCTTTCATATTTTCGTTTTTTTATGGTTTCCATAGATTTTACTGAATTTATTGATTGTGAAATTTGCGTTTCTTCTTCGGCTTTTTTGAATTCTATTGATGTTTCTGTTGATATTGAATCTGAAACTTCCACGAGCCACATTCCTATGGTCTTATAAAGTTCTTCTGATGTTGGTCGTTCTTCTGGATCATCTTCCCAACATCTTAACATTAATTTTACATAACATGGGGGTATTTCCACCGTTATTTCGGGTCGTAAGCCTTGACTTATCTCTCGTGCCAAATTTAAATCATGTGATCGTTCCGCAAAAGGTTTTTTATTTGTGGCTAATTCCCACATTATACTTCCAAAACTATAAATATCTACTGCCATTGTATGAGGTTGTTGATTCCTTATTATTTCAGGAGCTGTGAATGGAAGAACTCCGTATGTATCTGATTTTATTGAATTGGATTTGTCGTACATTCCCATATAATCTATTAATGTCATATCTGCATTGATAAGGACATTACCACTATGTAAATTTCGATGTATCAGATTTTTTTTGTGCATTTGAACAAGACCTGTGGAAAAAACGTAAAGAATTTCTAGTCTTCGTTGCCATGTCACGTTGAGATTGTTCGTCAAATATCGGGTAAGATCACCATTTCGTGCGTATTGAACAACTAGTATGTAATATTTTGTTTCCGGATCTTGGGAAATTCCAAAGGATCGTATAATATGTATTCCATTATTATTTTCACATTGTAAATATTTTCTCATCTTTTTTTTTTTATTATTATAAAAATAAAGATAAATGATTGAAATAAAATGATTAAAATAAATGATTGAAATAAAATGAAATGATTAAATAAAAATAAAATGAAAATAAAATAATTATCGTACCTTTTCAAAGAATTCTGATGTTATGTTCTCTGAATTATTCAAATATTTTAAGGCAACCAAACATTCTCCAGTTCGAATGTATTGTTTTGTTCGTTTGTCCCATTTGTCACGTGGGCCATCTAGCCAAATGGAATGACAGACATTACCAAAACGTCCTGTACTAACATATTGAATATCATAAAGTCTATCATACTGAATCCATTCCAAATAATCGAAACAACTTTTACTATCAAGTTGAGTTTCTAAAATAAAACAATCTATTTCATCATTTTCGCTTGTCCAAGTACCAAATTCTCGTTCAAATCTTTTGGATTCACAAAATTGACACCAATGTGCATAATAACCGATAATAGCTATTTTTCTTTTACATGAACAAATGCTTTGATCTTCACTTGAATTATCATTGACGCATTCTGTGATAATAGATTCTTTTGTCGTCGTAGATTCAGATATCAAGGAATCTAGATCCGAATTAATAATCTCTTGAGAAATTTCTGAAATTTCTTTAAAATCTTTAAAATCACCAACTTCAAAACTTGATGATCGCTTTAATGTTGAATTTTCTTGACATTTTATTATGTTTAAATTTTTCCATCGATCCGTTGGTTTATATGATTTGTTATGTAGATTTAAGGTTGATTTTCTGTTAAGTTGTCGTACTGATTGAATACTGAATTGACTATTTCTTATTATTTTTTCTTTTTTAGCTATGAAAATTGTTGCGGGAGTTTCGTCAAGATCTTCTTCTTCCTCCTCTTCTTCCTCCAAAAATTCTAATTTATCTAATTTTTCCAATTTTACAAATAATCCCTTTTCTTTATTTGATTCAATATTGCGATTTAAAATTGATGTTAAATTATGAGAATTATCAGCAGAACGACTTCTGTTGTGGCCTATATTGAAAGGATCAACTACTGCATATCGTCGTTTGTCAACAATAAATTTTCTTGTTTTGGAATCCAATAATTGCAATTTTTTTGAACTTACTGGAAGACTTTGATGTTTTATCTTTTGTGTGGGATGAAAATCCTTTGATTCTTTTTCAAGATTTTTATCTCGACTTTCGGTAAACTTATCAAACCAATGATTACTAAGTTTATGTTTTAATGATAAATCCGATTTGTGCTTATAATCGGATGTTGCCGGACATCCATTTTCTTGCTCTTCTTGACGCTTCAAACGACTTTTAGCTACATCACCCGCCTTGGTTAGCATAAAATAAAAAGTTAAAAAAACAAAAGAAAGTCCGGAAAGCCGATAACTTTATATATATATAAGAATATTACCTTATTAATCCATTTAAAGAACTTTTGATAATGAACCATACGGCATACAGTTAATACAATTTTTTTGTTTTGTTAAAAAACAAAATATTTTCTCTAATGATAGAAAATATAGAAAATTATTTTTCGAAACTGTAGGATGCCCATCAGTTAGTTACGAATTTTTTGCAAATGTTTCAACTAAGGGATTCTTGTTACTTTTATAGTTGACAAATATTTATTAATATTTATCCTTTAAATTCCACAAATGTATAGATATGCATCCTAATTATGACGAAAACTATTTAAAAATGGTAAAGAAGTGTTTCAGTTTATTTTTTGGGGCCGACTGAATTAGGTATAATTCGAAAATTACACAATTTAACTGTGTATTATATAAAAGTATAAATTAAAGAATGCTTAATGTCTATCTATTTCTATTGGTGTTCGAGACGCGATACGGTAATGTTTTGATCTCAGGACTTTGTGAATTCAAATTATAAAAATATGCATAATAAATCAAATCTGCATTATATTATACTATTATTTTGCCGTAAATAGAATTAAATTTATAAAAAATGTTTAGTGAAGTCTTGGATATTTTCATATTTTCTCTCTCGCTAACTAACTTTACACTTCAATCTTCAATCTTCAATCTTGAATCAAACAGGTTAAAAAATCATTTTCGGAGTTTTGAGGTTTTATGTCTATATATATCAACGACACATTTCTGGCGAATATATAAATAACAAAAATCCTCCCGCCAAAATTTTTGGAATTACTACGCCCGGTTTTTTTTTTTTTTTAATTTTTTTAGGTTTTTTTTTTTTTGATGATAACAAGGACACCACCTTCGCAGATAAGGATAATTTTATAAATAAATTTTATATTAATTTATATTAAATTAATGTTATTTATTGTTCTATTCAAGAAGTATATCTGATATGCAGTGTTTGGTAGCATTTTTCCTTTTATTATTGAACCAAAATTTTATTTGTTTTTTATTTATCACCAACTAATAATAAAGTTTCTCCAATCCAATTACTAAAAGTAGTAAATTCAATTGGACATTTATATTTAAAATTACATACATTGATTATTGATAATTAATATAATATAATTAATGTATTCACGTTTGTGAAACAAGCTTTAACTCTATACATGGCATGAAAAAAACTCACATTGCTTGTCTCAAATTTTANGTAAATAGAATTAAATTTATAAAAAATGTTTAGTGAAGTCTTGGATATTTTCATATTTTCTCTCTCGCTAACTAACTTTACACTTCAATCTTCAATCTTCAATCTTGAATCAAACAGGTTAAAAAATCATTTTCGGAGTTTTGAGGTTTTATGTCTATATATATCAACGACACATTTCTGGCGAATATATAAATAACAAAAATCCTCCCGCCAAAATTTTTGGAATTACTACGCCCGGTTTTTTTTTTTTTTTAATTTTTTTAGGTTTTTTTTTTTTTGATGATAACAAGGACACCACCTTCGCAGATAAGGATAATTTTATAAATAAATTTTATATTAATTTATATTAAATTAATGTTATTTATTGTTCTATTCAAGAAGTATATCTGATATGCAGTGTTTGGTAGCATTTTTCCTTTTATTATTGAACCAAAATTTTATTTGTTTTTTATTTATCACCAACTAATAATAAAGTTTCTCCAATCCAATTACTAAAAGTAGTAAATTCAATTGGACATTTATATTTAAAATTACATACATTGATTATTGATAATTAATATAATATAATTAATGTATTCACGTTTGTGAAACAAGCTTTAACTCTATACATGGCATGAAAAAAACTCACATTGCTTGTCTCAAATTTTATTCGGCTTTTTGGAAGTACATTCTAATCTCAAACTAATAAATCTTTTTCCTCTTCACTAAGCGTTCCTTCTTCAATCATCATTTGATATTCTTCACTTTCGGTTGATTTCTTGTAAATATCCATTTCATTCATTACAGACATCTCTTCTTCAACATCTTCTTCTTCATTAGATAACATAGCATAATTACTCTTATTTGTACTTTTATTATTTCTCAATCTGAGCCATTGAATAAATATTGTAATATCAAATCCTAAAGTTCCAATCGAACCTAATATATATGGAATAGTTTCTCCTGCATAGTAAGAATCCTTGAGGAATAATGGATTTATAAATATAGAGAGAGAATAAGTGAGATTTCCTAAAGCAGCGAAAATAAACATGAATACTGAAAGTCCTTCTACTGATTTTGTTTTACGCTGATTTAAAGAAAGAAAATTTTGCAATATTAGTTATTGAATTATTGAATTTAATTATTATTTTTTTTTTTAATTTTACATACATTTTTAATAATTTGTGGAATTCTACTGCATAAATAAAATGCAGTACAAATCCAAGAAAATATTCTGCCAATTAATAATGAATGCTGCTGAAAGAAAGTTTTTGAAGGGATTGATGGTTCAATATCATCTGATAGATCCAACGAACGTAGATTAAAGTGGGGTGTAGAAATCGATGAAGTGTAAGAGATGAATGAGGTGTAATGAAATGTTAAAAACATTATGGCAAAAATTGTTGACGTTGAACTATTGATATTATTTCCTTGATCGGAAGAATTTTTTCTTCGTTTAAGTTCCAACGAATCCCTAAATTGTCGATTCGATGGTACATGTCTTAATGATAATAGTTCGCGTATCGGATTGCGACCCCAACTATAATAAAAGTATTGATAGAATAAACAAAAATCGACTATACAAAAGTAGGTAGCAATATAAACCTATATAAAAAAAAATCCCCCAATATAAAACTTAGTATCTTAAAAAATGTTATGAATTGATTTTTATTTTTTATTTTTTATTTTTTATTTTTTATTTTTTGAATACCAATTAAAACAACAAAGAAGAAGAAAGAATAACCTGAAATGGTAATTGATCCGTTAGAACACATCCAAGTAAATTTGTTATATCTCCTAAAAACCAAATGAATAAAAATGATAAACTCAATCCATCCACCGAATTATTTCTATAATTCTTTATTAATTGACTAGAAAATAAAAAAAAAATAACAAATATATATATATATATATATATATATATATGAGACTATTTAAATAAAATGATATTAATGACAACTTTTGACACTTTACTAAACTTACGGGAATTGTGCATTTAACCAACAAAATACTGATAAATAACCAAATATAATACTAATTAATTCTTGATATCCATAGATACAACTTCCAAATGTATTGAATATCCATAATATATAATAATCTCCATTACGATAACACGATTCAACCATAATTTAATAATTAATATTATCACGTGAATATGATGATAAAAGAAAGAAAAAAGGTGAACAATAAACCAAACGAATTTTTTCGAGCTTTTTTTTTATTCATTANTTTTTATTTTTTATTTTTTATTTTTTATTTTTTGAATACCAATTAAAACAACAAAGAAGAAGAAAGAATAACCTGAAATGGTAATTGATCCGTTAGAACACATCCAAGTAAATTTGTTATATCTCCTAAAAACCAAATGAATAAAAATGATAAACTCAATCCATCCACCGAATTATTTCTATAATTCTTTATTAATTGACTAGAAAATAAAAAAAAAATAACAAATATATATATATATATATATATATATATATGAGACTATTTAAATAAAATGATATTAATGACAACTTTTGACACTTTACTAAACTTACGGGAATTGTGCATTTAACCAACAAAATACTGATAAATAACCAAATATAATACTAATTAATTCTTGATATCCATAGATACAACTTCCAAATGTATTGAATATCCATAATATATAATAATCTCCATTACGATAACACGATTCAACCATAATTTAATAATTAATATTATCACGTGAATATGATGATAAAAGAAAGAAAAAAGGTGAACAATAAACCAAACGAATTTTTTCGAGCTTTTTTTTTATTCATTATTTGATGGCTGTGACTATGGCTCAGATAACCGGTTCGGCTATGCAAGGGAAGCAGATTTATCTGTTATCTTCAACCATTTATGGAAATATAGAATAAAAAGACAGTTTTTTTTTGTATTTCGAAACGAAAGAATATTTTCCTTTCTTATTTCCTATTATGAAAGATGTTCATTATAAGTAAACAGTAATTATTATTATTATTATTATTATTATTATTATTATTTATTATTAAATTTATTATTAATTAATTAATTATTAATTCAAATTATTATTAAGGTTAAAGATTAAATAAGTCACCCGATTTTGGAAGTGGTGATTATTTGTGTCACAGGTTAGTGCTACTTTGAAAAAGGATTAGCCCTGTTCAAAGAGGATCAGTGTTTTTCTGAAAGGGTTTAGTTTGTTGAAAATCATTTCCTTTATGCCTGATATGGACGCGAATATGCATGTTTTAATCCTAACTAACAATCCGTTACCTAATCTGGATGCACTTTGCACTATCAATGGGTGGTAATAATGATAAGATTGTGTTCTATTTTACTGGTTACAAACCATCTTCATAAAGTATTATATTTGTTATCCAAAATAATAATTATTATTATTGTTGTTGTTGTTATTGTCAGGAAAACATTTGTTAAGAAGCTTGTGATGTGTATGCAGTCAAAATGTAAGAGTTTGGTTCTTTTAGTATGAAAAATTTAAAGAGCTAAGCTCTTGACTTAGTAAAATAAAATAAACAAAGAGAATTACTAGTATCTATAGTAATTCTAACTTCAAAAGTGATAAACAAATATAAAAAAACAATTCCAGGAAAAAGATATCTCTTTTGTTCTTTACTAAATCAAATGTTTTATATAACAATACATTATATAATAATAACATAATAGTGAAATCAAATTGATAATAATATAAGAAATAGGGAAATATGAAAATATTATAACATTTTGATTTAAATTAGGTTATTTCAATTTAGATTAGATTATTTTTATTAAGTGATATACCCTATAAAAACTATAATATTTAAAATATACTTAAAATATATTTAAAATATATTTTATTAAGTATTTTTTAAGTATTTTTTAAATATATAAAAAATAACTTAAAATATTATTATTTTGTAATTAAAATATATTTAAAATATGTTTAAAAAATACTTAATTTAGATAATGAGTAAGTATGTTTAAATATATATTTAAAATACAGTTGAATTTGTATAAAAGCATACTGTTGGACTAGCAAAATTTATATATATATAAGTTTTTGATATCACAAAAAAATTTAATTTATATGGTATTACAAGTCTAATATTTTAAACTATTAAAACTTTATATTCAAATATAAAATTAAAAAAAAATATGTTATTTAATAATTCTAGATTATACTTGTACACTAAATTATTTTAAGGTTCTAAATTATAATTTTGAAAAAAAAAGTCAAAATAGTTTTTGATAAAAGACAAAATTATTTTACTTAAAATCCAAAATTTTTTGATCACCCAGATAAATTTCTTGATTAAAAATACATATAACTAGATTATACTTGCACGTTAAATTATTTTGGAGTCCCGAAATTGCAATTTTGGAAAAAAAAGTCAAAATAGTTTTTTATAGAAAACAAAATTATTTTACTTAAAACCTAAAATTTTTTGATCACCCAAATAAATTTCTTGATTAAAAATACATATAATTAGGTATTTTTTTTATTTTTATATATAGAATAGATTCTGTATAAATCTCAAAAAGACGAAATACCTCAAAAATTCAAAATTAATTTTGGAAACATGTATAGACACTGTTAGTTGTAGTAGTTTATTATATTATTATATTTTATTTAACCAATATTTATTATTTATTACTTATTATTATTTATTATTAACTATTAGTATATTATTTCTATATTTATAAATATTAATGTAAATCACTTAGAAATTAGTACAACAAATATATATTACGACTGTAGATCAATAGTGTAGAGTACAGCGTAGTGAATAGTGTAGAGCATAGCGTAATCAATAGCGTAATCTATTATGTATATAAAGGATTGAATTTCTCTTCTCTCAATCCTCAGTTAGTTGGTTAAAAAGGTCCATTAACTCAATAATAAACTTCTTATAGTTTAATTAAATAATATATTTCTTGATGAATTATTATTTAATTCTTCGTAAAAAACCTTTATAATAATATTTTGCTGTGTGATCTGAGTATTATTCTTTATTATAAACTATTATTTTGCTTTGTGATCTGAATAATCAGTTTATAATTTCTTAGTGAATTTCTTTTAAATACCCTGCTTAGTGATCTCGGTATTTGTTTTAATAATTAGATAACTTGCTGTGTGATCTCGTTATCTGGTATAAATTTAGCCTTGCTTAGTGTTCTGGATATACATGTTCTCAAAATTGATTTTGGATTTTTGAGGTATTTCGACTTTTTGAGATTTATGCAGAATCCATTCTATATATGGAAGTAAAAAAAATATCCAGTTATGTGTATCTTTAATCAAAGAATAAATCTGGGTAGTCAAAAAATTTCGGGTTTTAAGTAAAATAATTTCGTCTTCTATGAAAAACTATTTCGACTTTTTTCCCCAAAATACCAATTTCGGGACCCCAAAATGATTTTGCGTGCAAGTATAGTTCTAGTGCGTTCTCCAAACGCTTCGTATATATAGCGTACTAGAACGCACCGTTCTAGTGCGTTCTCCGAACGTTTCGTATATATAGCGTACTAGAACGTACCATTCTAGTGCGTTCTCTAAACGTTTTGTATATATAGCATACTAGAACGCACCGTTCTAGTGCGTTTTCCAGATGTTTCGTATATATAGCGTCCTAGAACGCCTCTATATAATTCCGGATGTACCCAAATATGAATATTATATTACGTTTCCAAAAATTTTGTTGTAATATATCAGATTCAAATTCTAGTACCAAATTATAAATAGAATTTTTTACCCAATCAAAATTAAAATATTTCATTTTGTTAAAATTTTTACTTTCCTAATCTTATCTTGTATTAAGTACTATTTGCAATTCACTATTATTTTCCTTTAAAAAAAGTTTATATATTTTAAAAAGTCTGTTAACATTTTAGAAAAATCTTTTGAACTTGTATTCTAAATTTCTTTAAGGTTTTTAAAGATAAATATATTATTTTAAAAATATAATTCATCATTAGGGTCGATGATAAAAGAATGCACCAAGCTGAAAGAAAATANGTCAAAAAATTTCGGGTTTTAAGTAAAATAATTTCGTCTTCTATGAAAAACTATTTCAACTTTTTTCCTCAAAATTGCAATTTCGGGGCCCCAAAATAATTTTGCGTGCAAGTATAGTTCTGGACTTGAATTCTTAGTGAATTGTTATTAAACTTAGTGTTTACCCTTATAAAACCTCACCCCTGCCTCTTTCGCCTTAATTCCGCAATACCTTAATTTCTTCCCAATTATACTTTAATAATAGTATAAATCCTTCAGCTTTAGTAAATTAAGTATAGTGCTGTGTGTCTTATACAAATTAATCTCTACCAATAGTTGTCTGTTTCCGTTATTTATTTGGAAGGTAAACCACGGTCAACAACACAACATTTAATGTTTTTAGACTTGTTATATTATAAAATTATATTTTTTATTAATAATCAAATTAATACATTTGTAATTGAATAAATTTAAGTTATTTAATATATTTAAGTATTTTTTTTAAAAAAAAATTAGAAAGTTATAATAAATAATCAAATAAATAAATATTAAATAATAATAATAAATATTATATAAATTCCAAAGATTATAATTATTTAATAAAAAAAAAAATTTAATAAATTTTTAATAATTTTAATAAAATTAATTATTCTAAAATTTGAAATTTTTTAAATTTTATAATACAAAAATATATATTAATATATGTAATCATGTTTGTATAAGTCTATAAAATTTATAATTTTTTAATACATATTATATATATACTTACAGCTCATATTACCTAACTTAAATTATAAAATTTTTATACATTTTCATAAAAATATAAATATACAGTTTTATATTATTTATTATATTTATTATATCTATAATAATGATTTCATAATCTAATCTGAAAGCTTTCACTTAAATGATTTTATTAAAAAACTAAATTTCTAAAAATTATTGGGAATATCCTGCTGAAAAAAATACATAATGATACAAAAGTAAGTATAAAAATTATTGTATTATCAGAAAGTTATACATATATATTATTAATATTTTATTTTAATAAAGGAAAGAAAAAACTTATCGAACCTGAAAAAATTTTAAAAACGTAACATTAATAATGTTGAAAATTGAAAAACTGCTGGATATATCAATAGCTATATAAATATATATTATCGCAATATTATTTTATAATTTAATATAATTTAACTTTACACTTCTATAAAATTTGGATAACAAAATTGATAAATTTTAATAAAGTCTCAATAAGCGATAGCCTAATTCACTGGAAAAAAATAAGATGGTTTTATTATGAATAGGATTTTGATTAATGGCTAAATTTGCTAAGATTTATTAAGTATAGGCAGTCAATTTTTTTTGATTTATGAATAGGAATTTCTAATTTATGAATTTTTACAAATAGAATATTTGATTTATACATATTTGCGCCATTAATAGGATTCTAATTTTTATTCATTTAATCAGTAATCGGTTTACTAAAAAATTGTAAAAATCAGAGACCACAGATGAATACAAATATACACAATATGATAAAGATATTAATTTTGAAAAAGATGATAAGAATAAAAAAAAAAAAGATTAAGAGATAAGTAAATCAAATATACCTGGCACTCGGGTAGCACTAAACTATTTCCTGAAATTATACTTAAAAATAGTTTTATTATTTTTGACAGGTAAGTAGTTAGTTTGCATTAATACTATAGTTTAACTTAGCGATAACTTAAATTATAGGTCTGTAAAGTCTATTTAATAAACTAAGCTACATGCACTAGTCAAATGGAAAAAAATAGGATGGTTTTATTATGAATAAGATTCCGATTGATGGCTAAATTTGCTAAGATTTATTAAATATAGGCAGTCGATTTTTTCCAATTTATAAATAGGAATTTCCGATTTATGAATTTTCACAAATAGGATGTCCGATTTATGTATATTTGCGCCATCAATAGGATTCCAATTTTTGTTCATTCGACCAGTGATAATTACAGTGTTTAAAAAAAAAAAAATAAGTAAATCAAATATATTAGAAATTAAAAATACATTTCAAAAAATGAAAAAAGAAAAAAAGTGATATTTGAAATTAGAGAAGTGTATTAAGAATAAGTTATATGTCTTTGGAAAATAATGCAAATTCGAATAGTATGTGAAAATATATTCATTGTTATAAAATTTTTTGTTTTCTAATTTTTAATAATGTAATTTATTTTGTTAATATTTTCTTTCAGCTTGGTGCATTCTTTTATCATCGACCCTAATGATGAATTATATTTTTAAAANTTAATTTTGAAAAAGATGATAAGAATAAAAAAAAAAAAGATTAAGAGATAAGTAAATCAAATATACCTGGCACTCGGGTAGCACTAAACTATTTCCTGAAATTATACTTAAAAATAGTTTTATTATTTTTGACAGGTAAGTAGTTAGTTTGCATTAATACTATAGTTTAACTTAGCGATAACTTAAATTATAGGTCTGTAAAGTCTATTTAATAAACTAAGCTACATGCACTAGTCAAATGGAAAAAAATAGGATGGTTTTATTATGAATAAGATTCCGATTGATGGCTAAATTTGCTAAGATTTATTAAATATAGGCAGTCGATTTTTTCCAATTTATAAATAGGAATTTCCGATTTATGAATTTTCACAAATAGGATGTCCGATTTATGTATATTTGCGCCATCAATAGGATTCCAATTTTTGTTCATTCGACCAGTGATAATTACAGTGTTTAAAAAAAAAAAAATAAGTAAATCAAATATATTAGAAATTAAAAATACATTTCAAAAAATGAAAAAAGAAAAAAAGTGATATTTGAAATTAGAGAAGTGTATTAAGAATAAGTTATATGTCTTTGGAAAATAATGCAAATTCGAATAGTATGTGAAAATATATTCATTGTTATAAAATTTTTTGTTTTCTAATTTTTAATAATGTAATTTATTTTGTTAATATTTTCTTTCAGCTTGGTGCATTCTTTTATCATCGACCCTAATGATGAATTATATTTTTAAAATAATATATTTATCTTTAAAAACCTTAAAGAAATTTAGAATACAAGTTCAAAAGATTTTTCTAAAATGTTAACAGACTTTTTAAAATATATAAACTTTTTTTAAAGGAAAATAATAGTGAATTGCAAATAGTACTTAATACAAGATAAGATTAGGAAAGTAAAAATTTTAACAAAATGAAATATTTTAATTTTGATTGGGTAAAAAATTCTATTTATAATTTGGTACTAGAATTTGAATCTGATATATTACAACAAAATTTTTGGAAACGTAATATAATATTCATATTTGGGTACATCCGGAATTATATAGAGGCGTTCTAGGACGCTATATATACGAAACATCTGGAAAACGCACTAGAACGGTGCGTTCTAGTATGCTATATATACAAAACGTTTAGAGAACGCACTAGAATGGTACGTTCTAGTACGCTATATATACGAAACGTTCGGAGAACGCACTAGAACGGTGCGTTCTAGTACGCTATATATACGAAGCGTTTGGAGAACGCACTAGAACTATACTTGCACGCAAAATCATTTTGGGGTCCCGAAATTGGTATTTTGGGGAAAAAAGTCGAAATAGTTTTTCATAGAAGATGAAATTATTTTACTTAAAACCCGAAATTTTTTGACCACCCAGATTTATTCTTTGATTGAAGATACACACAACTGGGTACTTTTTTTACTTCCATATATAGAATAGATTTTGCATAAATCTCAAAAAGTCGAAATACCTCAAAAATCTAAAATCAATTTTGGGAACATGTATAACTAGAACAGCATATTTAATACGCTATATGAATGTAGGTAGTGTTCATAGGACACTATAGATCAGTGTATTTTGGACGCACTAGAACGTTTATATTTAATTCCTGATGTATTCATTGATAAATTGTTTAATGAATTGGAAGGAATGAATATTGTTCGAGATAAATTATGTAATATTGTTTCATCAAAATGCAAAAATAATAAAAAAATAATTTAAGGAATTGTAAAAACAATAAAAAAATTTATTAAAAGGAGGAATAATCTTATTATAAGAAAAAGGTCTTACGAATATGAAGTTTTTGAGGTGAAAAAAGATTATAAGAAAGACAATAAGTCAAAATTATTAAAAAAGAAAAGATTAAAAAGTTCAAAAATGCTTAAAGACATAATAGTTAACCTAGGTAAGTTGCATCAATTTGAACTTGTTAGTTTTATCCATGTGGATAGATAATATTTTTAACTGATTAAGACTTGATAAATTTGTCATGAAATATTAATTATATTATTATACAGATCTTTTTATAATTTTGTTATATATAAATATTTCTATCAAATATATTTGCAAAGTTACAAAGTCAAATATCTTACAAGTACCAAACAATGTCAATCAATTTGAAAAAGTTCTTAAATGTTTAGTTTTGACATAAAAGATTAAAGTTAGTATTGATATTTTTGCTATTATATTAATAGTAGAAAATTATTTAATATTTAACTATTTTCAAAATCTTAAATAATTATTTGTAAAACAATTAATATTGTTAAGGAAATGTTTAATAATAATTTATTGGAAGATTTACAAAGAGCTGATATCTGTAAACATAAAAATTTGATCATTCTTTCTAACTGTATTATAACACTACAGAAAAAACAAACAGTAAATATAATAAACACTTAATATACTTAATGAATTTACAATATTTCGTAATCTTATAATAATAAATATTATTTAAGTATAGTTTATAAAAAAAAATTCACGTTATTAACTTTTATATATATATTCATTAGGAGATTTTAATAGATATAATATTTCGTAATTATTACAAACCATAAAATTTCTGTAATTTATATAGAAATTTTCCTGTAATATTACATATATCTCCGAAAGATTTCGATACATAATAATTTCACCTATAAAATTACAAATTTCTTATACCTCAAAAAAATTTTGCAAGATTTTTGTAACTTTATACATCTCAAAAAAATTACATCTTAAAAAATTCTATAATTTTTCGTAGCTTAATTTACAAAAATATTTTTTACTTTTAAATCTTTATAATATAAATTTTTATATTTTTTTATGAAAAATTTATGAAAATATATACAACATATTGTAAAAAAAAATTATTTGTTTTCTATTATATTTCAGAGTTCTTTGAATAATAATAAATTATTGCATAAAATATTTATAAATAAAATATAATACTAAATAAAATATAAAAAATACTAAATAAAAATAAAATACTAAATAAAATAAAATTAAAAATGTTCAAATTTCAAATTATTATGCAGGATTATTATTTCGTAACCGAATACTTTGTCCTGTAAATATAACTTCATCTTCATATTCTACTTCTCTTTTCTCTTTTTTTTTTTTTTTTTTTTTTTTTTTTTTTCTTNTTTGATCATTCTTTCTAACTGTATTATAACACTACAGAAAAAACAAACAGTAAATATAATAAACACTTAATATACTTAATGAATTTACAATATTTCGTAATCTTATAATAATAAATATTATTTAAGTATAGTTTATAAAAAAAAATTCACGTTATTAACTTTTATATATATATTCATTAGGAGATTTTAATAGATATAATATTTCGTAATTATTACAAACCATAAAATTTCTGTAATTTATATAGAAATTTTCCTGTAATATTACATATATCTCCGAAAGATTTCGATACATAATAATTTCACCTATAAAATTACAAATTTCTTATACCTCAAAAAAATTTTGCAAGATTTTTGTAACTTTATACATCTCAAAAAAATTACATCTTAAAAAATTCTATAATTTTTCGTAGCTTAATTTACAAAAATATTTTTTACTTTTAAATCTTTATAATATAAATTTTTATATTTTTTTATGAAAAATTTATGAAAATATATACAACATATTGTAAAAAAAAATTATTTGTTTTCTATTATATTTCAGAGTTCTTTGAATAATAATAAATTATTGCATAAAATATTTATAAATAAAATATAATACTAAATAAAATATAAAAAATACTAAATAAAAATAAAATACTAAATAAAATAAAATTAAAAATGTTCAAATTTCAAATTATTATGCAGGATTATTATTTCGTAACCGAATACTTTGTCCTGTAAATATAACTTCATCTTCATATTCTACTTCTCTTTTCTCTTTTTTTTTTTTTTTCTTTTTCTTTTTCTTCTTCTTTTTTTTTTTTTTCTTCCTCCTCCTTCTTTCTTTTTTTATTATCTAATCCAATCTTTTTCTAGCTTTTTTTATAAAAAAATAAATTTTTTAATATTTAACATAATATCAAATTTTTTTTTTATATTTCTTATTTACTTTTTTAATTTTTATGATTTTGCGTATCTCTGTCATTGATTTTAATTAATTCAGTTTTTGGATTCAACATATATTGATATACTATTATTTCAAATGCAATTTTTTTTTATTAATTTTTTAAAATTTGATTATATTTTTTGTATAATCCTGACATACCAGATCATTTCTTTATTGTTATTAATGTATTGATAAAGTTTTTTATATGTATTTTTTAATTGTTCTGAATCCTTCTACTTTTTTATTTCTTGGAGAGCAGATTTTGTATCAATATATGGAAGTTTATGCTCCCTAAATACTACGAAAAAAGCAAGAAACTCAATCCCATATTTTCATATATACAAAAAACAAAATTGACATATATACTTATAGAAACAAACTACTTCAGTTAGATAAGTTATTCCCAATTCCGCAATTCGAAAATATTGCTAAAAGACATATATATATCAAATAGGCAAAATGGCGCTCTGAGAGAAATATTTCATTAAAAAACGACTTTCAAAAAGTTTTTTTACCCTTCAAGATAGAACCATAACGATCAAAACTAACTTATTAAATGAAATGAAAATAGCAAACAAAATCGCTAGAACCGTATTTTCCGTTTAAAAAAAAGAGTTAATATCAAAGCTGATAAAATTAAGAAAATATTATTATTTTGACAGGATTTTCACACATTGAATTATTAAACGAAAACCTCTACCAAGTTTAACCTTGGTTATAAGAGAAATCAAGACTTTTTTACCAAGCAACATTAAAGTTTCAATTGAATTTTTCGCAGAAACCAAGGAAATCATAAAAATTCTTTGAAAATTTTATATTTTCAAACGCTTAAATGATATTTTTTTTATAAATTTCCACAATATTAATTTTGATATACTTGATGAGTGTGAATCAAATTAATACAAAAACAAGAATACGAAACATAAAATAGAAGTACCTAATCCAGCTGATTTTTTTAAATTTTAAATAAAATGTTTTTTTTTTCCCAAAAACATGCATCAGGAAATTTTTTATGACGGATATTATTGTAATAATTTCATTTTCAAAGGTTATTAAAGGTTATCGGACCAATAACCTTCACAAATATTATGTTTATTATGATAAAGTAAAGGTTATTGAAGGTTATCGATATCAATAATCTCTGGAGTATTATGTTTTATTAATAAAAATGAAAGTTTTCGGTACCAATAACCTTCGTAAATATTACGTTTATGTTGGAGGTATTCGAAGGTTATCGAAATGAAGGACTTCGAAGGCTTACGTTTAAAAAAATTTACTGATGTGGTCTTCGTGTCCCTTTTATAATATTGACATTGGAGTTTAGACTTCTTCAAAATAAATTTTTATTTTGTAGTAAAATTAGACCAATAAATTAATTAGCTTAGCTATATTAGTTTTAATTTGTTTTTATTTAAATGTATCAAAATGTAAAGTTATATATTTGTTATGTAGTTTTATATTTGATTAAAATAAAAACAAAATTACGTTAGTCAACTACAAAAAAAAAAATTTTAATGTTATAAAAAAAAACTCTTTCTCTTCTTTCATTAATTTTTTAAAATTCATAGTAGTAAAATTAATGTATTTTTTTTCATGTTAAAATAGCGGAGGTTATGAGTCCAGACTGGATAAGCTATTTATTGTTGAGCATCAAAAATTAAATACATGAAGTTTTATCTATGGGTTTGGTTCTGGCTTCTCTAGTGAAAAGTGTAGATGATGAACTTTATTTTCTTCCTGAAGATATTTCGAAGGTGTAAAAACTTTTGGATGAACAAAATAGAACGGTTAAATGTTCTAGTAGATTTTGAAAGGGTTGACAGTTTTGTAAAGTACGAACACTAGAAACAGAGGGTTTTGTCAAGACTAAAAAAATTTTTCATTAATAAAGACTGGATCTGTACTACAAATTTTTCTCATTTTCATATTAATAACTTTTTAGGAAAAATGTTAAATATTAGTTTGACCTTAATTGTCGATCATGTCGATCAGGTGTGATGCATTAATAAAAATTTTGATGATACAGAAGTACAAAGGTGATGAACGGCAGGTGATTTGGAAGGTACAGTGATACATAGGGGTTGATTAGCGTTAGTGATAGGTGATGTGACGTTTAGTTGGTTGGGACAGGGGTGTAGTTTTAAAAGAAGTTGGGTCAGATTGGAAAGTTAATTGTTTAAAGTCGATGGATGGTTAGTTAGAAAATGTATTAGATGGTTAGTTAAAGTTTGACAGGTTGTATATTTAGTTGTTTTTATTTTTAGGGGATGTAGGATAGTTAGACGATGTCACGGGTGTACTTTCCTACATCCCACTTACGGTTCTTTTAAGGAGTTTATAGTCCTTCCCGTTAGGTACAAGACTTTCAGTTTGGTTAATCCTTTATCTTTAGAAGGCACCAGTTAGTTTTTAGTTAGAACTAACAAACTAATTATTCTTCCAAGTCATTACAACTTCATTTCTTCCATTAATAACTTCATTATTAATAATTACTTTTATTAATAACTTCATTTATTAATAACTTCCTTTAATAATAAATCCTTTTATTATTAATCTTAGAACTTCCTTTATTACTAACTTCCTTTATAGATAACTTCCTTATAATTCATACTTCAGATACTTTCATCTTTTATTAAAGATATCATCTTTAATTCATTAGTACTNAGACTACTGTGCCATTACTGTGCACTAATACTATTGGATAATATATTTACTATATGACTTACTAAATATATACTATAGGTTATACTAATAATTAATGTTAATTAATACTATGTAATAATAATTAATACTAAGTAATACTAATTAATGATAATTAATAATAATTATATAATATTTGTGTAACTATGTCACGTGAACATGTGACTTGTGTTACTTACATTTTGTGTAACTAAACTATTTATCTTCCTATTTACATGTTAATAAATGTTATTAATTATTACTAATCGTTATTAATAAAATTACCATCTTGATATTTATATTTCCATTTGTTAAATGATTATTTCTAATAAAATACAGGGTTAAATAATATAATGATTATATGTTTTGGTATGTTTTTGTTATGGTAATTCTATCCAGTAACAACGATGAGTTGTAAAGGGGCAAGAATGGGTTTTTATTGAGAATCTAATTCCTTTGGGTGTACAAGGTCCTTAAGAATCTTTTATATGACTACCACTGGTCGAATGGAAAAAAATAGGACGGTTTTATCATGAATAGGATTCTGATTGATGGCTAAATTTGCTAAGATTTATTAAATATAGGCAGTCGATTTTTTCCAATTTATAAATAGGAATTTCTGATTTATAAATTTTCATAAATAGGATGTCTGATTTATACATATTTGTGTCATCAATAGGATTCTGATTTTTGTTCATTCGACTAGTGTACCTTATATGAGTGATAAGGTAAGAGGTTAGGTATATAAGCTGATGACCTAGCCATTTCTGCTAAAGTCTCAAGGTATATCTTATATGAGTGATAAGGGAGCAATTTTTCGATATGAGCTGATGCGGAAAATATTTGCAACTTAGTACCTTGGTTTCCTCTTTTTTACCACAAGTAGAGAAAAAAAGAGCTATAGTCTTTAAAAATAATATTGGTAAATGTGGGTTTTGCCTTTTCGGGTCAGTTTGCTAGATTAGGTAATAAATTGATCTTTAAAATTGTTTTTTTAAATATATTAGTCTTAACTTTTTCCTTTTTTTATAGATTATCTTCTGGAACCATCAGGTTGCTTGTAATCTGTAATTTTATTGATAATAAAAACTAAAGAAACAATCATGTTAGTCAACCAAAAAAAAAAATTTTAATATTATAGAAATAAAATATATATCATCTTGTAGCTAAAAATCAGATCTTTTGATCTGTCATAGGAATATCATAGTAGAAAATCACTCCCAGTTATGTAAAATTGATTTGAAATTAAAGTTAAAATTAATTATTTTTAAAAATTTAAAAATAATTATTTAATAAATTTTATAATTGCACCAGCCAATCAGAATTGTGTCATTATTTAGTCTTTGCATTAGAATTTAGTCATTGCACCTAATTATATCATGACTAAATTCTGGGCTTAATTGGTTAAATTATATCTAACTAAATTTCTGGTTTAATTCGTATTACATCTACTATTTCTATCTTGCGATTCTTACCTCCACGATTTTATTATTATTATTATCATTTAGTTTCCACTTTACGGTTTTATTATTATTCTTTTTTTTATTATTTTTGCCTATGATTACTTTGTCTTTCATAATTCTTACTAATGTCGATTTAAACAGATGTTAACACTAGTTGAAAATTTATAAAACCTATACCTATCGGATACCAGATAGGTGTACACTGGTCAAATGAACAAAAATCGGAATCCTATTGATGGCAGAAATATGCATAAATCGGACATCCTATTTGTGAAAATTCATAAATCGGAAATTCCTATTTATAAATCGGAAAAAATCGACTGCCTATATTTAATAAATCTTAGCAAATTTAGCCATCAATCGGAATCCTATTCATGATAAAACCATCCTATTTTTTTCCATTCGACCAGTGGTAGTATCCATGTCTAATATCGTACATATATCAGGTACTTGATAAGTGTGAAAAAATATTTTTCATACTTATTGGGTATTCGATATATGTAAAAAAACATTTTTCACACCTATCAGGTACCCGATATATGTATAATATTAGACACAGATATTACACCTATATTAGGAAACTTTTCAGGACGTAAATTTATAGAAATTTACGAGACCTACAGAAATTTACGCTTAAAAAAATCAATTTTTTTGACTTTAATCACTATTTATAAAACAGGGAGCAATTTTNTATTTTTGCCTATGATTACTTTGTCTTTCATAATTCTTACTAATGTCGATTTAAACAGATGTTAACACTAGTTGAAAATTTATAAAACCTATACCTATCGGATACCAGATAGGTGTACACTGGTCAAATGAACAAAAATCGGAATCCTATTGATGGCAGAAATATGCATAAATCGGACATCCTATTTGTGAAAATTCATAAATCGGAAATTCCTATTTATAAATCGGAAAAAATCGACTGCCTATATTTAATAAATCTTAGCAAATTTAGCCATCAATCGGAATCCTATTCATGATAAAACCATCCTATTTTTTTCCATTCGACCAGTGGTAGTATCCATGTCTAATATCGTACATATATCAGGTACTTGATAAGTGTGAAAAAATATTTTTCATACTTATTGGGTATTCGATATATGTAAAAAAACATTTTTCACACCTATCAGGTACCCGATATATGTATAATATTAGACACAGATATTACACCTATATTAGGAAACTTTTCAGGACGTAAATTTATAGAAATTTACGAGACCTACAGAAATTTACGCTTAAAAAAATCAATTTTTTTGACTTTAATCACTATTTATAAAACAGGGAGCAATTTTTTACTAAGATATTTCTATAACAGATTGAAAGATCTAGTTCTTAACTACAAGATAATATATGTTTTATTTCTGTAACATTAAATTCGCGAAGATATTCATGTTTAAAGTTTCACATTGTTAGTTGTAGTAATTTATTATATTATTATATTTTATTATTTAATCAATATTTATTATTTATTACTTATTATTATTTATTTATTATTACTATTTATTAACTATTAATATATTATTTCTATATTTATAAATATTAATGTAAATTATTTAGAAATTAGTACAACAAAATATGTATTACGATTGTAGATCAATAGTGTATAGTACAGCGTAATCAAAAACGTAATAAATAGCGTAATTAATAGCATTGTCACAGGTGTACTTTCATACTTCCCACTTACGGTTCTTTTAAGGAGTTTATAGTCCTTCCTGTTAGGTACAAGACTTTTAGTTTGGTTATTACTTTACTTTTAGAAGGTACCAGTTAGTTTTTAGTTAGAATTAACAAACTAATTATTCTTTCTAGTTATTATAACTTCGTTACTTTCATTAATAACTTCATTATTAATAATTACTTTTATTAATAACTTTATTTATTAATAACTTCCTTTACATCAGGAAATTTTTTATGTTGGAGGTTATTGTAATAATTTCGTTTTTAAAGGTTATTGAAGGTTATCGGATCAATAACCTTCGCAAATATTACGTTTATTATTATAAAGCGAAGGTTATTGAAGGTTTTTAATATCAATAACCTCCGGAATATTACGTTTTATTAATAAAAATGAAGGTTTTTTGGTACCAATAACCTTCGTAAATATTACATTTATGTTGGAGGTATTCGAAGGTTATCGGAGTGAAGGACTTTGAAAGCTTACGTTTAAAAAAATTTACTGATGTAATAATAAATCCCTTTATTATTAATCTTAGAACTTCCTTTATTTAAGAACTTCCTTTATAACAAACTTCCTTATAGTAAACTTCCTTATATTTCATATTTCAGATACTTCCTTATTTTATTAAAGATATCATCTTTAATTCTTTAGTACTTCCTTTATTAAATAACTTTAATAAACATTGTGTCAAATAAATACGATAATAAATTACTTTAATTATTTTATTTAATATTTATTAACATTTTATTTAATGATTACTTCCTAATAATATAATTATATTTTTATAATTATAATGTTTTACTTCCTTTGAGCTAAAACTGAAAATTAACAATTCAGAAATTAACTAGCTAAGGGAACCAAATCAAACAAGTTCCTTTTTTATATTTTTCTAGACTACTGTATCATTACTGTACACTATTATCATTGGTCAATATTATACTATATATTATACTAATGGTTAATGCTAATTAATACTATGTAATAATAATTGTTACTAAGTAATACTAATTAATGATAACTAAGAATAATTATACAATATTTGTATAATTATATCATGTGAACATGTGACTTGTGTTACTTACATCTTGTGTGACTAAACTATTTGACTTCCTATTTATATATTAATAAATGTTATTAAGTATTACTAATTGTTATTACTAAAATTATTATCTTGATATTTATAATTTCTTCTATTAATTGATTATTTCTAATAAAATACAGGTTTAAATAATATAATAGTTATATATCTCAATATACTTTTACTATGGTAATTTCATCTGGTAACAGCGCATACATTAGTATAATTGATAGTGTATGCAATAGTGTATTCTACAGCGTAGTGAATAGCGTAGAGTATACATGTCGTCAAAACTAATTTAACCTTGACTCAACTCTTAAAATTTCAATTTTTAATTGCGTCAGTTACTAGTAAAAATCAAAATTTGTCTTGACTCAACTCCAATTTTTTTCAATTTTAATTACATCTGACTCAATTCAATAGTTTTGACGACATGTATAGCGTAGAGTACAGTGTAATCAATAGCGTAATCTGTTATGTATATAAAGGATTAAATTTCTCTTCTCTCAATCCTTAGTTAATTAGTTAATTAATCAATTCTAAAAACTTGAATAATTCATAATAAAAATACTCTGTAATTTATTGTTGAATAATACATTTCTTATAAAATTATTATTTAATTCTCTGTGAAAACACCTTTTATTAATACTTTGCTGTGTAATCTTAGTATTATTTTTGTTATAAACTATTATTTTGCTTTGTGATCTTAATAATTAGTTTATAATTTCTTAGTGAAATTCTTTAAATACCCTACTTAATGATCTTGGTATTTGTTTTTATAATTAGATAACTTGCTGTGTGATCCCATTATCTTGTATAAATAAGTCTTGCTTAGCGTTTTGAACTTAAATTCTTAGTGAATTATTGTTAAACTTAATGTTTACCCTTACAAAACCTCACCTCTGCCTCTTTCGTCTTAATTCCGCAATACCTTAATTCCTTCCCAATTATATTTTAATAATAGTATAAATCCTTCAGCTTTAGTAAATTAAGTATAGTGCTGTGTGTCTTATACAAATTAATTCCTACTAATACCGTAAAGTTCCACATACAATACCCGCCCAAGTAGTATACCCCTTTAGTATAGTACCCAGATACAATTCATGGGGTGCACTCTTGGTGAGATGTAACGTACCTGGGTATTTTACATGGCCTTAGGATGAAATTATAATCGATAAAAAATTATTTTTATCAAAAAAAATTTTATTATTATTTATTTTTATTTTATTATTAAAATTTTTGTTATTAATTTTTTTTTTTGTTATTATTATTATTATTACTGGTACTATTATTATTTATTATTATTATTATTATTATTATTATTATTATTATTTAATTAATTCCATAAATTTGTAAAATCAAATAATTCGTCATTATAATAATTATCTGTTTCGATATTATTTTCCCCATCACTGTTATCTATTTCTATATTATTTTCTTCATTACTATCATTTAATTCTATATTCTACATTATTTTCTTTATCACTTTCATTTGCATTTATTTCTTCATTATATTTATCAGGAGTTAAGTCAATTATTTCATTATTTTCACTTTCATTTTCATATCCATTATTTTCACTATTATTCTCCTCTTCAGAATTATCTAATAAATCATTATTTATATATACATATTCTCCACCACTTGACTTTTTCCCATCAACCCATTCATAATCAAAAATGTATTTGTCTTCTGTTCTATCTCGTGAATTTGATATACCACAGCATTTAAATAAACATTGTATAAGTTTATCATCAATTTTTTCCCACGAATTTCATACCCATTCAACTACCAAATTATATGCAGGACGTTGTATTCGACCAGTTGGTGTTAGATTTTTAATTTCTTCTGCCATCTAATCATTATAATATTGGCGATACTGTAAAAAATAATAAAATTAAATATTGTAAATAAATAATTTAATTTTTAAAAATAAATTAACAATAAATAATTTTGAATTTATTTTTTAAAAAAAAATTTAAATATATTATATCTTATTTTTAAATGATTTATTTATACAAACATCGAGTGGTTGTAATTTACTTGTTAAACCACCAGGAATAACAGCTAAATTTGTATTTTTTTCATCAAATCTATACTTTACAGTATACATGTCATCAAAACTAATTTGGCCTTGACTCAACTCTTAAAATTTCAATTTTTAATTGCGTCTGACTCAACTAGTTGCGTCAGTTACTAGTAAAAATCAAAATTTGCTTTGACTCAACTCCAATTTTTCTCAATTTTAATTGCGTCTGACTCAATTCAATAGTTTTAACGATATGTATACTTTACAGGGTCTGTCAAATGGCCACGGAATGAATCTAATGTAAGTAATGAATGAGGATCAATAGATCTTGTTGTACGTTGATTCCAAATATTTTCAATCCACCAAATCATTTCATCTGAATTCATATATCCCTCACGATTTGCACGTATTACAACACCTGATGGAAAGATTTGTCGTGGAACATTTACAAGCTTAAAGATTATCAATAGTGATAATTTTTTATCATTTGCCATACAACAAAGAACAACTGTAAAATTGGATTTTTCATGACCTGTAGTACGTATACTAACTGTACTAACACCAGTTTCTTCTACTGTCATATTATTGGGCATATCAAAAGATAATAGTGTCTCATTCATATTTCCAATTAATTCTAAAGGATAATCATATTGAATACAGCGATAAAGAATAAAATTTAAAAATTCATGTTGTTTTTCAATTAAATCTTCTGGTAATCTTTGTGATACTGTTGTATGGCAACGATTACTAAGCTTGGAACGGCGCATAAATCTCTCTAACCATTTTTCACCCTACTTGCATTCAGAAATATTTTGATAAATTGTAATATATTGTAATTTTCTTGCAAAAGATTTTACTTTTTCACGAATCATATGACGTATAATAACTTTTTGTTTAGTTCGTAAAGCTTTAACCCATATAAAAAGATCCTTTTCTAATATTGGATATCGGGATCTATTACCTACATTAAGGCGCTTAACATGTGGTCTTGCTAGTAACAACTGTCTTTTTTTTTGAATCCAATCTCTTAATTGTTTAGGTTGAATATTAAATTTTTCAACTGTATTTCGTTTAGATACTTGAGGACTTTTTTCATAAAAAGTTATTATTGCTAATTTTTCACAGGCATTTCAACTTCTTTTTTTCTTTTTTGTAACTGAAGCACGTTTTAAAAGGGTTGAATTACTGCAAACCATTTTTAAAAAAATAAGTTTATTAAAAGTTATGCATCATAACGCGTACAAGCATTTATATAAGGAAACTGAAATTGTATCCATCATATACAATACCCCCAAACATAAACCTCCCAAATTAAAATACCCCCCTCTATACAACGTACCCACCCGCAGTGTTGTCAAGGGACACCACGGGACAATGTTGGGACAAAAATTATTTTTTTAAAAATATAAATAATATAAAATTTTATTATAAAAATTTATTTTGATCTATTAATTAAAGTTGTTTAAAATTAATTTTTATACATATCTATAAAGTTTTAGTATCTATTTATAAACTATTTAAGGATAGAGACATTGGGACATGGGACATAGAGACAGTCAAAAAAGCTAGGGACATGCAAATTTGACAACACTGCCCACCCGGGTACAATTCATATAATTGAGAGGTAGGGTGTAAGATACCCTGGGTATTGTATGCAGAACTTTACGATAGTTGTCTGTTTCTGTCATTTGTTTGAAAGGTAAATCACAGTCAACAACATTTGTGAAAAAATTTCTGCATAAATTTTCTAAAAATTTTTGTAATTCTACCGGAAATTTTTATAACGTCACATAAATTTCTGGCAGAATTACAGAAATTTTTTCACAGATGTAAAACTTTAAATGTGAATATCTTCGCGAATATTAATATTACAGAAATGAAACACATATTATCTTGTAGCTAAGAACTAGATCTTTCGATTTGTCATAGAAATATCTTAATAAAAAATTGCTTCCTGTCTTATAAATAGTGATCAAAGTCAAAAGAATTGATTTTTTTAAGTGTAAATTTCTGTAGGTCTCATAAATTTCTGTAAATTTATGTTCCAAAAAATTTCCTGATATATCTGGTACTTAATAGATGTAAGTTTTATGAATTTTTGACCAGTGTAAATTTTTAAAAAAGATATTTTAGATATTAAATAAATTTTTTTTATCATATTTGTTTAAGTATAACATGATTTGATTGGCTAAATTAAAATAAGAATAATAATTGTAATATAATATTTAAAGAAAGAAATATCATATCACAGATCAAAAAAATAATTTACAGATTAAAAGAATAATTTTTGAATTAGAAAACAATCTAAATTAATCTTTCAATCTATAATCAATTTGTGATTAATTTGCGAATTGATATATATAATCTGAATTAATCCAGATTATATTTTTTTTTATCTAGATTTTTTAAATTTTTAAAAAATGATCTGTTAATTTATGTTACTATAGATAATTCGTCAGATTGACGGATAAGTCATTTACAGATCGTATTTTTAATCAGGTGTCCAATAATTATATAATATTTTAACACATCGAGTAAATATTAGGTAAATATCAGGTAAATATTGGGTGTATACCTGCTGCCCAAATTCAAAATCCAAATGCCAAAATCCAAATGCCAAAATCCCAAATTCCAAATCCCAAATCCCAAATTATAATTAGTATCTTTTGCCGAAATCTCAAATCCCAAATACTAGTAATTTGTGCATTTTGACGTCCCAAATTCCAAATTATTTGGGATTTGGGCAACACGTATAATTGGGTGCACGTAATATTTTTGAAGTTTATCTGATAGTTAATTTTGTAAGTTTTATATTGTGTCTGATAACTATATGATAATTTTATTTTTATTTCTTGTACTTGATATTAAAAAAATATCGGGTACATGATAATAAATAGTAATATCAGATACGTAATATTCTATTAATTTATTTTGGGTACATGATATTATTATTAATATCAAGCACACAATTAATATTTTTATCTTGTTTGTTTTTTATTAAATGCCTGATACTTTTTTTTTTATTAAACTTTATTTGAGCTTATATAGTATATAAATTTAAAATTTAAGTTTTCTACTTGTTATTCATAATATTAAATAATATTTATTATATTTATTATATTTATTATATTAATATAAAAAAAAAAATAATAAATAAATTTAACATTAAATCTTTTATTCAATAGAATTATTGAAATATAGTTATTTTTATTCTCCACTCAATAGTTTATTTTAATGGTTCGACCATATATTCTTTGTCACTGCTATAATTGAATCTTGACTTTTTGTAACAATTCTATCTACATCCCCTGTATTTTTCTATTTTTAACTTTAATTTATTTTATTATCTATTTTATTTATATTAATAATGATTGTCAAATGTTAACATGTTAGAAACATATTCTGATAGATGATTAGGTTGGTCAAAGGGATTAACGATTTAATCTGTAATTAACATATTATTTATTTTTACATTTATATTTTACATTTCATTTATTATATATAAATTGCCTAGTCCGGACATGGTTCTAAGAATCTATGATTATATATATATAAGGTAATGTATTTTTATTTAATAAAAGACAGTTCTCTGTCTTATAATTTATTATTAATTTAATTACCTTTATTTTGACAAAGTGCTCACACACATTTGTTTCTTGGAGAAGCATAGTTATTGATATAACTAACACACACACAATTACATCTACAAAATAAGAGTTAACGAGATCAACTCTTATACCTTTCTTATAGTATTCTGTTTTCTATAATTTTGTATTTGACTTTTTGGGCTTTATAAATTTATGTTTAAATTGAATATTAAAGAAGGTTGTATTTTTATATCATTTAATGTATATTAGAAGATGTGTTTTAGATCTTTTTAAAAATATTAGAGTATGTTTGAAATAATATTGTACCTCCTCAGAATAAATATCATTATTTTTATCCCTATATATTTTCTACTTTATTAATATAATTAAATTATTTTTATGTCATTTAGTGATTATGAATCTAAATATTTCATTATTAATTATTAATTGTGTATATTAATTCATAGTTGCTTCTATATATTAGTTAAAAATTTATAAAACCTATATCTATCGGGTACCAAATAGATATAAGTTTTATAAATTTTTGATTAGTGATATATATCCTTACATTTTTCTTTTTTCTATTATATAATATTATATACCATTTGTATAATATTTTTTGAACTTTTATAAGAATATTTATCTTAATATACATTCTGGTTATACTTGCACACTAAATTATTTTGGAGCTCCGAAATTATAATTTTGGAAAAAAAAGTCGAAATAGTTTTTTATAGAAGACGAAATTATTTTACTTAAAACCTGAAATTTTTTGATCATCCAGATAAATTAAATTTCTTGATTAAAATACATATAATTAGGTATTTTTTTACTTCCATATATAAAATAGATTCTGTATAAATCTCAAAAAGACGAAATACCTCAAAAATCTAAAATCAATTTTGAAAATATATATAATCCTAGTATATGTTCAGTATTATAAATTTTATTGGACATGTTATATTTCAAGAAATATAATACTGTAACTTTTTTCTATTTAATTCATTAATTACAGTCAAATTGTTAACAATTTTTTTCAGTGTAAAAAATGAAAAGGACTTCTTTAAGAGACTAGTTAACCATTGATATGAAAAATAATAATTCACAAATGATATTGACACTGGTTGAATGAACAAAAATCAGAATTCTATTGATGGCAGAAATATACATAAATCGGACATCCTATTTGTGAAAATTCATAAATCGAAAATTCCTATTTATAAATCAGAAAAAATCAACTGCCTATACTTAATAAATCTTAGCAAATTTAGCCATCAATTGGAATCCTATTCATGATAAAACCGTCCTATTTTTTTCCATTCGACTAGTGTGAATTGATATTGATTCGATAACATATTGGTATTTTTAAAAAACAACAATTTCAGTAAAATAAATATATTGTCGATATATTTTTTTTATCCAGGTATGTGATCTAAAATACAAAATACATCACCTATTTTATATATGGTTAAATATGCAAAATATACCATCTTGGTGTATAATCTAAAATATAAAATGTGATACTTTTAAGTAAGGTCTAAAATACAAAATGTGATACCTTCGAGTGTGATCTAAAATACAAAATACATTACTTATTTCATATATAACCTGATATGTAAAATATACTATTTTGATATATGGCCTAAAATATAAAATGTGACATTTTCAAGTGTGGTTTAAAAATCGAATTATAACATATACATAAAATTATTATAGTCTAATCTAAGTGATTTTTTGTTTATATAAACAAAAAATAGTTTAAACCAGTTAAAAATTATAAAACTAGATTTTATTTTTAAATAAAAGAGAATAATTTAAAATCTTATAATATTAAATTATGATTAAACAAATTTTATAAACTAAATAAAAATATCATAATTCCTATATATAATATTATAGAAAATTTTATAAAATGTAAATTTAATATAGGAAAAAAAAGAAAAATGAATATATAGTAGTAATACTATTAAATAAAAAATTTCATTTTAAAGAGTAAAATATAGTAATTTTTTACTTTTTTTGATACATATTTCAATAATACCATTAAATAAAAATAAATTTTAATTCATAAAGTAATTTTGAAAATTGCAGATAATTTAAAAATTATTTGATAAATTAGTAATCTTATTTATTAATTTTTTGACTGATTAAAAAATGACAATCTAATTTATCAATTTTTTAATTAATTTTTTAATTGATAAAGTATCATTTCTAATTTTTAAATCAAATAAAAATTAGAATTTCAGATTAAGAATCGTACAAAAAATTAAAAATCAGTAAAAATCAATAAAAATTTGATTAAATATATGGGCTGATTGCAAAAGTCTTAAAATTTTAGATCAGGTGATATCCTCTCAACCAATTATAATTTTATTTATTTTTTCGAAGAAATTTAAAAATTAAAAAAATTTCAATATTTTCATATGGGCTGATTGCAAAAGTCTTAAAATTTTAGATCAAGTGATATCCTTTTAGCCAATTATAATTTTATTTATTTTTCGAAGAAATTTAAAAATCAAAAAAATCTCAATATTTTATTAAAAAAACTACTTCTCAACTCTTAAATAAAAATATTCGGCACAAAATTTTACATATATTTGTAATTTTTAAAAATATTTTATTAAGTAAATAAGAGTTTAAATATAAGTAGACTTGTTAATAAATACTTGTCAACCCATTAAACCTGACCCTAACCCATCAACCCAACCCCCTTACCTTGTGGAAATTTGTTTTATTTTTTTCTTAAAAGATTTAATAACATTATTTTATCTTATTTTTTCTTTTATTTTGTTTACTTTACTCCAAAAGAACAACTTTACTTAGTAGTCAAAATCTGTTATCAATAAGTTTTATTAACTTTATTAAAAGGTAAATAAAAAAAATTTTTGTGTAACAGAAAATCAGTTAATTTTTATAATCAGCCGATATGATTAATAAAATTTAATTTTTTTCATTTAACTTGTATAGATAATAGAAAAAAAAAATAACAACATATTTTTAATTAATCTAGGATTATGAATAATTATTTGATAAATAGATAATTCTGGAAAAAACTTTGTTATATATTTATTTTTATATATATATAGTTAAAATTAATTTTTTTATTACTTGTTTTATTATTAGTCTTTATAAAATTGCAATTTGTTCTTTTACCCACTTAACTTTGACACAACAAAACTGAATTACATATATATTTGCATATAAAATTATTTTAAGATTTTAAAATTGCAATTTTGAAAAAAAAAATCAAAATAGTTTTTTATAAAAGACGAAATTATTTTACTTAAAGTCTGAAATTTTTTGATCATCCAGATAAATTCCTTGATTAAAGATACATATAACTAAATATTTTTTTTACTTTCATATATAGAATAGATTCTACATAAATTTCAAAAAGACAAAATATCTCAAAAATCTAAAATCAATTTTGAAAACATGTATAATCATATATCACTTTTCTAGAGACAGATCATACTCATTCAACTTTGATACAACAAAACTGAATTATGTGTCACTTCTATGAGGGCAAGTTATATCTACTCGACTTTGATATGACAAAACTAAATTATGTTTCTATAGGGACAGGCATACTTACTCAACTTTGATGTGACAAAACCAAATCATATGTCACTTCTTTGACACAACAAATACAAATGGAAATAATCTAATTTACATAATTATATTATTTTGACTTATACAATGATGATGCTAGGATTTCAAGTGATAAAAATGACATTTTATTTTTTTGCATTGGAATTTTTCTGGTAAATCATGATTCAAAGTTATTAGATGTACTTTGCAGTTGATCAATGTGTTCCTTTGATAATTACCACCATTTTATTTTTTTTTTTGTAATAAAATAAATAACTCATTAGTATAAAAAAAATTTTATTTTTGTGTGATGTGATATTTTTTTCTTTATTTGAAAATGAATAATAGATAATAAAAAAACATTGAACATGTAAAATTTGTATTTTTAAAATGTAACTTTGAAATAAAGTTAAAATATTGACATAATTAATAATTAAAATATGTAAATTATTTTTTGATTTTAAATAACAAGAATTGTCAGAGTTTTTTTTTAAGTAATAAATCCTCATTCTTCCAATTTCCCAGGTAAAGTATGTTTAAAAATTGAACGAATTCTTAACCAAAAAGCTTTGGTTTCAATATGATGATTTTTAATTTCTTGAACAATTCCTCAAACTCTAACTCATCATCAATTTAAGCATAGTTTTGGGGTATATTTTCATATTTTCTGTATAAATAACTTTTCCATATACAATTACTTAATTTAATATATATCATTCAAAAATACTTTCTCAATGCATAATAATCAAATTAAAAATGAATAAAATAATTAATATAAAAGCCTTACTTAAGAATAATCTTCATTACTGAGATTAATTCTTTATTAAAGTAATTTTTTTTCTTAATCAACTTTGATACTAAAATTATATTATTCTTTAACATTAGAATTTCTGAAGAGTCTTGAGATAACATTTCAAAACTCAAATGTCGTTTTTTAGAATAATTTGCAATTTTATGAGTTAAAGAATGACAGTAAATTGAAGGAAATTAATATATTGAATGACAGTAAATTGAAGGAAATTAATATATTGAATAAAGAATATTTTCGAAATACAATATATAAAAATAAATATAAAATTAACTTCTCTGACCAAAATTTTAATATTTAAATACGAATTTTAATAGATATAATTAAAGAAAGAAGATGGCAATTCTTCATACCTTCGCAAATTAAAAAAATTTCAGTGATTTTTCACAAAAATTCTATTAATATTTTGTTTACATTTTTTTAAAATTTTAACAATAACAATAATTTACTTCGCTGTCAACTTAAATTTTTTTAAATGAAATTAATTTCTACAATACTTTGTTTAATATAATTGTGAATTTGTTGTAAAATTAATTTTATTAAAAAAAAAATAAAGATCTTACTACAAACCCAAATAAGAATCTTATAATGGCATCAATTCAAAATTATTTATTCATTTTTTAAACTTTATTATTGATTGAAAATATATTTGTTCCAATTTGAATTATTTGAATTGATTTGACTAACAAACACTACAGCTAAAGGTATACAATTTAGAAGAATTTTATTATTATATGATCGCTGAATCACCGATCTCCTTGAAATTACATCATTCAATCAATCTGCAATGACAAAATACTTGAATAGACTAGCCTACAAAAGAATATACTAATAAACATTCCAATAACCCAATCAAGAAAGACTTTATATTATGCACATTTGTTATTGATTTAAAAAGAGAAAGAAAACCTGCAATGATGATAAACCATTTTATTAATAATGCAATTTACTTGCATATAACTATTCACAAATTTCATATGAAAAAGGAGTCCTTTTCAATACGTTTATAAATCTTTTAAAAGAAATTTCCAAAAATACAACCCATTATTATTAATTTATTTAAATAAAGTTCTAGTTAATAATGCACATAACTATTCACAAATTTCATACGAAAAAGGAGTCCTTTTCAATATGTTAATAAATCTTCTAAAAAAAATTTCCAAAAAATACAACGGACATTATTATTAATTCATTTAAATAAAGTTCTAGAAGTTCTCCCCATTCCTAATTTCCCCAAAAATACAACAGACATAAAAAAGCTGGTCACAAAACAACCTATTATTATTTAAATTTAAATAAGGTTCTAGAAGTTCCCCCCCCCCATTTCTTAATTTCGCTGATCAATATTTTTGTGATGCAAATGGAATCACTGGATTGTGAGAACAGAGATCCATTTAATTTGAGTATTTAAACCCTTTCAATTTTTTGATTTAATTAGTTAGAAAATGGAATCAAATTATCGTTTTGAAACCCTTCAACTTCACGCGGGACAAACTCCAGATCCTGCCACTAATGCTATAGTTACTCCAATATATTCCAGTACTTCTTTTGTATTTAAAAATACTGATCATGCAGAAGCTATATTTACCGGCAAAGATTCATCATCTTATGGATATTCAAGGTAATTTTTAAAAAATTGATTTCATTTATTTAATTTACATTTAATTTACACATTAATTTATTTTAATTTCTTCTCCAAAATCATAGAATATCAAATCCAACAATTGGTAAAATCTCATTCATTTTTTTTTCTATATTAATAAAATTTTATTCATCTTTATCTTTTTTATTTTTATTTTTATTTTTATAGGAGTATTTGAAAAAAGAATTGCTGCTTTAGAAGGTGGTAATTTTGCCGTTGCTACTTCATCTGGTCAAGCCGCACAATTTACAGCTATCGCTACAATCTGTACATGTGGAGATAATATTATTTCAACTAGTTTTTTGTACGGTGGCACATACAATCAATTTAAGGTTACACTTCCACGTTTAGGAATTAATGTAAAGTTTGTTGATGGGGATGATCCAGAGGAATTTAAAAAATTAATTGATGATAAAACTAAAGCTCTCTATATTGAATCTATTGGAAATCCGAAATTTAATATTCCTGATTTTGAGGCAATTGCAAGGGTTGCTCATGATGCAGGAATTCCTTTAATAGTAGACAACACTTTTGGTGCAGGTAATTTTTAATGATTGGAATAAATTTAATAAATTTATCATTGAATAATATACAAATTCTTTAATAGGTGGATATTTTTTTCAACCCTTCAAATGGGGTGCTGATATTATCGTTCATAGCGCCACAAAATGGATTGGTGGTCACGGAACAACTATTGGAGGTGTAATTATTGATGGTGGAAATTTCCCTTGGAATAATGGAAAATTCCCAACATTTACAGAACCAAGTCCAGGTTATCATGGTCTTAAATATTGGGATGCTTACGGAAATAATTCTTTCAGTATAAAAGCAAGAAAAGAAATCTTACGTGATGTTGGTGCATGCCAAAATCCTTTTGGAGCATTTCTATTAATACAAGGTCTTGAAACACTTTCATTAAGAGTTCATAGACAAGCTGAAAATTCTCTTATGCTTGCAAAATGGTTAGAGACTTTACATGATGTCGTGAGTTGGGTTTCTTATCCTGGTCTTGAAAACCATCCTTATCATGAAAATGCCAAGAAATATTTGACAAATGGATTTGGAACTGTTTTATGTTTTGGTGTTATTAATGGAGTCGAAGCTTGTAATATTTTCATCAATAATCTGAAACTTTGCCTGTAAGAAATATTTCATTTCCTGTATTTTTTTTCATGTTTAATAAAATTAATTTCTCAATATTCCTTTTTTTCTTTTTTTTTAGTTATTTGGCCAATGTCGGTGACTCGAAAACTTTGGTAATCAATCCAGCAACAACTACTCATCAGCAACTTACAGATCAAGAACAAATAGATTCAGGCGTTACTAAAGATTTGATTCGTGTATCAGTTGGATTTGAACATATTGAGGACATAAAAGCAGATTTCACTTATGCTTTTGACAAAGTTAGAGAGTCGCAGAAACAAAATAAATGTGATTGAATTTAATGAGGTTTCAATTGATTTCTTCATTTTTAACAAAATTAAAATTTAGTAATTTTTCTTTAATTGTTTTTTCGCTAACAGTAAACAAGAATTGCATTTAAGCTTTGGTCGCGTATTTCCATTGCCATCTTAAGTGATAAAATAGTTTACGACACTTATTGTCTACCAATGATTTTAAAATAAAGTTGGAAAATTCATAGTAACTTTGCATGAAATGAATCCTTTTGTGCCTATTCTTTTAATCTTGTGAAATAATTGGAAACGAAGAAATGTAATTAAAAAAAGACCTATTTATTACATAAGAAACCCCATTGAAATTCGATCCTTTAAAATTTATTTATTTATTATATTATTATAAAATACAATAAAATTAATAAAGATACAATAAAATTAATAAAAATACAATAAATCAATAAAAATACAATAGAATATACTGTAAACTAAAAAGTACGCGTTCGTAAGATATCATCAAACCATATTTCAAATAGAAATTACCATATTTCAAATAGAAATTTTCATGCCAACCTCAATAATGTTATCAACTGGGATTTCCCAGTTTGCATAAATTTGTCTCGAATTTTCAACAAGAAATGAATATGTTTCTAAAAAAGCTCGTTCCCACCAAGGAGAATTTGAATGCGCTACAAGTTTTTGGTGCCCAATTACATAAGTGACAACTTCATTTTTGAGGTTTTCTAATATGGTTTCCGCTTTAGGGTCAATTTCACATATTGCGGTAATCACTTTCCTTATAAATTCTTCTCCTTGACTAATATCTTCTGTATAACCATATCTTCCAGTTACCTGGTATACCTTTTCATAATTGCCAACTTTTTTTACAACCAATCGATCTTCTTCACCCACCAGAGGAACAGGAATTGGACGAATTGTAATAAATATAAGAATCTCCGGAACAGTTGGAAAATGACGAATAAAATGACAAAAGCTCAAAGGGACTCCCATTCCAGCTTCTTTATAAAACAAACCTATCCCAGGAAGACGATTAACGGGGAAACCTGTGCCTAAAAGTCGAAGTCGAATATTTTTAGATTTTTGTCCCTCAATTGTTTGCAAAATTTCATCAGTTTGACCACTATCATCGCTATTGGATTCTTGTGCTTCTTGTTCTGAAAAGTTATTGGCAAATATATCATCGAGCTTTGTCTTGTTTCTGAGTTCATATTTCAATTTGAGAGTAGTACCCCATCGCCATATCAGCATTATAAGCAACAACAAAACGGAAATAGATAAGGTAAACCAGCCTCCTGATTTGACCTTTAATAGTGTCGAGCCCAAAAATGCAGCATCGATAAAACCAAATACCAAAAAGAAGACTACAGCAACGATAACCGGAAGATCGAAGACAACGCAAATCACAATAGCATAGAGCATTGTTGAGATAAGCATGACACTTGCGACGGCCACACCTGAATAATTAAATAATTAATTTAATTTAAATTAAAAATTAAATAAATCATTGAAACACTTTAATACTAACCATAGGCTATAGTAAGATTGGAACTGTGTTCGAATGCTATAACAATGATCAGGATAATACCCAATAAAATGTAATTGATCTAAAAAAAGATGAGGATTAGTATTAACGAAATTAAATTGAAAAAGAGGGATATATAAATGTTCTAATGATTGCCTCGGGAATATAAATCGCCCCTTCAATTTTCTTGGAAATGTGTTTAATCTATTAAGAAGATATTAAGAAAATATTATTTTGTGTTGTGTAAATATAAATTTTGCAAGTATTAAATCAATTACCTTTAAAAGTGGAAAACAATCCAATTGCATGGCTTGACGAACCAATGAAAAAGTAGCACAAATCATAGCTTGAGAAGCAATGATGGTAGCAAGTGTGGCCAAAATAAATACGATCCAATAAATAGGACCATTGGTAGCTGGTAAAGTTAACCAAAATGTATTTTCACTCACTGCAGGATCTAATACAAGACGAGCACCTTGACCCAAGTATGCAAGGCTTAGAGCTGGAAAAGCGAAAAGTGTGAAAGAGATTTGAATAGAAATTCTATTAAAATGGCCTAAATCAGCAAACAGAGCCTCTACTCCTGTGATGGCCAAGAGAACACCACCGAGGACTTGAAAACTCGAAGAGCCATTTCGTATAAAATATTCAAAGGAATAATATGGGTTAATGGCTTTTAAGATAGATGGGTATTGAGATATATTCCAAATTCCGACAGAGGCAAGAGATATAAACCAAAGACCGACAATAGGCGCAAAGAGAATGGCAAGTCGACTCGTTCTTTGTGCCAAAAACAAACATACCATAATCAAACTATTTGAAGTTTATATAGTAAATAAATATAATTTAGAAATTCGTGACACAATTTACGTTATTCATATGTATTATTCGCATAATTATATATTTTTTCTTTACCAACTGATAGGAACCGTAGCATTTGTTAGACTTGGTGCGGGAATTGTAATACCCTCGACAGCAGACAACACAGATATAGCGGGGGTGAGCAATCCATCACTCAATACCAAGGCAGTTCCAAACAAGACCAAAACGAGTAAAACTCGTTGCACGAGTTTACTTCTTTTGATAAAATTTGGTTTTTCTTTAGAGCTATGGATAGACATAGAATCAAAATTCGCGATTGTCAAATCATCATTGTTTCCTCCTCGAATAGGTAATCCGGAGTGTCTAAATTAAAAGAAAGATTTCGATATAGTTTTCATGTTTTTTGATGGATATTGCAAAATCAATAGCACAGCCTACCTGCTTAATAATGAATACAAAGCAAATGTACCGCCCTCTCCATTGTCATCAGCTCTCAAGATAATAAATACATATTTGAGAAATGGCACGATCGCCTAAATTACGTATTAATTTTGGAAATAAATTGCCTTTTTAGTTTATCACATTTTTTTACCTAAATAAATAAATAAAAATCGGAAACTCACCAAAGACCAGATAATTAAAGACAGTGTGCCTATTAAAAATAAATTCTGAACATTAAATGACAATTTGTCTAAAACTAAATTAATGATATAAAAAAAATGGTTTACCGTAAACGTCTCTAGGATCAGTTGGGGGGTCGGGGAAAATACTGGTAAACACGTACAAAGGCGAAGTACCAATGTCACCATAAATCACACCTAGTGGTAAAAAACGGTTGAGGAATTAATTATAAAAAGCGAGATTAAAAACAAAATATGCGTACCGATAGTTTTAAAAGCCAAAATAAGATTCCCCACAAATCCAAAGGTCTATTAGAAAAAAAATTTTCTTTCAATTAATTTAATTATTTTTCACAATCTCTTCTAATTTATAAAATATACCTTCTGTATTTCGTAATGTCTATTCTCAAGGTCCATATCTAATTCCTTATTTTTTTCATTACTCTTCAAATGACTATTATCTTTGGTTTCGGTCATTTTTTTTTGCTTAACGAAATTATAAAATCAAAAAAAATCTTTTATCTTTAAATAAATAAAACTACAATCCATATTTGAAAAAAACTAATAATTTGTAAAACAACCACGATGTTTGGGCGTCAAATTCTTTATTTGCATGGATTAGGTGCCACCAAAGCTTGAACAGTAAAGTACAATGCTTATCCGTATTATTTATACTTGTAATTATAATCACGAGTGAAACTTTTCTTGGTAAATATTCGAAGGAAATGTTCTATCAAGATTTTCTATAGATTACACAAATCGTATTCGCAAATAAACAATTAATCAACCCATATTATGCCTAGTGAATTAATAATTGCCATTTTTGCCGATCACAATTCTGAAGTTCTTCATTAAGAATTTTCTTAATTATTTGAATGCATTTCCAATTCTTTAAGTTCAGCTAAGATTTAGAATGTTAACCACATATCGATTGCGGAACAGGAATAAAAATCATGAATAAATCCCTTATCGCTAAATTAAATTCTTGTCGAAACGATTTTTCAAGTCTAGAGCTTAGAACCGGGTTTATATAATCCGGTTTCACCCGGATACCGCGGGTGACCCGGTTGAAACTTTCAAAACCGGGGTGAAATAGGTTTGATTATTAAAATTTATGATCGAAAATAATTATCGATCGTTGCTACATATAAAACTTTTTAATCTATAAGTAAATATTAAAAACTGTAATAAGTAAACCTAAAGATGAGAATGATGTGCATGTTTAGTAGAAAGGACAAACTTATATCATTAAAATTAAGAGAATAATTAGTAGTTAAAGTTCGAACGAATAAAAAAATCTGTTCAAACTTTAATTGCTAATTATTCTCTTAATTTTAATGATATAAGCTTGTCCTTTCTACTGAACATGCACAACATTCTCATCTTTAGGTTTGCTTATTATAGTTTTTAATATTTACTTATAGATTAAAAAGTTTTATATGTAGCAACGATCGATAATTATTTTCGATCGTAAATTTTAACGATCAAACCTATTTCACCCGGTTTATACCTCAAACCGAAAAAAATTTTTAGGAAATCATCCGGGTTCATCCGGATATCCGATTTTAAGGTCATTCGGATATCCGGATGACTTATTGGGACACGGTTCCAAGCCCTATTCAAGTCTTCAAACATTACATATTAACCATAGTTCAAACTTTAAATAGACCTTTTGTTAATTGTTCTACAATCAAGTAATGATGAATCTATCAATGATCAAAAATGCAAAGTTTTGGTTATAATATGGTTTTATTTTTTCGAATCACACAAAATCGTATATCATCATTTCTGGTGTATACGTCAAAAATAAAAATGTATATACAAGTCCGATGTGGGCAATTTTCCTTTTTTTGAACTTCGACACCCATCTACACCCATCTCTGGGGCGGACTTTATTGTTTTCATGAATTACTGAAGAATGTGTATTTCGGAACACTAGTCGAACCAAAAGTCTACTTCGACTACTTTCTATTTTTTCTAGCTACTAAACTCCAAAAGGCAAATTCGATTAACAGATTAACGACCCCTGCCACATGTGAAATTTCTTTATAGCAAAGATCGTATCAAAAATAAAATAAAATAAAAATGTTTCGAATACAGCTAAATTAATCCTATAATTATCTTATTTTTAATTTCCAATTATTGCAAAAGTTTTTGGAGCACTTAAAATTCGCAATCGATAATAAATTAGAGTAACAAATTTGCATTTGTATCACGGATTAATTTCGTACAATTTTATAAATAAATAAAATTTTATTGGTTGTATATATAAGTGCTATTAGTAAAGAATAATCGTTGCTACATATAAAACTTTTTATTTTAATAAATAAATGTCAAAAATGTTACTAAGTAAATCTAAAGCCAAGAATGTATAGTATACCTTGTAAATATTTCTGATCTATTTCTTTAAAATTGAGAGAATAGTAGACGTCTAAACTTTTCCATTTTAAAATTAAGCAATTGGCGTTTACTGTTCTCTCGGTTCATTTATTAGAGACTGGCGATCATATTAGCATAAGTGCATTTAATTTATAGATTTAAGTTTACTTAATATTTCTTTAATGTTTTATTAGTAAATTAATAAGTTTACTATTTCCGATTTTTAAAAATAAATGATAAATATTATATTCCTCCGAGTAAATGCTGCCTCATCATTAATTAAATACTTTTTAACTTTTTATAGAATTTCTTCAAGTCGTGCAACAAAATACAATAATTACACCACAAATTTTAATTTTAAAATGAAGTTTCCAATGTTAAAGAATCGCATGAACAAGTACATGCTACTGATATTAAAGAATCACATGAACAAGTTGGCAATGCTGCTGAAGAATCACATAAACAAGTAGTGGATGTTGAAAGTAATGATGATGTTGCTAATAATAAACCATAAGAAATTAATCATTATGTTATTTCATTATCAAATCATCAGGTAAAACAACATTTTCTAAAAAATCTTTACAAAGTTTATCCTAAAGTAAGTTTCCTTTTATAAAAAAAAAATTATATATAAAATTTTATAAACTTTACATTTGCAATAATTAATATTTTTTTCTTGTCATTTAGACATGATGTAGAATTAATCAAGATGACTTGGGGAATCGTCGAGCATGTAAAGATTTAGTTAGAAAAAAGTTAAAAGAGGTAAATTTTAATTATTACAATTATTACTACAATTAAAATAATTATTTGATTATATATTAAGGGTAAAAATGTAATAGTGGATAGAGTCAATTTTGATAAAAATCAAAGGAAAAACTTAGATAGAAATAACATGGAATTTCGATGGATACCTCCACGGAGGTAATTAATTTTCTCATTTTTTCTACCCTTCTAAATGAATAAATTTTTTTTTGATTATTTTTTTGATTATTATTAAAAAAGGAGTATAAAAGCCAGAAAAACCACCCAACAGAAGTTCAAAGTAAAAAATGTGTTGAAACTAACAAATTTAAAGGATGAACATAAAGAAAGTATTGAAAGAATCATTAAAATAAAACCTCAACCTTATAATAGACAAGTCATTATTAAACATTGAAGAGAAGAGGTGTAAATAGAGGAAATTCATGTAGACGGAATAATGTAAATTATTCCGGATATTACGTCTGAATTCTCAGAACGGAATGAAATGATTTAGTTAATTTCACCCGGATATCCAATTTCGCTTTTTAATCCTTCTGCATTATAAAAATAATCTCAACTTTAATTTAGAATAGTGTGATGAGGTTTAATCACCTATAATTTGTCTGACATAATTTATCTGACATAATTTAGCCTCTAACCTGTAATTTAGCCTTTCAATCTATAATTTAGGTTAAATAGTTGATAAGCGAAAATTTTGGTCTGCACATAAAATGACGAACTAAAAGTTATTGTTCTTTTCTTATTTGGTCCAGTCCGCTATGATCACCATAAGAATAAAATAAATAAAGAGTTTAATATAAGAATTTAATAAATTTAATAAGAGAGTTTAATGAATATCAAAATAATAAAAACTTAGAAAAATGGGATAAGCCGTCAAAAACCATTCAGATATCAAAGATGGAAACTACTTATTTTTTGTATGAAATAACAAAGATATCTTTAGTTGTTTTAATAGCCTATATCTCATATTATTATTACAAATATTTCACACGTGAGAATCCACTTCCCGGTCCTTTCCCTTTTCCATTTATTGGTAACTTTCATCAAATTTTTAAAAATTTTACTTTAGATACGAAAGAATTAGTCAAATATGGTGATCTCTGAATTTTATATGGGATCCCAACGGTTTATTTTGTTGAGTAATGATGACCTCATTCAAAATATTATGAAACCTGTCATTGATGGTTCATTTCATAATAGAATAAGTGATGATCATGAAGGATTTAAAGATGCTGGTTTATTGAATAATGGTTTAGCATTTAATAATAATTATAATGAATGGCAATACTATCGTAAATTCTTTACCAAAGTAATGATGTCCTCCTCATTTATTAAACAATCCGTGATAGTAGTACAAAATAGTTTTTTGGAAATGGAAAAATATTGGGAGAAACTTGGGGAAGATACAGTATTGGAATTTAATCATTGGTCAAAACGATATTTCTTTGATACCATTTTTGTTACTACCACCAATAAACCTGCTTATGCATTAGCAAATTATTATAATAAAATAACTCCAAACGAAAAATCATCTTTACCAGAAAGTATTCTTAAAGAAAGTGATATGTTTGTAGAATCAATAGATGCATTAACTCATAGCATAGGTTATTTCTTTTTCGTTCCAAGAATTATTCGAAATTTTCCTGGAATTAATAGATACACTCAATACTTTAAGGACAGAAATAATTGGTTAGAGAATAATGTATGTAATATTATTAAATCAAAACGTGAAGAGATTGATAAAACTCCAATTGATCAAAAATTGAAATCCGATATGTTGACGATGTATTTAACGGTGAACATTGAAAGAGATGTTACTAAAAGGATAGCAGATGATCTTCATGACAAACCAATGTCTGATAAAAGTATCGCAGCTAATTTTAGGGAAGCTCTGGCTGGCGGTATTGATACGGTAAATTATTTATTTCTTAATATGATGATTTTCCTCCTCCGGTTAAAAAAAAAAAAGTATAATAATAATAATATTTTTATTCTTTTGTACAGAGTTCAAATACCATGTGCTTTTTAATTAATTTATTAGAAAATAACCCGAAAGTAAAACAACGAATGATAGAAGAAATTGAACGTGTTCTTGGCAAAGATCCAAATTCTTTATTTACATCGGAAGATTTATCAAAACTTGAATATGTTGAAGCAATCATAAAAGAAGGTAATTTATACGTTGAACTCAATTATTATGTTTATGTTTAATATCTCATTTAATTTTTAATATCTATAATTTCTATAATTGCAGTATCAAGAGTCAATTCGTTAATACCAATAAATATTAAAAAAAACACTGAACCAGAAGTTATAGGAGGTTATAGATGGTCTAAGGGTACTATTTTTATATTAGATATCGATAGAATTCAAAATCACGAATCATATTGGAAAGATCCTGAAATATTTAATCCAGATAGATTCATGGATAAAAATAATCCGGATAGTAAGAATCAAATTTATATGTTTGGTGGAGGTTTGAGAAAATGTAAGTAATTTTCTTCTTTAATTATAAAAAAAGAATACCTATAACAACATAATAAAAAATTAATTATCTCGTTTACAGGCCCAGGAAGAAATTTGGCAATGGTGGAAATAAAAGCTACTCTAGCAATGTTGTACCGAAAATATGACATTCAACTGATGGGGCCATTAAAAGAAAGTATCCAAACGATTAGGAAATGCGATGAATTAAAAGTTAAATTGAAAAAAAGGAAAAACTTGTAATTTTGTTGAATATACATTTTTGTGAAACTTGTATTCCCTTGAACCTTTTTTTTAAAAAAGGTTAGTTGGTAGTCAATTTAAAATACGTATAGATGATTTTTTTTATTCATCGTGACGTGATAAGGCAGGAACCTCGCTTATAACCAATAATATAATATAATTTTTCTGCGCATATACTAATAATAAATAATAATAAATAACAAGTCAAAACCTCGTTATTATGTTATTGTTATTATTACTATTAAGCAACAACGACGAAAATCTAAAAATTAATTTATTAAACTTACACAAATCTTATAAAGTTTAAGCAAATTATTTCACACTACTATGAACAGAAATTCAAGACAATATGCATCTAGAACAATAAATGATGCAAGTGTAAATTCCGATTGAATTGAGAGGTTACATATAATGTTATAATGTTTAATCGTTTATTAATTCCTATTGAATTTAACCTATACACGTAACAAACAAACAATTAAAGATTCAAGATATCAAAAAAAATAATAAACAACGTAAATGAATTTATTAATTTATCAACTTTGTCAGACAAAGACTTAACCGTGTTGTGGATTACTTCGCAGCGCAGAAGAATCATCCTAACTTTTTGTAGAATTTCGTGCAACAAAATACAATGATTACAGGGTCACAAAACTACGCAGCAGATTTTTTCACAGTATATATAAAACCACACTACAAAATTTAATTTGGTTAAATTATTTAAATTATTTAAATTTTTGAAATGAATTCCGAAATTAGTGAATTACATGAACAAGTGGATGTTTTTAATGCTGTCGAAGTTACCAATGTTAAAGAATCACATGAACAAGTGGAAGTTTCTAATACTGTCAAAGTTAAAGAATCACATGAACAAGAAGTTCCTAATGCTGTCGAAGTTTCCAATGTTAAAAAATCACATGAACAAGTAGAAGTTTCTAATGCTGTTGAAGTTAAAGAATCCCATGAACAAGAAGTTCCTAATGCTGTCGAAGTTTCCAATGTTAAAGAATCCCATGAACAAGTAGAAGTTTTTAATGCTGCTGTCGAAGTTGCCAAAGTTGGAGGATCACATGAACAAGTGGAAGTTTCCAATGTTAAAGAATCCCATGAACAAGTAGTTGATGTTACCTCACCCCTACATATTACTGATGTTAAAGAATCACATGAACAAGTTTCCATTGTAGAATCACAAGAACCAGTTGGCAATTCTGCTGCTGAAGAATCACATAGACAAGAAGTGGATATTGAAAGTATTAATAATCATGATGTTGATAATGAACCCAAAAATAGATTAATTATTTGTGTTGGAGTTCCCGGATCAGGTAAAAAAAAAAAAAAATTTTTTTTAAAAAAAAAACTTTTAAGAAATTAATTATTGTTATTTCAAATTATTAGGTAAAACAACATTTGCTAAAAATCTTTGCAAAGTTTATCCCAAAGTAAGTTTCCTTTTATAAAAATAAAAAATTTCATATAAAATTTTATAAACTTTGCATTTACAATAATTAATATTCTTTTTCTTGTCATTAGACATGGTGTAGAGTTAATCAAGATGACTTGGGAAATCGTCGAGCATGTGAAGATTTAGTTAAAAAAAGATTAATAGAGGTAAATTTCAATTATTACAATTATTACTACCATTAAAATAATTATTTGATTAATTTTATTAAAATTATTAATATATATATATATATATATAAATATTGTAGGGTAAAAATGTAATAGTGGATAGAGTCAATTTTGATAAAAATCAAAGAAAAACTTGGATAGAAATAGCATGGAATTTTGATGTACCAGTTGATGCTATCATTATGGATACTTCCATGGAGGTAATTAATTTTCTCTTTTTTTTTTTTTTACCCTTTCTAAATGAATAATTTTTTTTTCTGATTATTTTTACTATTATTAAATTTATAAAAAAAGGAATGTTCAGCACGTATAAACACCAGAAAAAACCATCCAACAGAAGTTCAAGGTAAAAAAGGTCTTGAAATTCTTAACAAATTTAAAGAATGGATGAAATTACCTGAACATAAAGAAGGTATTGAAAGAATCATTAAAATAAAACCTCAACCTACTGTCGATTCATATAATAAACAAGTTATCGATGAAACATTGATGAAATTAGAAAATGCGACAGTAGTGAAACATGATAGAAGTGTGAATGTGAATAAATTAGCTAATGATAGAAGAAAAGGAGGAGGAGGGAGAGGAGGGAGAAGTAGAGGTGAAAATAGAAATAGAGGAGGTAGAAATTCACGTGGATGGAACAATGTAAATTATTTCCAATATAACAATACTTTGGAATCAAGGGAGTATAATAATAACATAAATGAATAAAAATTTGTGCATTATAAAAATAACTTAATTTAAATACAACACAATATCGTTTTTAAATATCTTTTTTAAATATCTTTTTTAGATATCATTTTTAATAATTAGTGTTATGTAAAAGGTTGTAAAAGGTTTAGCCGGGGTTTATCCCACTAGCCTTTCGACCTATAATTTAGGGGGTAGCATTAAATAGTCGATAGGCGAAAATTCGAGGCTTTTCTTTGCATAGAAACTGATATCATGAAAAATTATTGATGTTCTTTTCTTATTTGATCCAATCTGCTATGATCAACATAAAGAGTTTAATAAAGAGTTTAATAAAGAGTTTAGTTATCGTGAGAAAATATTGAAAATATTTAGATATCGAAGATGGAAATTACATATTTTTTGTATGAAATAACAAAGATATCTTTAGTTGCTTTAGTCGCTTTAATAGCCTATACCTTATATTATTATTACAAATATTTCACACGTGAGAATCCACTTCCCTTTTCCATTTATTGGTAACATTCATCAAATTTTGAAAATAATTTTACTTTAGATACGAAAGGATTAGTCAAATATGGTGATCTCTGTGAATTTTATATTGGTTTATTTTGTTGACCTTATTCAAAAGATTATGAGACGACCTATCATTAATGGTCCATTCATAATAAGAATAAGTGATGATCATGAAGGATTTAAAGATGTTGGTTTATTAAATATTGGTTTAGCGTTTAATAATAATTATAATGAATGGCAATATTATCGTATCATAAATTCTTTAACAAGGTAATGATGTGATGTCCCCTCATTTATTAAACAATCCGTGATAGCAGTACAAAATAGTTTTTTAGGAATGGAAAAATATTGGAAGAAACTTGGGGAAAGATACAGTATCGGAATTTAATCATTGGTCAAAATGATATTTCTTTGATACCATTTTTGTTACTACCATCAATAAACCTGCTTATACATTAGCAAATTATTATGATAAAATAATCCCAAATGAAAAATCATCTTTACAAAGTATTCTTAAAGAAAGTGATAATCAATAGATGCATTCACCTTTAGCATGAGTTATTTCTTTTTCGTTCCAAGAATTATTCGAAAATTTTCTGGAATTAATAGATATACTCAATACCTTAAGGATAGAAAGAGAATAATATCCGTGATATTATTAAATCAAAACGAGAAGAGATTTAATTGATCAGAAATTGAAATCTGATATGTTGACGATGTATTTAACGTGAATACTGAGAGAGATGTTTCGCAGATGATCAATGTCTGATAAAAGTATCGCGACTAATTTTATGGAAGTTATGACACTGACGGTATGGTATTGATACAGTAAATTATTTATTTCTTTGTGATGATTTTCCTCCTAAAAAGTATAGTAATAATAACATTTCTATTCTTTTGTACAGAGTTCAAATACCATGTGCTTTTTAGTTAATTTATTAGAAAGTAAAACAACGAATGATAGAAGAAATTGAACGTGTTCTTGGCAAAGATCCAAATTTTGTATTTACATCGGAAAACTTGAATAAGTTGAACAATCACAAAAATAATAAAAATAATAAAATTTTTATATTTTAACTTTTTAAATTAATATTCTTATTCTTAATAAATAACTAAAATTTATTTATTTAAAATAATATTAACTTTTAAATTGAATTGAATGAATGATTAATCTGAACTTGTGACCAAGTAATTTTTTTGGAGGAGAGGATTAAATAACTTTTCCTTTTAACTTCTAAAACTCAAAAATAATATTTTTTATTATTGGATGTAATGTTAAAAATTTATATGGATGTAATTCAAAGAAAATTTAGAAATTACACCAAGGGAATTTCGGAACATGCATACATCACAAATCCATAATGACCACATATTTCAAAGAAAGTTTGTATCAGCAACACAAAAAAATCATTAATTATTTAGTCGCTTATAATTCAGATAGTGCGGCCGGCCCTGTACTAACAACACTATGAGTACTCAACGTTGCACTTAAATGATATAGTTAATTCATTTCTCACAGCACAAAACTTGAAAAGAATATTTATTTATTTATTTATTTATTTATTTTTTTTTTACTTAATGAATTACAGAATGTATTTATGATAAATTAGAAAATAATTTTGGAAATTTGACAAGAAAAAAAAAACGACTGTACTGTTTCACGTTTGGGCTATCTTTGAGAATATAGTATAGAACAATCTGATCTGATCTGATCTGAAGGAAGATTATAACATTTGTTTCTGCTCCCTGTTTAATATATTAAAAAAGAGTTTCACACTTGATAAAAAATACTTTGTTTTAAGACCAACTAAAGATTCAAGTACCCAAGATTATGATATGATATCTAATATGAAATGATATCTAATATGATATGATATCTAATATGAAATGATATCTAATATGATATGATATCTAATATGATTAATATGATATAATATCTAATATGACATGTATCTAATATGACATGATATCCTAATATGACATGATATCTAATATGACATGATATCCCTAATATGACATATGATAAAATGATTTAAAAAGATGAGATCAATTCTATTCCACTTTCTATTATTAGAAAAAATCTAATATTATTTATAACAAATAGTCTAGATAAAATCCATAGAGATTTGCATTCAGGAAATTCAGGAAATATTTTATACAAAAAGTACTTGGATCAGTTGATAGCATTTATTTCCCCCTGAACAAATATATATATATATATATATATATATATTAATGTCTGGGAAGCAGCGATTTGTGAAATTTCAAATCACATCATGTTTCATAATCATCACCAAGGGGGAATCCTAACCTTTGCCTGCCATGGTCAAGTCGAAAGATTTATGAAGACATACTCACATGAATATGCTATGCAACTTTGAATGAATGAAATAAATGTTGAATGAGTTAAGAAAAAAAAAAAAAGGGAATTGTTAATAAAGTTATAGTCATTATATATTATACAATGAATGGATATGGATAAAGAATTTAAATATTCGGTAAAACGAAAAATTCAAAAAAAGGCAAAAGATATTTACCATTAGTACATTTCCGGGAAATGTTTAAGTGCATGTTCTATACATTACTATTTTGTATACCTATACAAAATAGTTTTTAATGTTTACAGAGTTAAATTCTAACTCCACTTAAAGAAGGTAAAAATGAAAAAAAATGTTATTATACATGGGTTAGTGAATTTTATTCTAAAATCAATTTATTAGTCAAAAAAAAAAAAAACAGTATTCATAATTTTCAATTGAAGAATCAAAAATTTTCAAGTATGAACAACAATATATTATTTTTCATTATTCCCATTGTGTAATTTTTTTATTTATTTAAAAAACAATAAAGAAAGTCTTTGATATATTATTAACTAAGAAGATTTTTTTTTTATACACAATGAAAAATTATTATAGCGAAAATTTGAAAGATAGAATAAGAAGGTTACGTAGTTGGAGTGACAAAGAATACATCATCTGACTAATCATAAGGTAATTTCTTCTCGGCTTTTAAAAGAAAACACTGCCTCAAACTTTTTTTTACACTTGTTATTCTTAAGTAAAATCTTTTTGAAACAACAACAATTATATATTGTTAAATAAATAAATTCAATTTTNATTCAAAAAAAGGCAAAAGATATTTACCATTAGTACATTTCCGGGAAATGTTTAAGTGCATGTTCTATACATTACTATTTTGTATACCTATACAAAATAGTTTTTAATGTTTACAGAGTTAAATTCTAACTCCACTTAAAGAAGGTAAAAATGAAAAAAAATGTTATTATACATGGGTTAGTGAATTTTATTCTAAAATCAATTTATTAGTCAAAAAAAAAAAAAACAGTATTCATAATTTTCAATTGAAGAATCAAAAATTTTCAAGTATGAACAACAATATATTATTTTTCATTATTCCCATTGTGTAATTTTTTTATTTATTTAAAAAACAATAAAGAAAGTCTTTGATATATTATTAACTAAGAAGATTTTTTTTTTATACACAATGAAAAATTATTATAGCGAAAATTTGAAAGATAGAATAAGAAGGTTACGTAGTTGGAGTGACAAAGAATACATCATCTGACTAATCATAAGGTAATTTCTTCTCGGCTTTTAAAAGAAAACACTGCCTCAAACTTTTTTTTACACTTGTTATTCTTAAGTAAAATCTTTTTGAAACAACAACAATTATATATTGTTAAATAAATAAATTCAATTTTTTTTTGTAGTAATTGCGTAGTAAAGTAAAGTTAAATTGGAAAAATGAAATGAAATCAAAAATGTGAAATCAGAATGAAGTCAGAATGAAGTCAACCGCCAAGAATGAAATAATGAAATCCATTATATCCAATTCTAATCAGTCAGTCGGTCAGTTCAGTTAAAAAAATTAGCCGTGCCCAATTTATAGAATTGTTTACAGTTAATTTAATTTAATTTTTTTTTTTTTTATCTTGCACGACAGTTTTTTTTTTTTTTTTTTTT
>PQFF01000012.1:89667-113172 GCA_003547095.1 Diversispora epigaea
AAAAAAAAAAAAAAAACAGTAAATCAAGACTAATAGTAAAAGATAATTATAATAAAAAACAGCAGGGAAGTCAATGGTAGATAGTTAAATACTGGTCAAACTTGGATAAGATGAAACAAAAGACTTTAAATCTCTAAACACATCCACATGACTATAGTGCGAAAATGGGGCCTTTTAAAAAATTAATATAAACGGATAGACATTTTTTCATACCACACTAATGTTTTTTTTTAATAATAAATATAATTTTATAAATTTATTTCGTTATTTTAGCTTATCTATTATTTTAATTAATTAAATTTATTTTATTATTTAATTTATTTAATTTATTTACTATTTTTTTTTACTATACTAAATGTCAATTTGATAAAAAATGAGATATAGGCCTAGATTTTTTTTGGTTATTCTTTTCACATTTTGACTTTTTTTTTGACTTTTTATTTGACTTTTTAATTCGGTTTTAGTCTGGTCTTATCAGTAAAATAAAAAATAAAAATAAAAATAACCAATAATAATAAAATTGACTTTTTGAAATTGTATTATTCTTTATTTAGGTAAACTGTACATATTAAAAAAACGATATGTATATATATAAACTACATAACAACATAACCATAATAACTGATATCTTAAATATTTTATACACATTTACATATTTATATATTATATTAAAAAATAAATATATTTATACTTTTAACATACTTTAATGTACTGTACTTAAGTTATCAGTTATCATATCACAAAAGAATCGATCAAGCATTACCATCAATCACTAGCCAATTATTATCCTTCCTTTGATCTTCATCTTTCATTATCTTTTTTCACAGTCTATATATAGTCATTCCCATTCCCGAGAAAAAAAATTTTTTTTATTTATGTTTCTTTTTATTATTCATTCAAAAAAAAACAATTCAACAAAAATAATATAAAAAAAAAAATAACTCTATAATCTATATAATATAAAATAAAATAATTATATAATATACAATATATATACAATACAATATAAATATGTATGTACTGTTATATCATTAATATAATATATCATGATAATAATTATTCTTTATACTAATAAATACTCGTCGTAAATAAAAATCGTTAATAAAAATCGTTAATTGGTTGCAAAAAAAAAAATTTTTTTATAAAAGAACATTCGCCCCAGCACGTTTAAATATCGTTTTTTTTTCTTTCTCTTGAATATTTTTATATTTTTCTTTTATTTACAACGGCAACAACAAAACCAATAATAATAATAATAATAACAAACAACAACAACAACAATTTATTACGAGAATTTTTATTATTATTTAAAGAAGATAATAATAATAATAAAAATAAGAATATCATATTCATTTATAATCTTTCCAGTGTGGTGTGGAAAATTATTTTTGTTTTAAAAAAAAAAAAATTGAAGATAATTTATAATAATTTTAATTTATATAGAAATTATTTCAACTTCCTTTTTATTCCACAAATATAACAATTTATTAATAATAAGAAATAATATATAATCACACAAGAGATAAGATAACAAAAACCATACCTGCCACAACAACCACAACCACCACAACAACTCACAAACACTCATATAAACAACAACCCAACTATTACAACTTAACTGAAGTTCAACACTCACTCCTTACTTTTATAAATAAAGATATTATATAGATACTATATAGATAATACCTTATAAGTGTCTTTTTTTGTAGAAAAAAAAAAAAAGAGTTTGGTTGAACTACTTGAAACGATATCTTTTCAAAATAAAAAAGATAAACGGGAAAAACCGTGAAACGAATAAACCCTAAAAGAAGCATAGAACCAAAAAAGAGTAAGCGTTGGTTTTTTTTTTTTTGTTGGTGTTCATCGGTTTATTATTATTTACAATAATTTTATAATTTAAATTAATATTTATAAAGATTATAATTTATATAATTTATAATATTTATAATTATTTTATAATAATAATAATAAAAAAAGATATAAAAAGAGACATAACAATTCTTTTTTTTTCAAAAAAAAATAAACTAAAAATTATTCCTCACTTTTTAAATCTTTTTTAATCATTTTTTAGACGCCTTTTTAATTTTGAAATTACATTCGAAAGCTATATATAAATATATATATAAATATATATAATATATATATATACAAGGAATNACCCAACTATTACAACTTAACTGAAGTTCAACACTCACTCCTTACTTTTATAAATAAAGATATTATATAGATACTATATAGATAATACCTTATAAGTGTCTTTTTTTGTAGAAAAAAAAAAAAAGAGTTTGGTTGAACTACTTGAAACGATATCTTTTCAAAATAAAAAAGATAAACGGGAAAAACCGTGAAACGAATAAACCCTAAAAGAAGCATAGAACCAAAAAAGAGTAAGCGTTGGTTTTTTTTTTTTTGTTGGTGTTCATCGGTTTATTATTATTTACAATAATTTTATAATTTAAATTAATATTTATAAAGATTATAATTTATATAATTTATAATATTTATAATTATTTTATAATAATAATAATAAAAAAAGATATAAAAAGAGACATAACAATTCTTTTTTTTTCAAAAAAAAATAAACTAAAAATTATTCCTCACTTTTTAAATCTTTTTTAATCATTTTTTAGACGCCTTTTTAATTTTGAAATTACATTCGAAAGCTATATATAAATATATATATAAATATATATAATATATATATATACAAGGAATAAAATATTTGGGATATCTTAATTAAGGTTGTCGCAACTTTATAACGAATACACGTCAGGTTATATATATATATATAAAATATAATATAATAATTATATATAATTATTAGTTTATATAAATTTAATAATAATTAATATCAAATAGAACAGGTTTTTTATTACAAAATTATTATTATTACTAATTCTTAAAAAGAAAAGAAAGAAAACGAATTCTTTTAACGATAATCAATAAACAATAAACATTCAAATAATGACCACTTGGGATCAAAATTACAGTAGTTTCCAATTTACTGACTTAAAGGATAGTAACAGTAGTAGTGGTGGTAGTGGTGGTGGACGTTATGATTTAGAAATATTAAATAACACTTCACTCACCTTTGCTCGTCCAGAAAGTGAACCTTATTCCCATACCGCAGCAAAGACGAGGCATCTTAAAAAACAAAGAGATGATTTACCCAGTTTACGTATTGACACAAATGTCATATCTCCTTCATTACGTTCTAAAATCAACAACAACAATAATAATAATTATCATCATAGTCATCGACATTATCATTATTATCATCGACGACAACAACAACAACAACAACAACAACAACAACCACAACCACCACAACAATTACAACTACAACCACAACAACCACAACAACAATTACAATCTCCACCACCACCACCACAACAACAACAATCCTCATCACCTTTTGAAAATTATTATATCCAACAACAACAACAACAAGATGAACCAGAACAATTGCCGATTTTGAAAATAACAGAACCACTTAATTATAATAATGATGATAATGGAACATGTTCACATAATACTGTAAAATTTAATCTTGAGAATATTAATGAGAATAATAATGAGATTAATAATGAGATTAATGAGAATAATGAAGAATATGATCGATTACAAATTAAGAAACGAGCATTACGACGTGCATCTGCCCCATCTCATGGAATGGCATTTTATTATTCAGCACCAGAAAAAACCACTTCCATACATTTCTTTGGGCAATCATCACAAGATATTAATTTGACTCAAAATAATCGTGATAATAATGATGATGATGATAATAATAATGATAATAATATTGATGATAATAATAATAATAATAAAATCATTCTTAATCATAATATTGTTAATAAACTTATTAATAAAAATCGTAGTAATACTCGAAACTCAGTGGTACCAATCGTTCCAAGTCTTAATATTATTTATGATATTGAAAATGATGAAAAGGATGAAAAAGATGAATCAATTGCATCATCATCAAATTCATCATGTAATAATAATAATGTCCCATCATTATCACCATGTTCATCTACATCATCACTTAGTTCTTCAATTGAAATTCATAGTCCAGCTCAATCTTCAATTATTAATGCTCATCATCATTATCAACAACAACAACAAAAAGATTATCAACAACAAAAAGATTATCAACAACAACAACAACAGCAACAACAAGAACATCAACGAAAATCAAGTGCTGTTATTGGTTCATTTATGCCTTTAAGACCTAAATCTCATAGTGTTAGTTCTTATAAATCCGAAGCATTTTCTTTACCTAATATACCAAACATGGTTACCAGTTCTTCTTATGATGAAATTCCTTGGTCACCGGCTAAAGATTTTTTAGCAAATTTAGCTCAAATTACGGCTGTTACAAAATTGTCTCCGGATGAAGAGGGTCAACAAGTTGGTGAATATATTATTGGTAAAGTGATTGGACGTGGTGGTTTCTCTACTGTTAAAGAAGCTATTCGAATGAATGATAATTCCGAATTTCAAAAGCTTGCCGTTAAAATTATTAAAAATAATAAAGGATCCGATAATAATGATCGTATTCAGGTATGTTTGATAATAATAATTTAATAATTAATATAATATATAATTTTAATAATAAATAAATAATTAATTAATTATATAATTATTATTATTAATAATAATAGGCACTTCTTGAACGAGAAATTGCAATCTGGAAAAGTCTTAATCATCCAAATATAGTACAAATGATATCAATCGAAGAAAATGATTACGCCACTTATGTATTTTCAGAATATTGTTCTGGTGGTAATTTATTACAATATATTAAGAAAAAAGGTGGAGAACGTAGAGGAAGAGGATTAGATGAAGATGAAGCTCGTAATATATTTTCAGATATTACGGAAGGTCTTCGATATTTACATAATGATATGAGATTAGTACATAAAGATATTAAATTAGATAATATAATTTTAGATAGAGAAAATACTTGGAAAATTTGTGATTTCGGTTTAACCGAATTTCAAAATGATTTTGATGGTGATTTCTTTTCAAATGGTAATAACAATAATAATAATAACATCACCATTAATGACGATAATTATGGAGCCGGTGGTTCACTAGCTTATAGTCCACCCGAACAAATTCGATCCAAAATTCCTTTAAAAGAACCAAGTGTTGATATTTGGAGTTTAGGGGTTGTCCTGTACGCGATGGTCACCGGTCAATTACCATTCCTGGATGAATTCATGCCTAGGTTGCAATATAAAATTATAAATGGTCGATATGATGAAACCCCACTAAATGATGTTGGAGCTAGTAGTCAATTAAAAAGTTTATTGAAAGGAATGTTTAAAACGAAACCTAATGAGAGATTAAATATTAATCAAATATTAGAGCATGATTGGTATAAACCATGATGATGATGATTATTATTATTATTAATTCTTTATTTCCTTTACTTCCTTTACTTCCTTTCATGTAAATTACTTTTTTCCTTTTTGCCCCCTTTTTTTCCCCTTTTTTTCCCCTTTTTTCCCTTTCTATTTCTCGGGTTTGGAATATTTTTTGGGGGGAACATTTAAAAAACATTTTTTTTACGTTTCGATTCAATTTTAATCAATGAAAAAAAAACGTAATAATTAAAAAAAAATTCATATTATATATATTTCTTTTCTTTTCATTCACATATTGTATTTTACTTTATTTTTTTTCCTACTTTAAAAAAAGAATATTCTTGCGATAACTTCACATTCATTCATTCATTTCACTTGTAAATTTTTTTTCCCTTTCACCTTCATCCCTCATATAATTTTTTTTATTTTATTTGTATCATTTATTTAGATATATATCACTTTCAATTTATAAATTTACACAACAAAAAAAAAAACACAAAATATCCGTTGCCTATATCTTTTATACCCCACCACATTCCCGCCATAATACTTTTTATATAAATACTTCTTTTCTATAAATACTTCTTTTTTATAAATACTTCTCTTTTATAAATACTTCTCTTTAACTCGTTTTTTTTAAAACACGCGTTATATACAATACGGAACATTATATATATATATATACATATATATATATATATTAACAAAAAAAAATGCATTTACACCACCACAAATATAATATATAACATATATATATATATATATATATATGTATATACACATACTTTTATTTTTGCTTGCGCACGTAATTTAGTAATATATACTTTATATACTTTATATACGTCATCTCGTTTGTTATTGTTTGTTTGTTATTATTATTATTATATGAAAAAAANTAAATTACTTTTTTCCTTTTTGCCCCCTTTTTTTCCCCTTTTTTTCCCCTTTTTTCCCTTTCTATTTCTCGGGTTTGGAATATTTTTTGGGGGGAACATTTAAAAAACATTTTTTTTACGTTTCGATTCAATTTTAATCAATGAAAAAAAAACGTAATAATTAAAAAAAAATTCATATTATATATATTTCTTTTCTTTTCATTCACATATTGTATTTTACTTTATTTTTTTTCCTACTTTAAAAAAAGAATATTCTTGCGATAACTTCACATTCATTCATTCATTTCACTTGTAAATTTTTTTTCCCTTTCACCTTCATCCCTCATATAATTTTTTTTATTTTATTTGTATCATTTATTTAGATATATATCACTTTCAATTTATAAATTTACACAACAAAAAAAAAAACACAAAATATCCGTTGCCTATATCTTTTATACCCCACCACATTCCCGCCATAATACTTTTTATATAAATACTTCTTTTCTATAAATACTTCTTTTTTATAAATACTTCTCTTTTATAAATACTTCTCTTTAACTCGTTTTTTTTAAAACACGCGTTATATACAATACGGAACATTATATATATATATATACATATATATATATATATTAACAAAAAAAAATGCATTTACACCACCACAAATATAATATATAACATATATATATATATATATATATATGTATATACACATACTTTTATTTTTGCTTGCGCACGTAATTTAGTAATATATACTTTATATACTTTATATACGTCATCTCGTTTGTTATTGTTTGTTTGTTATTATTATTATTATATGAAAAAAAAAATGAATAAAAGAACATACATATTTGTATATGTAAAAAAAATAAACTAGAATATTTTCACGTGTATTGAAAAAAAAACATCCCATAATCGTGACCAATCATAACCAATAATAAAAATAGTTGAAAAAAAAAAAAAGGTTTCATTTAATAACAACTTGTAAAAATATTGCCTAGTCATTCAAATTTGATATATATAACTTGTTTGACTATACTATTCAAGTTAAGAAAGATTTTTACTACTTCCACGCCGATTAAATTTTTTTTTTAATAATTTTTTTGGGTACTAATCGTGGCGAACATTTTTATTTTAATAATAATAAAGTATTTAAAATCCAAAAAATATATATTGTATATATTTTTGTAAATTTAATACCAAAATTATATAAACATATAAATAAATAAATAATGTAATCCAATCATGTAGAAATAATAATCAATCAATCAAATTTAAAATTAATAAATTATGAAAAATATCAGTATACAAGTTGTCACCATAATTAATGATTTAAGTCCTGGTGAGTTCGGACATTATTAAATATTTTTAAGAGTATAATGATAATCTAATAAATAAATCAATCAATGAATATCTAATTTTTTTTTCAGAATATTTAAGAACTCCAAAGCCATGTATTTGGTTACCTCGCACGTGGTGTTTGAAAAATAATGTTAGATCAAATCAAATAATCTCTCTCACTTCTTTTAAAAATGACCATCATCATCATTCAAAAAAATGTTTTGCATCCGTGAAATTGTATTCAAAATATTCAGCATTGTTTCGTGGGAATCCAATTTTTCCTGAAAAATTAAAATTTTCTTTATTGGATGATGATAATGATAATAATAATAAAAATGATGATGATGATGATGATAATGATAATAATAAAGATAAAGATGGTGATGGTGATAATAGTAAAGATAAGGATGGTGATGATGATGATAGTAAAGATAAGGATGGTGATGATGATGATAGTAAAGATAAAAGTGATGAAGATGATAAATATGAAACCCAAGCAATCATTTCGAAATTATTGGCTTGTAATTTAAATATTTGTGAGATATCGGGAAATTTGAAAAAGGAAGAAAAAGAAAATTTGAAATTTCCTATAAAGTTGATTTTTCATGAAGTGGTATTTATCATTTCAAAAATTTCATCATAAAATTTAAAGTTAAAAATTAAATTATATTATATATATCTATTTCTCTATTTAAACAGATTAATAACGTACCAGTGGCAAATAAAATCTTTGTATATTCTCCTCCCGAGATGCCAGAATTACCCGATCTTGATAGTAATAATAGTAATAATAATAGTAGTAGTGGTAGTAATAGTAGTGGTAGTAATAGTAATAGTAGTAGTAATAGTAGTAGTAATAGTATTGGCATAAATTTTTTTAGAAAAGTTCATTTAGGATCTTTAGTATCACCTAATACTTGGATATGTCAATTTGGATGTAACGGAATGCAGTATTATAAAATCCTCAAAATTTTTATCGAAGAAGAAAATGAAGAAAATGGAAAAAATGGAAATGAAAATGAAATTGGGGTTATCTCGGTTGGTAGAATTTCCGATTCAACAAATATTGAAATCATTTATGAAAATTCGGAGAAATTTTTTCAATTTCAAGAAATTTATGATAATGATAATAATGTTAATGATCAAAAGAAATTTCAAAAAAAATCCGAATGGATAGAAAAAATTAATAAAAAGATAGGTGGATTGGATAATGTGATTAAAGAGATTATTGATCAAATACATTGTTTTGTGATCTCCGTACTTCTACCAAGCAATAATAATAAAAGAAAGTTTCAAATTGGAGTTAAAAAGAGTAAAGGTATTTTGGTTACAGGAAAACCTGGGACTGGGAAAACTTCTCTTGCTTTATGTATTGCTGGTAACGTATATTATTTTATTTTATTATTATTATTATTATTATTATATTTATCTTTAAATTTACCCTATATTTATTTATTTATTTATAAGAAACCTCCGGACTTCCTTATGTACTTGTTAATTGTCCTGATCTTTTCAAAAGAGGTATTTATATATAATAGATGTGATATTTTATATATAAGTTATGATATTTTATTGACTTTTTTATTGCCTTGGTGGTGAAAAAAAAAATCATAGATGAAGGAACTGGAGAGAGAGAAATTTATTTAATATTTGAATCAATGCAAAGACATCAGGTTTCCTTGATAATCTTAGATGAGATTGATATTTTAACCGATGCTTCGGCTAGCATACATTCAGGTAATAATAATATTTTACATTTAGATTCTTTAATGAATTCTTTTTTAATAAAAAGACTTTTGTTAATTATTAGGAGTTGAAGCAAATTTGTATTCAATAATTATTAAATTAATTGATTCCATAAATGAGAATAATAACACAGATGAAAAGAAATATAAAGGAAAAGTATTTATTATAGGTAGATACATTTCATCTTATTACTTTTCATACACTTTTCCTTTAATGAATGAATTTATCATTTATTGTTTTCAGAAATGAATTAATTAAATTGAATTGAAATTTTAGGATTATCAAATCGTATCGGGGCTATTAATAAAACTCTGTGTCGTCCGGGTAGACTTGATCGTACATATGAACTCATAATCAAAAAACCGGAACAACGAAAAAAGATTTTAGAAATTTTGACGAAAGGTATGAAATTTTTTTCTTATGATGAATGAATTATATTATTATTATTATTTGTTAACGACGATGATGTGATAAATTAAATTATTATTTTATTTATCAATTAATGAATTTAATAATAATAATAACGATAATAATAATAATAATAAATTATATATCTAAATTATTATTTTTGTTAAGAAATTCCATTTGCCAACGAAGAAAGAGATTATATTTTAGAAAAAATAAGTAAAATGACACATGGGTTCGTATCAACGGATTTACAATACCTTTGTACTCAAAGCATTATGCAACTTATCCACCACCACCACCAAAGTCATCATGATCGAAAGAATCATATTACTTTGGATCATTTTGAAAAAGCTTTACAATTTGTCAAACCTTCGAATCTCAATGAATTTCAAATAAAAGTAATTTTCTTCTTTTTTTTTCATTATGTTATCATGTCATTATAATATTATGATATCTGACATGCGTCCACTTTTTATTTTATTTTAGACACCAGACATTTTATTTTCTGATATTTACGGAATTGATGAAATTATCGAAGATCTAAAGGTATTCATATTCTTTTCTTATATATTATTATTATTTATTTATTTATTTATTTATTTATGATATATTATTATAATTCTTATATATATATATGTAGTTAACAATAATTGAACCATTTAATAATCCTCAAGAATTTATTGAATTTGGAATTTCTCCACCACGAGGAATTCTTATTTATGGTCCTTCGGGTGTAGGAAAAACGATGTTATGTCGTGCGATTGCTGCTGAAACCGGATTAAATTTTATGTTCGTGGAATGTTCCCAAATTCGATCAAAAATTGTTGGAGAATCTGAAAAGAATATTTCCAAAATATTCTCCCAAGCGAAATCGAATTCTCCTTGTATCTTATTTATTGATCAAGTATGTATATCAAATTAATATTGTATTGTTATCTTTGTAATAATAATAATAATAATAACAAAAGGTGTTTTTTCCACTTTAATAATAAGATTGATATATTAGCACCTGCTCGAGGGGGAACTAATAGTATGAAAACAACAGAAAATACTTCAGAACGTATTGTAACTAGTCTTTTGACTGGTAAGAATAATGATAATATTACTATATACAATCTTTATTTTTAATAATATTTTATCTAATAATTATTATTTTATTTTCATAGAAATGGATGGTTTTTTTACTTTGAGATATTACGAAGAACCCGAAGTCGATGTCTTGGTTATTTCGAGTAATTATCATGTTATTGTATTTTTTACTTTATATCACACAATACATAATAATGATGGTGATGGTGATGTTTTTTTTTAGCGACTAATAGACCAGAAGTATTGGATCCTGCTTTATTGAGACCTGGTAGATTAGACCAACATATTTATATTCCACCGCCAGATGCAAAGGTTTTGAGAGAGAATTTATTTAATATCAAAATAATAATTGTGAATGAGAGGTACAGTATAATTATTCTTCCTAACTTCCTTCCTTGCCTCTTTTCCCCTTTTCCCCTTCCTTCCTGCAGCAGAGGAATTCAATTTTGAAAGGAAAATTTAAAAAGATGCCAATAACTTTATCAGAACAACAATTATCATCATTGGTTCAAGTTACTGAAGGATTCTCGGGTAAATATTATATTTACAAGGATTACCTTTTGTTAAATCTTGTCTCGTTTTTGTAATTATTAATAAATAATAAAATGAAATGATGTATAGGTGCGGATTTAGATAATTTATGCAGGGAAGCCGCATTGATAAGTATTAGAGAAAATATGAATAACGAAAAGGTAAGTACGTTATTATTCTATTTTTCACTTTTTTTCCATCGGATCATTCATTTAATAATTTATTTTAATTTCATTTTCATTCTAGATTTCATATGATCATTTAATTAAAGCAAGATCCGTTTGCAAAGCATCTTTATTGAATTATAAACCCACACATCCATTTCTGTAATTATTATTTTAATGTTTAAGACAAATGATTTATTTTGTATAATAAAAAAAAAAAAATAATATAATGATAATAAAAAATAAATTACAATATATATACTAAATTAGATAATTTGATTAAATAAATATATATAAATAAGATTAAATTATATAGATATTTAAAAAATATACTAATAATAAATGCAAAGGTTAGATATACAATGTTCTAATATATCAAAGATATAATAAAATACAATAAAATACAATAAAAAATGGATTAAAAACATATATTTAATGGATTAAAATTTTCATTCATTGCATTCCAAGTGCATCCAAAACTATTTTCTTCCTTTTTTCAATGTCATTTATTTCATCATCAGGAGGTAGACTTTGAATATTTTTCTTATCTTGCATTTGCTGTTGTTGTCGTTCAAACTTTTTGACCTCTTCAAACATCGATTTCATAGATTTCATGGGTTTCTTGGGTTTTTGATCATTATCATTACATTTTTGATAAAATAATTCTTGTTCTATGTCAGTATCAACATCATGTATTATATCAGGTATATCTATTGAATCAGGTGAATTCGGTGAGTCGGGTGAGTCAGGTGTTTTCCTTGATAATAACGTTCGTGATTTACGAATAAGATATAATGCTTTCACGTATTTAATAATGTCTGGTTCAATTAAAAAAAAAAAAGATAAAGTTAAAAAGTTTTCTTAATAAATAAATAAATCAATCAATCATAATACACAATAATACAAGATGATATACACAATAATACAAGATGATATACATACCAACTTGTTCTGTATCTATTCCATCAATTTGTGGTGGTGGTGGAAATAATAATTTTGCGCTCATTATAATTTCACCAACATATTTGTCACCAGCAACTAAATAAATAAATAAATAATTAATTAATTAATAAAATTGAAACAAATAAAAAGAAAAATTAAATTAAATTAATAATTTAATAATTACGAATTGAATCTGATATAACTTTTTCACACTCTTCCAATGGAAATTCTTTATATTTTTTTATTCGATCTTGCAAAATCTTTTCAGTTTTAATCATCATTTCAATTTGTTCTGCTGTCAAACAATCTCCCGAACCATTAGAATGTAATAATTCTAATAAAACTTCCGTGGCCATCTACCAATATAAATATATAAATCATATAAAATCATATAAAATCATATAAATCATATAAATAAATATAGATATAAATTTACCTGAAGTGTTATTGGTCGACAATAAGGATAATATTCACATAATAATGTTAAAATCATTTGAACTAATTCACCACGATAATTACGAGTATGCTGAGATCCATAACTATTAGTATTATTTTCAATGGATATTTTTATGGTGGGTATAGGGATAGATGATGATCCCCCTGATTCTCTTCTTCCGTATCTATCAACATCTTCATCAATAAATAATCCATTTACGGATTTATTATTATTATTATTATTATGAATATCTGAAAACAAAGGTCTTATTTGTGAAGTTGAAGTCGCTGTTGATGCCATTGATGATGATGTATAAAATGAAAATGAATCATCATCCGAATAATCACTTGTTAATGAATCCTAAAATAAATATATATATAATAATAATAATAATTAATTAAAATAATTGTAAAAATATATCATAAATATGATAAATATAATAAACAAAAATAAATTAAATCAATATAAAATCAATATAAAATCAATATAAAATAAATAAATATAAATAAATATAAATAAATAAATATAAATAAATATAAACAAATATAAATAAATAAATATAAATATAAATATAAATAAATAAATAAAAATATAAATATAAATAAACGTAATAAATTTTACCAACCATTAATCGACGCTTCTTAAATAACTTTTGCGGATACACATCCGTAGCAATTAAAACATCAGGTGTTATGGCATTATTACGACATGACATATATAATAAACAAAGAGCGGGTAATGTATTTAAATCATAATAATATTGATTTTTCGATTTTTCGGGTTTAAGAAATCCCATAATTGCTTCTCGATATAAATTTCTTTTAAACCATGAATTCGAATATTCAAATCTGGTAGGTGGTGAACTTGAATAATCCATCATACTTGTGGAATTTGAAAATAACATTACGACCATTGACGTGACTAATGGTGTATGACGAAATATGTGCAGTACATGACAAAGTAGAGCGAGTGCTATTACGGAATCAATTCTTACTCTCTAAATAATAATAAATATATTTAAAAAAAAAAATATTATTATTAATTTATCTTGGGAAATATTTATTTATTTATCCTTGGAATTCATCTTAAGGATTTGAGGAATAAAAAAATTTTACCTGTTTTGAAGGTAAGAAATTCTTCTTTACTAAACTATCCGCGTAAATGGGTTGTATTAATAAATCCATTAAATGAGCTGTTAATACTTGATTCATTTTTTCCATTCGAATATTGATGATATCATTCAAATAGTAGAAATTGTCACAATGTTCAGCCATGTGATAATTAAATAAGGAATATTTTTCATAATATCTATAAATTAAATTAAATTAAATTAAATTAAATTAAAATAAATTATAAATAATTAATTAATTGATCAATTAATTGTAATTCTTATAATTTAATCGTTTCCCATACTTTGGTGAAACACTTATGTCATTCAATATTGATGCATGGTTGGAAATAAAGTAAACCAAATTTGAAAAAAATGGTGCCGCTTTTTTGTCCAATATAAAGTTTTGTAGTTGCTCATCGTTGACTTTAAAAATGAAATAAAAATAAATGAATTACCGTATAATTTTAATAATAAAATACATTATAATATAATAATTTATTAGTTTACCTGCAAATATATTTAATGTAATAGTTCGAGCTGCAACTCTTACCATACTTTCGTCTGAATTAAAAAATTTGACGGCTTCCGAATATCTATACATTATTGGAGAAGGAAATCAATTAAAATGAAAAATGAAAAAAAAAGGTTCTGAATAATTTCACAAAAAAAAACTTATTACTAACAAAGGAAAATCGTCAATGTGCTAAAATAAGAAGAAAAGATACCCAAGAAAAATAAAATAAAATACAGTTAATAATTAATAATAGTAGTAGTAATAGTAGTAGTAGTAATAGTAATATTAATAGTAAAGGCAGTAATGAATTTAAATAATTTAACCAACCTCATTAAAAAAGAAACATAATGTGCTTTTGGCAAGTTTGAAAGAGAGCGTACGTAATAGAGAAATAAAGTAAGCCAATATTTCATCATTTGAAAAATCAAATTTATGGCATATTATTTTATTTACATAATTATTTGATAAAAAAAAATCTTTTTTTTAAAAAAAAAATGAGTAATTAGAAAATATAATAATAAATCCATGATAATAATATTAATAAAAAATATTATTAATAATGAAAATTACTCACATAATGAAGTTAATTCATGAATGTTTTCAAATAATATATTCATGGTTTGTAATAATTGTTTTGTGACATGTGGACTTGTGGTTTCCTCCAAAATATTTAAGAAAACATGATGAACATATCGTTCAAAAAAATAATCAAGTAGATCTCGCTTATTTTGATCACCTGAAATTATTATAATTCACAACAAAACTTTTGAATTTAAATGAAAATTAACAAAAAAATATAATAATAATAACAAAATATGATAAAAATATAATAAATAATAACAAAATATAACATAATAAAAATATATGATAACAAAATATAATATAACGTGTCACATTCATATCCAGTATTTTAAATGAATAAATAAATATAAATAAATGAATAAACAAATAAACAAATTAACGCGTACCCCATACTAGAACTTGAGTTAATTCCCTCAATGATTCTATCATAGCCGCATCATTTCCACGTTTAGAATAATCCAAGAGTAATTCGCTTAGACGTCTATTATTATCATTTATAATTTATTAATTATTATTATTTATTTATTATTATTATTATTATATACAAAGTATTTAGTATTATATGATAATTTTCGTGTGATCTATCATTATTGATAATTATTATTATTACTTGATATTTTCCACTGAATATTTTTCAATTTTAGGTGAATTCCAAAAAAAAAATCTAAACATCTTTGAAGCTGTGGTGGGCGAAGCTGTGGTGGGTGAAGGTGTAGTAGGCGTGATAGGTGTATTGAGAGAATCAAGTTTATTATTAGAATTTTTTTGTGAGCTAAACTCTCTAGTTGATAACATTAGTAAGCCTCTCATTTTTTTTTTTTTTTTTTTTTTTTTTAAAAAATATTAACTAATTATAACTAATTACTAATTATTTTTATTATACTAATTATCAAGATATTTTGATTTTTTTTCTATTAAAAAAAAAAGAACCCATTATAAGTAAATAAAAAAAATAAAAAATATGTACCAGTATATCAACCTGCATGAGAAGTTTAAAGTTTACGAATGAAATATATAATGATATACCACGATAAACTCGATAAACTCCTTAGGGTTACAAGTGTATTATGTAAAATCAAATATATTGTGTAAATCAAATAGTTTGTAGTATAGTATATTTTTTTTTTCGATTTTTTCCTTGACAAAAAATGCAAGAGCGTCCTTTGCAGGCACAGACTAAATTTATCCTATTAATTAATACAAATATCACGTGTACTATTTTTATTCTGACATTTAACGAACCCCAAAATGTTCTATCTATTACATAATCATATAAATAAACAAATAAACCTTTTATTTATTATTTATTATTATTATTATTAAATTTATTTATTATTAAAAGTGTGAAAAGAATGAATATTATTAAAGATACCTGCTTTCATGAGTTGCATTAATGAATTATGAAAACCTGATTTATGATTTCCAAATATTAATATTATAAATAATATAAATAGGAATTTCTAATTTTTGGAGATTTATATCAAATTTATATTCCAATTTAACTAGTATAAATAAATTCTGTTATATAAATAAGAAATTTCCATTTTTATAAATTTACTATATATAATTATATATAATGGAATTTTCATTACATATATAAGTTTTTATCAAAATTTTTATTTACACTAATTAAATTTGAATAAAAAAAAAAAAATTGAAAAATTTATATTAATTGGTCAATCACCATGTGAATGTTATTTAACAATTTATATAATATATTTGTACAACCACCTATCTACCTATTAAAAAAACTTAACATTAAAAATTTTTTCAGTTTTCAAAATTCAGAATGAACAAAAATAATGAATTTGAAAAAAATTTTGTTTTCAATTTACAAGAAGAGGCAAAAAGTGAATTTGAGAAACAGGTGCTTATTGTTATTACAGTATGAATATTTTGCATTAAACTTAATATTTATTATATAATATTTTATATAAAAAAAGATTCAAGAAGAGTTTAACAAATCAGATACCAAAGAAATTGATGAATGTTTACACAATGTTATTAGTAATATCAAAAATTTAGTCATTAAAAAATTTGATCAGTTAGAAAATTACATTCAAAGTAAGAAACCTAAAAAACCAAAGAAAGAACCTAAAGAATCAGAAGCTGAATTTGATACAAAGTGTAAAGGTAAATTTTATTCTTATACTGATCAAATAAATAAAAACAAATAAAATTTTTAACACAAATAGGCAAAAAAGTTTATAAATAGACAGGAAGATTTGTGATCAATTTGTAAATAAACTAAACTAATATGCATTAAAAATTTTACCAATTTTTGATCATTCAATGTATATTATTATTAGTAATATGAATTATTAACCATATTATTTCTAATTACTTTTATATTAATAAGTTTATAAAAATGAACTTGAAATGTTTAAAATCCTCATTTTTTGGAGTATTTCCCTTATGGAACAACTTAATACATGGTTCTCTGAATTATGGAGTTGGATCAAGAATGAAATTCATAATATTTCTACCAAGTAAATAATTATTATTTAAATTATACTTTTATTTTTTTATTTCAATTTAACATATAATTTTTATTTTGTTATTAGTATTGAAATGTTTATAAAAAAAATTGCAGAAAAGTTTAATCACTTGTATGAATATTTTTTTGAAAAATAATTAGTAGCAAAAAATTTTACTATATTTTACATATTATATAAATAAAGAAAGTTATAATTTTTTATTATAAAGTGATATAATATAATTTATAATGTTTTAAAAAAAATAAAGTATTTAATTATATATGTTGTTAAAACTATTGAATTGAATTAAAATTAAAAAAAATTAAAATTAAATCAAGATAAATTTTGATTTTTATTAATAATTAATGTAATTAATTAATTAAAAATTGAAATTTTAAGAATTAAATTATGATCAAATTAGTTTTAACAATATATTTAACATACTGTTTACTAATTATTTTAAATAATATAACTTTTTAACAAGTCAAATAAAAAAAATAAATGATTTTATTATAAATAAAATTCTAATTAATAGTTAAAATTACTAAAATTTATTAAATATAGACAGTACATTTGTAAATAGAAATTTTCAATTTATTCCAATTTATACTGGTCAAATGAACAAAAATCAAAATTTTATTAATAATGCAAATATACATAAATCAAATATTTTGTTTGTAAAAATTCATAAAACAAAAATTTTTATTTATAAATTAGAAAAAATCAACTGCCTATACTTAATAAATCTTAGTAAATTTAGATATCAATCAGAATTTTATTCATAATAAAACCATTCTATTTTTTTCCATTTATGAATAAAAATTTATATTAAAATAATTTTATATACTTCTACTTTTGTAACAATTTTATTTGATTTTGATATATTTATATTTATATTATATCAGAAAATTTTTGTAAATTTTTTTATTTTTTTTTTGGCTTCACTCATAATTATAAAAATACAGAGTAATTTTCTGCTAAGGTATTTCTAAAACAAATAGAAAGGCCTTGTTTTTGACTATAAAATAATATATGTTTCATTTTTGTAGCATTAATATTTGTAGAGTTATTTAAGTTTTAAAAAAAATGTCTGTAAAAAATCATGTGAAAATTTGTGAAAACTTGTGCAAAATTTCTGCAAAAACTTGTGTAAATTTTCACACAATTTTTTATAAACATTTTTTTTAAAATTTAAATAATTCAAAAACAAGGTTATTCTATCTGTCTTAGAAATATCTTAGTAGAAAATCACTCTGTGCTTCAATAATTGTGAGTGAAGTCAAAAAAATGTACAAAAATTTCTTGATAATAGTGATTTTTTACTAAAATATTTCTAAAATAAATAGAATGACCTTATTAGGCCTTATTCTTGACTAAAGATATCTGTTGTAATTATTTATATTGAATTTAACTAATTATATTATATGTCTTAATTAATTGCACTATACATGTTGTCAAAAGTAAAAAGCCTTTGACTCAATTATTGAAATTTAGTTGTGTCTATGTGTCAAATAATTATGTCAATTGTGTCAATTGCATCAAAATTTTCATATGACTCAATCCCAAATTTTCAAATTTTAATTGTATCTGACTCAATTCCAAATTTTTAAATTTTAATTGCATCTAACTCAATTCAATAGTTTTGACAACATGTATATACTAGATCTTAAAAGATCTACAAAATTTTAAGCAAAGTATATGAATATTTCATACCAATAAAGCTCAAGATTATATAGTTAAACTTCAGGCCTTTAAATAATGCTCAAGATTATAACTGTAGAATTAAATAAAACTCAAGACTACACATGTTAAACTCAATGTTACCTTCAAATAAAGCTCAAGATTATAAAGAATAAATCAAGTTTACTTCTCAAGATTGTTCAATTAAATAGTCACGCGTTTTATAAAATGAATAAATAAAATAAAAATAAAAATGATAATCGATACATCTTATTGGTTAAATTAATTCTATATTAATTAATATAAATGTAGATCTGTACATTAAGAAGTTGATACAATGTATATTTTCATATACAATATTGGTTTCAAGATTCGTTTCATGCATATAAAAAATACAAATATAATATATATAATATGAATGATATTACTTATAATGATAAGTTATCGCAGTGTATATATTGTTGAAATAATGGAAGCTATTGTCGAAATAAACCATCCTATCAATAATATTACAAATGCGACCCATGTGTACCAATTTACCCCCCATACACTTTTGAAATAGAGTGTGCTCTTATATCCTGGTGACTTCGTCTTTTGGATTATCTTCTTCAAATCATCTACTAATTCTCTGGGCAGATGGTGTTTAATATTGCGAGTGGTAGAATTCATGAAGTCAGCGCAATCTTGATTTGATGGAAAGTCATGTAACAGTACGCCAGACATTTGTAAAAGTGCAACATCTTCACCATTTTCAATAAGGCTATCGTAAATAGTAAGCAAACTCTGTATATGGGTGTGACACTTAAAGTTGGTGTGTTCACAAACGAGTGACAAAAAGTTTGCCTTTCGACAAAAATATTGCATATCGAGCCTTGGCAAATAGATTTTGTTATTCCTGGTATCGATATCAATATCCCATGCACCTGATTTTTCCTTTGGGAGCGGAAGAATCTTGATACCATTCACATCCGCAAATCGCATGGTGAATGAGACTGTAGCGTACGTGGGTTCCATTTCTTTGAATAGCACCATTTTTTTCGGCCTCAACGTGCTGTAATACAAAAACTGCCCAAATAGCATTTCTTGCGTTCTTTGATGATTTTTCAGGAATTCGTCTACGGAAAACTTGCAACCCATTGTTTGATGATCTTGGACATCTTCTAAGGGACCGTTTATACAACTAAGATCGAACAAATATGATTTAAATACGTCTTCAGCGGAAATTTCTGGGTAATCTCGAAGTAACTTGGGACAAAGATCCACCAGGTTATAATAGACAGGTTCCAGTAAGAACTCATTTGATAGGACTGCCAGTGAATCATCAATTGCTTCGCGTAAATTATTAAACTTATCTACTCTGTTAATGTGATCCTCGAAAATCTTTCTGCCACCTTTGCGCACATAGAGAATTATGAGAATCGCTACCGCTCTGGCAATGATATCATTGGAAATACACTCTTGGTTGATGTTGTGGGGGGTGACCATAGCGTTAAATGATATAGTGAATTCCGATGTTGGCGTTTCTTGCTTTATTAAGTCATTCGTTTTATCAAACAGGTCTGAAACCACCTTTGGTGTCAGCATTTCTTTCATTTCGCTTTTCATTTTATTAAGCAATTTTGAAGAATTATCGGAAACTTTATCAAGATCTTTGGATAACTCCATAAATTGTGACCATTTGTCGTATGGTGGTTGAGGGTCTGTCAATTCGAATTTATCATAGTCTTCATAGCAATTGTCGGCACTCATTTTCTTTGCTTATAAAGATATTTTCGCTGTGATGACTTATATAACAACTTTATGTCAAAACACTTTTCGTCCTAAATGGCATCTAAAAAAAATTAGCCCCTTAAAGATGTAAATAAAAATGACGGCTTAAGCTACTATGAAAAATTAATGGCCAACAACTTCCAGGATAAAATATAATATTAACGTACAGGTATCAGCAGTCCGTAGGTCATATTTAGGCACAAGTATAAGGTGTCAGCTAAGGGTATGATGTGCTTTATATCGTATGATTTTTATTTAATTTTAAACGACGATTTTGTATCACGTATCTCGAGTACACGTACGACGTCACCGATAAAAAAGTAAGATCGCGATTTATATATGGTCGATCAATTAAATTCTTTGAATACAATATCCAGATTACGCTAGTCGTCAGCTTGCACCAGCTTACTCTAAAAATATTCTTGCGAGTCGGCTGTTTTCTCTTCCTCTTTACCTTGATGAGTTCTGATATAACTATTTCTTGAGGTGTGGTGTCTAGAGATATTTCAGGCTTCTCGATTTTGACATTCTTGTTATACCACTCGGGTAAGTTCGAGTCTCCGATAGAATTTTTGCATATTGTATGGGTTCTCGGACTTCCAAATTTTGTTACATTTCTGTGAGAACTAAATTAAAGCTATTTCGAGTTATTTTATTTTTCTGTTCTAGAAGCTCTGGATAAAAAGAATTTTCAATGTTAAAATGATATATAATTTTTAATAGTTGGACTTTTTCAATTGAAAAAAATTGTAAAAGTACTAATATATCGATTCGGGTATTTAGATAAGTGATTTATTAAAAATATTTCATTTTTGTATAATATTCAGATTCTGAGATTTCTTCAAGATAAAGGTGATTTACATGATTTCTTTTTATTGAGATGCTCACGAAGCCTTTGTGGTGTTGCTAATGTCTTACCACAAATATTACAAGTACAATTTTTTTATATTTCCTAGGGATTGCGTTTTTATTATATTATTTTTACTTTAATTTTACATATCAAGACTACAATTTAAAGCATTTTATTAAAAACAAATATTCCCTTACTGGTATACTAAATTTTCATTAGATTTTTTTTGCCAGATTTTACCATTATCCAAAAAGTTCTCTAAGAAAATTACAAATAAAAAATAATATTCCCACTGATATACTAAATTTTTTTGTTAAACTTAATAATTACTTTACTTTTTAGCTTGTCGGGATCATCAGAATGGGGATCAGATATTCATTTCATTCATGTCCTTCACCTTTTTTTTAAAAAAAAATCTAATGTTCATTTAAAATTTAAGACACATGTGTTGATTTGTCACTTTGCTTTCTGTTACATAAATCAATCTGAAATGTATAATTAATACATTGTCTTTGGCTCAACAAATATTGATGATTCAACGACCATTGTGATTTGAATGGTATTAGAAATCTCTTTATAGAAAGTTGTTTTCTGTGTCACAAAATTTGATCTGCATTAGTATAAACTTGTCGGTTTTGTGGTTCACAGATCTGAGCCTTACTTTTTAAAGAATTGAATTAATTAAATTAATTGATTACATACTATAATAATATTTTTTTATAATAAAAAATAAAAATTTTCGTTCTATTTTTTATACCTCGAAGGATACAAAATTTACCTTTTATAGTTATGAAACTAAATAGTCGAATGAATTTCCAACTCCATATAACGTATCAAATGTAAAGATTTTTTATAGATTTGAGCGTGTTTATTTTGTGGTGTCTTTTGGTATTACATATTTAATGTTTTTTTAAGAAAAAATTATTTGGAATATTTTGCCTCCTCAAATAACACAATGTATGTATGCCATTATATGTAGGTGAAAAATACTAACTATGAATTAGACGCGGTATTACACACGTGATATGCGTTTCGAATATCTTCATTTTTGACTATATAACCTACCTATTATTTTTATTCGAAAAAAAACCGCTTTTTTAACACAAAAATTTCCAAATTTCAATATTTTCAAATATTTTCTCGAACCATTTTCTGTTTTATTATTGTACTAATAAACTAATCTTTATACAAAAAAATTTTTTTTTGTTTTTCAAAACAAAAAAGCACTCATTTTTGAGGATATTATTCGATATTATTATTTGTTATCGAGAATTATTGAAATAAATAGGTATAAAGAAGAATGTAAAAAATTTATCAATTTATCCTGTTCATTTAAAAAATTTTTTTTTTCAATAAATTAAATATTTTTTAATTAATTCAATTTAATTGTGTATTTTTAGTTCATAAAGTAGTTCTTTGAATCCTTTACCAAATCTTATTATTATTATTAAACAAATTATAATAATTAAAAGAAAACTCGTGGAATATAAAAGGAATAAAAAAAAGAGAAACAGATTATTTATTATTATAATGGTAGATTTAAAGTTGATATATAAAGTATTTTCAATAAAATTCAAAATGATGTCTTCAGAGAATAAAAAAAAAAAAAAA
>PQFF01000012.1:114555-145066 GCA_003547095.1 Diversispora epigaea
TGGGGGGGGGGGGGGGGGGGGGGGTGAAATCTTATACATAAATGAATCGTTCTTTGTTAATATATTTCTTTGTTCTGGGTGATCGATGGGAACTGACATTGAATTTATACAATTTATACTCAATTATTTATATTATGTTCAATTCTTTGTATTCTTTTATATTCAATTATATTCATTTCATTTTTTTATATGAAGAAAATATTTCATATACTATTTATATTATCAGTATATTATTAGTATTCATATATTTGATATATATGCCTCTACATTTAAGTTTTTTTTTTTTCTTCACAGTTTGAAAAAAATTTCGAGAAAAAATATGTTAAAAAAAAAAAAAGAATTAATATTTCGATCATTATTTCAAAAACAGCAAAAAAAATTAAGTACATAATCTATTATATGTAAATTTAAATATAAATATAAATACATAATGATAAAATGATAATGATAATAAATATATAAGTTTAAAAACATTAATGTCCACGTGATGGTTATATATATGAATGTAAATTAGTATAATTAAGATCTAAATATTTCTAACTAATAACTACGATGCATTAATTACGATAAGAAAATAATTCTCTCTTAAGATTATTAAAAATATTATCTAAGAAAAAACTTCACGATTTTCTTGTATCAAAGCGCAACAACCACAACACCAATGGGTAACAAAATCGCCGACATTCGAACCCTATTTTTGGATGAATAAAAAATTTGGTAAATGTGAAAAAGTGTGAAAAAAAATATAGTATTGGAAGAAGATATTAAAGAACTTATTAAATAATAAAAATCACATACATCAATATTACGGGCGTTACGTATTTCACCACGACCAAGTCCACCCATGATACAAGGCATCAAACAAGATCCAACACAGAAATAAATTAGAGCTTGGGTAAAACAACTACCATCATTGTGTAATTTAGCTTTGGTTTCACCCTAGAAATTATGATCAGAATTACAAAATTTACCAGAATTATGATTAGCAAGACCATTATTAAAAAAAAAAAAAAAAAAAGTGAGAATAAAATTCAAATTAAATACTTACAAAGGTGATACAAGGGCAACAGTAGGTCTTTAAGGCTGTTGTTTAAAACGAACGAATTAATGGGAAATTAATGAATTTTTCCAAATTTTTTCAATTCAAATAGCATTGTAAAAGAATATAAAAAAAATAACATACTAAGCCCAACGTCTGCAAAGCAATCAAATAAACCAAATCTCCACTCTTGAGGTTGAGCCGAAAATACCGTGGTTGTTCCCATTTGTGGGGTACTTTGATAAATTACTTCTACTTGCGGTTGTTGCGGTTGTTGTTGTTGTTGAATAATTGTAGTTTGTTGAGGTTGGTATGCCATTTTAATTTAATTTAATTTATTTAATGGTTATATTAATAACTGTAATTAATATATATATATATATATATATATATGAAAGATGGGTGAAAAAAGAAAGAAACTTTATTAGAAATAAAAAAGAAAATGAATTTTTTATAAAAAAAAAAAAAATTTTGTCGAAAAATGTTGGTACGTTTTTAATATTGAAATTATATCGAATGTATCGAGTTAAAGAAAATAAAATTGTTTATAAAGACCAATTTAATTTTTGAATTCTAGTTTTACTTTTTTGCAAACTTTTGGATCGTCACCGTTTTCTAATGTATTACGGAAGTACAAATTTCATTAAAATTCTATTTTTTTTTCTCTCGTTTCAAATTGTCAATGACAAATGCATGATTTCTTTTTTTTAATTTTCAAATTCGGAATTTCTTCCCCGTCACAAAACATAAATATTATTTATTGCTGTTACTTTGACTACATTATACTTAAAGGTGGTAAGGTGGCGTTTTTGGATAAATGCGTTGCATTAAATTTATTAGGATGAAATGTAAATAAAAAATGGAAAAATTTTGTGTTGGTGTTTGATCAATCACAGTATACATTTTTTTTAATTATGAAAATAAATAAAAATAAATAAAAATAAATAAATATAAATAAAATAAATAAAATAAATAAAAATAAATATGGAATTTACTGAAAAGTTTTCGTTTCAGTAGAACTTTTGAAAAGTAAATTTTAATAAATTCAAGTGCTCATGAGCTAAATGAGGAAATTGATAAGCATTCTATAACATTTAATAAGTATAGATTTCCTTTCCTAGATTTGCCAAACATATGCCAAATATGTCATCCCATGGCCGAATATCGTTATTATAAATTCTGGGGTTGGTTGACACAAAATCCAAATTTAATCTGAATACTCTGATCCTTTTAACACACCCCATATTTGTCACCTATTATCTGCTCATAAACCCAATGCGACATGTCGCACCTGCGACAAAAAAACAAATCCCTTAATTGTTATTCGAAAAATAGAGTTTCGATAGATAAAAAAAAAAAAGATAAAATAAAATTAAAAAAATGGATGAAATTATTAAAAAAGAACGCATTACCAAGTATCCCTATGAAAATTTCGAAAATATTCATAGTATAGAAACGAATTTTTATACCTTAGAAACAAGTGTCGATAATATAGAATCGGATAATAATTTTCTTTATAAAGCTCTTATAAAGAAAACTCGGACACTTGTAATTTTAAAACCCATTTCAATTAACAACTTGTCTTATTTAAAAGAAATTATAGATAAAGTATTGATTTTTGATTTTTGATTTAAAAAAAAGAATTTAATATAATTAATTAAATATTAAATATAATTAATTAAATATAATCAATTTTAATTAATGAACGTATATATTGATATATGAATGTTTCTATTAAATAGATTAAACAATATCGAAAATTAGAAGCACATGAAAATGTTTCAAGAATTCTTGGAATTACTAAATCAAGTAATACTAACAATCTTTAAGAGATATTTATAAAATTTATAATTATTTATTTTATCATTATTATTTATTGAATTGATTACAATGTTTTATAACATTCTTTTTTTTTCTTTTTAAAGGTTCTAACAATTATATGTTAGTTCTTGAAAATGCGGATGGCACAACTCTTCATAATTATTTCAAAGAAAATGTTAGAAACAATAAAACCATTAGTTGGACTACCAAATTACATTTGGTAAAACAGATAGCAAACGGATTAATGTTTTTACATTCAAAAGATATTGTTCATGGAAATTTGGTAAATGATAAATGATTGATTAATCTTAAATTAATTTTAAAAATCAACTTCTGATTTTTTTTTTAAAAATAAATAAATAGAATCCAATATCGATCTTTATTCATAAAGACCAAGTTAAATTAATTGATGGCGCAAGTTTGAATCAAATATTTAGCGGTAGTAGTGATAATCGAATTCATGAAATCTTTGGTAAATCCTTACAATATTCGGATTCTAAAAATTTAGAAATTCTCTTACCATTTAATAATACAAAGAAGAGTTTTGATATTTATAGTTTAGGAATAATTCTCTGGTTAATTTCCGATGGATATTTTCAAATTCACCCCGAAAGGTTTAATGAGAAATTCGAATTATTGGAAAAATTTCCTAGTCTTTATATTTTAAGAGATATCATTTATAATAAAAAGCAATTAATTACGTCGGGGACTCCATTGGAATATACCGAAATTTATAAAAGTAAGTTTTGCAATATTATTATTCATTCATTCATTTATTTATTATTTGTTTAGTTATTTATTTTGTTATTCATTCTTTACATATTATTATTATTATTTCATTTAGATTGTTGGCAACCTGAAGAATTTAAAAGACCAAATATTGAACAAGTAATTAGAGCTTTAAATGAAAAGGACTTATCAAATATGATGAAAAGTAATATTAGATTTGTTCCCAAAGAAGAAAACCCAAATATTTCAAATAAATTATCCAAGTTAGATAATGACTCAAATATGTAAGCGTATAATATTTTAAAAACTGTAAAAATGTGAAAAAAATATCAGTAAAATATGAATACTTATTAATTATTATTATTTTTTTTTTGAATTTTTTTTTTTTTAGAGAAAATAAGAAATTTCTTTTAAAGCATCAAAATCCTTTGAAATTTTATGTAAAAATGAAAGACACTTATACACATTATGATTCATTTATTATAAAATTATATCTTTTTTTCATAGAACAATTTAATATTCAATCAGTTAATAATACTGTAGCCTTCTATTTACAAGAATATATTAAAAATTTTTTTTTAAATTCAAGTAAAGTGTTTATGAAATTATTACAAAACCCTTATAATTCATATTTTACTAGTATGATTGGATTTTTTTATGAATTTGGTGTAGGAACAAAAATTAATGAACAAATGGCATTTGAGATGTATGCTAGATATAACAAAAAACCTATTGAAATTCACAAAAGTAATACAAAATTATTATCATATAAGAATTATTTTCAAGAAAATAATTATATTATAGGTCAAGTATCATTGGGATTAATGTATTTGAAGGGAACCAAAATAATTCAAAAAGATAAGGAAAAAGCATTTAAATTATTTGATGAATCAGCTAAGAAAGGTTCAAGTTTAGCTCAAAGTTGTGTAGGATTTTGTTATAGTTTTGGAAATGGGATTAAAAAAGATGAAAAAAAAGCATTTATAATGGATTTAAAATCAGCAGATAGAAAGAATCCAGTAGGATTATTTGATGCAGGGTATGATTTTATTGAAGGTATAGGAACAATTGCCAATGAAAGGAAAGGATTTCAATGTTATTTAGAAGCAGCAATGTTGGGAAATGTTAAAGCATACGATTTATTAGGTTTATGTTATCAAAAAGGATTAGGAATAATGAAAAATGAAGAGAAAGCATTTGAATGGTATAAGAAAGGAGCGGAAGCAGGGTATAGTGGAGCATTTAATAATGTTGGATATTGTCATTTATTAGGAATTGGGTGTGAAAGGGATGAAAAGAGATCATTGGAATTTTATTTGAAATCAGCAGAAATAGGAAATCCTCACGGAGCATTAAGAGTAGGAAGATTTTATCACGATGATCCGGTAATAAAAAAAGATATTATAAAAGCAGTTTATTGGTTATCCAAAGCTAAAAAACATGGAGAATATTTTGCAGAGGAATGGTTGGATGAAATTTGTGAACATTTAACAAGATAATCTTTAAATAAATAATATTACATTTATTATTTACAATTTTAATAATTTAGATTTAGATTTTAGATTTTATATAATTACAGAATATATAATATAGAAATTTTGATAATATTATTTTATATCTTTTAAAATTTTAATAAATTTAATAAATATTATTTCTGTAGTAATTAATATGATTAAACTTTAATTATTTAAATTATTTATAGTTCTTTTAACTCTGAATACGAATTCATAAAATCTTTATTGTTTTAATATCAATAATGTCTATAATAATATTAATAATATAAAAAAGAAAGAACAATTATAAAAAAAAAGAACTTGAATTTTTAAGTTTATTTGGTAATTTCTTGATAAAAGTCTATCATAAAATTTTTTTTTGAGAGAATTATAATTGAATAATAATTAAATTAATAATTAAATAATAATTAAATTAATAATTAAATTAATAATTAAATAATAATTAAATTAATAATTAAATAATAATTAAATAACAAATTAATAATTAATAATTAATAATTAATTACAAGCAATTTTTATTCCATTGACCCATTTGATAATAATTCAATGTCAACCTTTAATCCATCATGTGCAGGTTGAACCTGTTATAAAAATATTGTTAAAATATTAAATTTAAATATTTAATCATGATCAAGTTTAATATTATATAACTTACCCATAATCCAGGTTCATTTTTCAACTCATTCGCTAATTCATTATGTTCTATTTTATGATTAAATCCTAAGAGGTAAGTTCGTTTTGGAATGGGAATCAAATTTTTAGATGTTTCAATTGCTTGAGGAATTGAAAAATGTGAAATATGAGGTTCGCCTAATAAATAAATCCAATAAATAAAATTTTAAAAATTAATAATTTAAAAATATAAAAAATTAAAATGGTAATATATATAAATATTCTTACAATTTAATGAATCCAAAATAACAATTTCACTTCCATGTATTTTATCAAAAGTTTCTTCAGGAATATAATTACAGTCTGAAATATAACAAATATTATCAAATCGAAAACCCACATAAATGTATGGTTCACGTGTTGTGAAATATACCCCGTGATGAACTATAAAAATAAAACAAATAAAATAAAATAAAATCAAAATAAAATAAATAAAATAAAATGAAATAAAAATAATTAATAAAATAATTAAAATAAATATAAATAATTATAATTGTGATGATAATAATAATAATAATAATAAAAATAATTTCCTGGTAAAGGAGTAAATTCCAAACCCTCGATAGTAAAAGGTATTTTTGAATCTATTAAATTCCATTGAAATTTTGGTAAATCTCCTCCACCTTATAAAATATTCATAAAAATATTCATAAAATATTAATACAATATATATAATATTAATACAATATTCATAAAATATTAATATAATATTGATACAATATTAATACAATATTAATACAATATTAATACACACAGTGATGAATAAAAATTAAACATACCAGTAGCAACTTTGGAATCAATTAAATACGGAAATATAGTTTTGACAGCATCCAATGTGTCATTTGTTAAATATATTGGAATACAATCTTGANAAGTTTCTTCAGGAATATAATTACAGTCTGAAATATAACAAATATTATCAAATCGAAAACCCACATAAATGTATGGTTCACGTGTTGTGAAATATACCCCGTGATGAACTATAAAAATAAAACAAATAAAATAAAATAAAATCAAAATAAAATAAATAAAATAAAATGAAATAAAAATAATTAATAAAATAATTAAAATAAATATAAATAATTATAATTGTGATGATAATAATAATAATAATAATAAAAATAATTTCCTGGTAAAGGAGTAAATTCCAAACCCTCGATAGTAAAAGGTATTTTTGAATCTATTAAATTCCATTGAAATTTTGGTAAATCTCCTCCACCTTATAAAATATTCATAAAAATATTCATAAAATATTAATACAATATATATAATATTAATACAATATTCATAAAATATTAATATAATATTGATACAATATTAATACAATATTAATACAATATTAATACACACAGTGATGAATAAAAATTAAACATACCAGTAGCAACTTTGGAATCAATTAAATACGGAAATATAGTTTTGACAGCATCCAATGTGTCATTTGTTAAATATATTGGAATACAATCTTGAATAACTTTATTTAATGTCCACGATCTTAAATCATCTAATCCATTTATAGCATCCGCATGTGGATGTGTTAAGATAATTGCATCAATTCTTCGTAATTTATAATGTGACCACCATTTTAATGCTGATACTATAATTAATTATATTATTTGTCATATTATTTGTTATATTATTATATTAATTATTATTAATTATTATTATATTAATTATTATCATTTATTAATTATAAATTTACCATAAAAAGTCTTGCCACAATCAATAACAATATTCCTAATAATAATAATAATAATAATAATAATATAATAATAATAAATTTCATTATTCGTCAAAGATATTAAAGTTGTCGCCTTACCTTATTCTACCATCCTCGTGGTTAATCCTAATTAACAAACTAGTATTTCTTCTTATATTAACTTCTCCTTCAGGTCGAAGTGTTGATATGCAAGTTTTACAATTTTGTTCTGGATCAGTAAGGCAACCAATAGTTGGAACACCTGACGAAGTTCCTATTCTCGAATAAAATTAATGAATTTAATGAAATTATCAGATTTTTATCATATTAAAAATATATATCAATTTACCAGTTCCAAGAAATATTATTTCTTTAACTTTTAGGGGTGACATTGATTTATAATTTTCAAAATTTTCTTGATTCGGATTTTTTTTATATAAACTCCACGTGGATTAATATTTGTTGACTGATAATCAAACTTACCATATTTATCTATTTTTAATTTATTTTTATTAGATCAATTTTTGATCTAGAAAATAATATAATATAATATGTTCATTTATTTGGTTTTAGGACTCGTTGCAATTATAGCATTTAAATTTTTCCACAGAGATAATGTGATAGAGTTTACCGTTCCTGTGCCAAAGGGTAATTAATAAAAACGGTTTATTTGTTTTTAATTTTTTTATTATAATTATTTCATTATTCAATATTATTCAACAGAGGCTGAACCAGGTTGGAATAATGGCAAAATTTTGGATAAACCTAATATTCGAGTATGTTAGTATTTCTTTCAAATTAATTAATTTCCATTATCTATAACAATTTGTAATAATGTGTATTTAACATTACATAAAATAGGACCCAGAGAATCCCGGCTTCATACAATGTTATGACCCAGCCACAGGACAATTATTAGATACCATAAAAGCTCATACAGAAAATGATATTGTTGAATCTTTAAAAAAAGCTCGCAATGCACAAATAAAATGGTCACAAACAACATTCTCGGAAAGAAGGAATGTATTAAAAGCGTTATTGAATTTCATTGTAAGAAATCAAGAAGAAATTTGTTGGGTTTCTTGTAGAGATACCGGAAAAACTTGTAATTTTATTTCATATTTGATTTATATTTTAATTTAGATTTAATTTAAATTTAATTATTATGACAAACCAAACTTTATTATCTGTTATTGTTTAGTTGTTGATGCAAAATTTGGAGAAATTATGGTGACATGTGAAAGAATTCAATGGATTATTAAAAATGGGGAAAATGCATTATCACCACAATATCGTGATGTGCCTATGATAATGCCTTATAAAATAGCAAAACTTGAATTCGAACCACTTGGTGTCGTTTCTGCCATAATCTCTTGGAATTATCCGTAAGATTATTTAAATTAGTTTAACTTTAATTTATTATGGTCAATTAATTTAATTATTTTTTATTCATTTATTTACTAATAGATTTCATAATGCAATGGGACCAATTGTATCAGCATTATTTGCAGGAAATGGAATTTTGGTCAAATGTTCAGAGCAAGTTGCTTGGTCAATGAAATATTTTAATGATATCATAAGGAAATGTTTAATGCAATGTGGTCATGATCCTGATATTGTACAATTCTTATGTGGATTTCCTGATTGTGGGGAATCATTGGTTCAAAGTGAACTTGATGGAATAACTTTTATTGGGTATTTAAATTAAAGTTTTATTATCGTCATATAATATATATATAATATATATATAATATAGTATTATTGTTACTTTTATATTATTATTAATAATTATTCACTTCATTTCATTCTTTATCTATGTTCCAGTTCTCCACAAGTTGGCAAAAAAATTATGCAATCCGCATCAATTACATTAACACCTTGTATTTTAGAATTAGGTGGTAAAGATAGTGCAATAATTCGTCATGATGCTAATTTAGATAAGACAATTTCAATTATTTTACGTGGAGTTTTTCAAAATTCTGGACAGAATTGTATTGGATTTGAAAGAATTATTGTACATGAAAAAATACATGATGAACTAGTGAAAAGAGTTCTTAATAATATTAAATTAATGAGAGTTGGATGTTCATTAAATGAGGAAGATAAAGTTGACATTGGTGCTATTACCATGAGTGATCATGTAATTTTTTTTTTTTGTTAAAATTCATTTTACTATTATTATAAATTTAATTTATTAATTGCTTTTATTTATATTTCTAATTTTAGACTGAAAAAATCACGACTCTTATAGAATCCGCCATATCACAAGGTGCAATACTTCTACACGGTGGACATGTTTATAATCATCCCAATTATCCCAAAGCTCAATATTATACACCAACACTTTTAACAAATGTAACTTCACAAATGGGAATAGCTAAAACTGAAATTTTTGCTCCCGTGATGGTGGTAATGAAATTTAAAAGTGATGAAGAAGCTATCGAGATAGCAAATAGTGCACCTTATGGATTGGGTAATTCAATTTTTACTTCCAATCAAAATAAAAAATATTGGATGGCGAAAAAATTAAGATGTGGAATGGTTAATTGGAATGATTTTGGGGCTAGTTATTTATGTAATTTGCCATTTGGTGGTGTTGGAAATTCAGGATTTGGAAGGTAAACATTATTATTATTATTAATTATTATTATTATTTATTACTATTTATTATTATTTATTATTATTTTATTGTTATTATTATTATGCATATTTATAATATTCTTCGATGCGATATATAGATTCGCCGGTGTAGAAGGATTGAGATCACAATGTTTAATGAAATCAATAACATTGGATCGCTTCTCATCAATCATTCAAACGAATATACCTCAACTATTAACTTATCCTATCTCAACTAATGGATCAATGTTTGTTAATAATTTGATTAAAGTGATTTATGAGAATAATTGGTTGAACAGAGTTAAAGCTATTTTGGAATTAATTAAGGTCTCAATTAGAAAGTAGATATTTATTCATTAAATCATTTATTATTTATATTATTCATTTATTTATTATACTATATATAATAATATTATCATCATATTATACTTTATTAATTACTAATGTAATAAGTCCAATTATATTTTAGTCACGTTATTAGTAAAAATTTTCATATTGTAAACGTAAGATTTTAATGATTATTAGACCATTTTTTCAGAAAACATCATTATGTTGTAAATTAGAAGGTTAATTATATGAAATATTTAGTTTCGTAAAAATACAGTTATTTATTCAAATATAAAAATAATAATAACAAAATAATATAAAATGATAATTTATAAAAGAAATTTCAGTGACAATCCATATTACTATTGTTAATATTAAAATTTGAAAAATTACTAATATTAAAATTTTCAAATTTTGAATATCGTAAAGAAGGTAAAAGAGGTAAAGGTTTACTTGTAAGGTGTGCTTCAGAATGAGTAGTTTCAGCAGAAGATAATTCTTCATCTTGTATTTTTTGATCCGCATTTAAAAACATAAAGGAATGTTCTGTTTTATCATTATACATTAATTCACCAATCCATTCTTCTAATGTATCAAAAATCATTTCAACATTTGGACGCTTTGTTGGATCTTTGTGCCAACATTTTTCCATCAATTCTACATAACATTGAGGTGTATCTTTATTAATTTTTGGTCGAAGTCCATTAAAAATATCAACAGCCAATTCCGAACCATATCTTCTGTCACCAAATGGTATTTTTCCTGTTGAAATTATCCACATAATAATTCCAACACTATAAATATCTGAGGCTTTTGTGTATTGATGTTTATCTAATACTTCAGGTGCAATATATGGCAATACACCATATGCTCTAGATGATGAAATTTCATTTACTAATCTGCATAATCCTAAATCTCCCAATCTTATGAATTTATATTTTGAATTATTATATACTTCAGTTATCATAAGATTGCCAGGATGAAGATCACGATGAATAAGTCCTTTACTGTGAATGACTTTTAATCCTGCAATAAAAGAATGCAATAACCATAATCGTTCAATCCAAGGTAATGATTTATTTTGTTTAAGAAAATCTCTTAAATTTCCATTTTTCATATATCGTAGAACCATTGCATATTCTTTTGTCATTGGATCTTGAGTTATACCTAAAATTGGTAAAACATATTTATCTCGACATTGGAAATTTGCGATTAACTATTTATAAGAAATATAAATTATATTTATATTAGATAAGGCATATTGATATAATGATATATTTAATATTTACCTCTTTTAAAAATTCTGAACTAATTTCTTGTGAATCCTTGAGCTTCTTCAAGGCAATTTGATTTGTTTTATAAAATTCGAATAATTCTTTAGGCATATCTATCCATTCTGCTTTCCAAATAGTACCAAACCCTCCTTCAGCTAAATATTTTATATTCTTNATAATCCTAAATCTCCCAATCTTATGAATTTATATTTTGAATTATTATATACTTCAGTTATCATAAGATTGCCAGGATGAAGATCACGATGAATAAGTCCTTTACTGTGAATGACTTTTAATCCTGCAATAAAAGAATGCAATAACCATAATCGTTCAATCCAAGGTAATGATTTATTTTGTTTAAGAAAATCTCTTAAATTTCCATTTTTCATATATCGTAGAACCATTGCATATTCTTTTGTCATTGGATCTTGAGTTATACCTAAAATTGGTAAAACATATTTATCTCGACATTGGAAATTTGCGATTAACTATTTATAAGAAATATAAATTATATTTATATTAGATAAGGCATATTGATATAATGATATATTTAATATTTACCTCTTTTAAAAATTCTGAACTAATTTCTTGTGAATCCTTGAGCTTCTTCAAGGCAATTTGATTTGTTTTATAAAATTCGAATAATTCTTTAGGCATATCTATCCATTCTGCTTTCCAAATAGTACCAAACCCTCCTTCAGCTAAATATTTTATATTCTTGAATTTACTATAATTTATCCATCTCCAAATTTCCCATTCTTTTACATTATCATCTGATTGTGTCATTTGAATAATCTTATCAATTTCATTGTTGCCACTAGTCCATTTTGGTGGTTCTATAAAATTACAGTTTGAACATGTATTATTTTTTATATTTAAATTTTCACAATTATAGCATCTATACTTTAATTTATTTTGTTGTTTTTTAATCTTTGAAATTCCAATTTCATTTCGATAGAAAAATTCAAGATTATTTCGTCCATAATTATCTCCCCCTTCAGCTGATTTCGAATACCATTGAAATGCTTTCTCTTCATCTTTTGTGGTTCCAATTCCATGTTGATAACAAGTTCCAAGATTACATTGTCCTTTATTATTTCCCCCCTCAGCTGATTTCAAGTACCACAGAAATGCTTTCTCTTCATCTTTTGTGGTTCCAATTCCATTAAAATAACAAGTTCCAAGATTACATTGTCCTTTATTATTTCCCCCCGCAGCTGATTTCAAGTACCACAGAAATGCTTTCTCTTCATCTTTTGTGGTTCCAATTCCATTAAAATAACAAGATCCAAGATTATTCTGTCCGAAATGATTTCCACCTTCAGCTGATTTCAAGTACCACTGAAATGCTTTCTCTTCATCTTTTGTGGTTCCAATTCCATGTTGATAACAAGATCCAAGATTATTCTGTCCCAAATGATTTCCACCTTCAGCTGATTTCAAGTACCACCGAAATGCTTTCACTTCATCTTTTGTGGTTCCAATTCCATTATCATAACAAGATCCAAGATTGCATTGTCCCATATTATTTCCCCCTTCAGCTGATTTCAAGTACCACTGAAATGCTTTCTCTTCATCTTTTGTGGTTCCAATTCCATGTTGATAACAATATCCAAGATTATTCTGTCCCAAATGATCTCCACCTTCAGCTGATTTCAAGTACCACTGAAATGCTTTCTCTTCATCTTTTGTGGTTCCAATTCCATGTTGATAACAAGATCCAAGATTATACTGTCCCAAATGATCTCCACCTTCAGCTGATTTCAAGTACCACTGAAATGCTTTCTCTTCATCTTTTGTGGTTCCAATTCCATGTTGATAACAAGATCCAAGATTATTCTGTCCCAAATGATCTCCACCTTCAGCTGATTTCAAGTACCACTGAAATGCTTTCTCTTCATCTTTTGTGGTTTCAATCCCATTTCCATAACAATATCCAAGATTACATTGCCCAGTACTATTCCCCCCTTCAGCTGACTTCAAGTACCACTGAAATGCTTTCTCTTCATCTTTTGTGGTTCCAATTCCATGTTTATAACAAGTTCCAAGATTACATTGTCCTTTATTATTTCCCCCCTCAGCTGATTTCAAGTACCACAGAAATGCTCTCTCTTCATCTTTTGTGGTTCCAATTCCTTTACCATAACAATATCCGAGATTATTCTGTCCCATATGATTTCCCCCTTCAGCTGATTTCAAGTACCACAGAAATGCTTTCTCTTCATCTTTTGTGGTTCCAATCTCACCTTGATAACAATTTCCAAGATTATTTTGTCCATTGTGATTTCCCCCTTCAGCTGATTTCAAGTACCACTGAAATGATTTCCCTTCATCTTTTATGGTTCCAATCCCATCTCGATAACAAGTTCCAAGATAATCTTGTCCGATGTGATTTCCCCCTTCAGCTGATTTCAAGTACCACTGAAATGCTTTCTCTTCATCTTTTGTGGTTCCAATTCCATGTTGATAACAAGATCCAAGATTATTCTGTTCTATATGATCTCCCCCTTCAGATGATTTCAAGTACCACTGAAATTTCTCCTTATCTCTTATTATTCCGATTTCATTGTAACATATATTTTCCATTTTTGTGGTCTAAAACTTTAATAAAACTCATTGAATTTCAAGGTTCTATTCTTTTTGTTAAAAATTTGAAATGGGATATGAATATGAAATAATTATATAAAAAGGTTATAAGAAGAAATTCATTTTATATGCATTAAATTGCATATGTAAATATGAAAATTACGAATAATACTAGTTATTTAAATATTAAATTTTTTTTCATTGTACGACTCGACAATTAGATTCTTAGAATTTCATATTATTTATGATTGCTAAATTAGTTCATCTTGAATGGCTTCTAAAAAAGGAGAATGCTAGCCGATTTGGATTTAATTTTTCTATTTTCTCCCAGAATATTCTTTAAAGAATAAAATTAAAGAATTTCCAATATTTTCTCCATAGAATGGCATGGCACATTAAATAATTTGAATATTCTTTCATGTTTGTTTTTAATTGTTGATTCTAACTTCGTTAATTCCTTTCCAATTTTCTTTTATATAGACATTAAATGCGTTTATTATTGTTCAAAGAAGCTTATAATAAGTATCATCCTCAAGCTTCGAAACTAAATAGTGATAATAAACTATTTTATTTACTGATAATTTGATATAATAATAATGACTATCAACTTTACACCTATGTTAGATAGATACTAGAAACTGTGTTAATGAATAACGATTTTTATGTTAAGTCCGAAAGCAGTTCGTGTTTATGTTGCCTTACAAAGTTGGACAGATCAGTAATGTTGTTGAAATGTAAAAATTTTCTTATAATTTCTTTTTTATGATTCTCCTTCGGCATCGTATTCATTATTAAAAGCGCAACTTCTTATAACAAGGCCGACTTCTGGCAGCGTTTTTGATAGATTGGCTAAAGGCCATACGTATTCCTAGCTCACGATCTTCTACCCCAGCTAATTTGTCTTAAGTAGATCCCTTCCCAATCAAGACCAATATATTTGATAGGTATTCAAGAGCTACACAAAAGCAAGTGCTGCCAAGAGAAGTTAATTTAGATATGTTTTTTTTTTAATTCTAAGAGAAAAATAAATTAATTTATTCCCCCTCGATTTATATAATAGGTTTGTAGATAGTCGTAAATTATATGCATATATTTTGTATTTCTTTGTATATTTTTTTCCTTTTTATTTTATATATATTTTTATTTTCCCTCCTATAATAAATAAAATAGTGAATATGAAAATAACATATTAGAAAAATCCGCAAAAAAAATAATGACTTTAATGATCCTTCGAAGGGTCTAGTTTTTGTCAGGCACAAGAAAAATTTAAAAAAGAAATTTGAATATTTTTGTATATAGAGTTTATAACAGATTTTTTATATATTGCATATATTTTATTACATATATAATATTTTTAAAATAATTTTTACTTAAAAAAAATTTTAATGAAATGAAATAAATATCGTTACATATTTCAAAAAAAAAGTGTCTTTTAATAATGAAATATTTTCATATAGTGTTTAATGTTTAATTTTGTTTAATTGTAATTATTGTATTATCATACACGCGATTTTTATGTTTGAAATATTGAATGTTTAAATTGGAACGCGATTTTCTTGTACACCCGATTTTTATGTTTGAAACTATTATTTTCGCGATTTTATTGTAGACGTGATTTTTCCAAGAGTCTATTGCCGAAATTTAGGTTTATTGCCAAAGTAGTAAATTTGAATCACCCAATTTTAGCAAATTCAAGTTATACACTTAAACAAAATCATATGAATTCAATATTGCATTTTTTTAATAAAATACCGTTTTGTTTTTAAAGTTATTTGGAAAGATATCTAAAAAATTATCATTAATTCTAGATTTAAATAATTAAACTAGTTTATCTTATCCTTTGCGGATTCCGGGGATTAAAGATAATTAAAGTTTTCAAAAATATATTGACTTACCTTGTTATCCCAACCATAAGAAATTTCTAGGCGACCGTATTTAAAAATTTCCAAATTTGGTATATTCCCTGACTGAATCGGTGATAGTTGATTGAAATGCCTGATTTATAAAAAAGCGTCAACCGAAAGTGGCAATCAAACGGATATTAAGATTACCTTTATATGTTACTTATGGACTAAAAAAGAGCGGAATAAACTATGCGAGCATACGAGATCTTCAATGGTTAGAGAACACATGTTCATTGCAAAAATGATAAAAGCTTGGTCTATAACATTTATCTACACATTTATTTGACGATGATAAACTCCAGCAAAAGGAATGTAACCGTCTTCCTGGTTATTATTTTACTCAATTTGTATGTCTACGAATCCAAGGCTGCTGAATGTTCAGGTACCGTATGAAAGTCAACAAAAATTTCCAAACTTTTGCTGCTATATGATTAACGACCAAAATTTAAACAGCGGCATGGGCAGCCCTACCAGACGTTTATCAGTACATCGGCAATCCACCTAAACCTATTTACTTCGTTTACGATACAACCGCTGTAGAAATGCGCAATAAGGAAATGTATTATGTTATAGTGATGAGCCTGCACGTAAGAATTTCAGATTCTATGACGAATATGTTGCTTGGGATACAATTTGGAGTGGCGATGAGTTTCTAGACCACTCCCCATGCGTACTTTTGCAATTTCAAATGCAACCCTTGGGGTTCTTGTCACATGAATCTCAATACTATATGTAATTGCACGTTCAGTATGCCTGTGTATATTTTACCCAAGTGAATAAAATTTTGGCTCTGCTAACAATTCTTGAAATTGCGAAAATTACATTAAATGTCTCCACAAAGGAGCTAGAATTTAATATTCAACATCAAATACTACAACTAAATAAAAAACGCGACTGGTATATTTAATTATTTAATATTTACATTTTTAAATTTAGAAATAATAATGAATACAATCTGGTTCTTTCTGAGTTTTCAAAATAAATTAAATAAACAAAACAAAGTTTTATGGAAAACAAGTTAGATGAAATTGTAAAATTTATGAGTATAATATTATCTCATTTAAATTAAAAATTATTACTTATTTTGAATATAAATCACAAAGGAAATTCAAAAATTTTTTTACATATGTGAAATTATTTTATTTATTAAATAAAATTTTTTCATAATTAAAATATTTTATAATTAACCAGCATTTTTATTATTAATTATTATTATTATTATTAAAAACCTTATTACTATCATCATCAGCAGCAGCAACTGACATTGGATGTGATGTATATTAAACTTCCTCAATTTTTAAAGTTGAATTTTATGTTGGTTACGTGATAATTATCAATATTTCGAATAGTAATCGTTATTACTACTTTAAATATTATCAGTAGCTTTATTTACTACTTGTAGTATGTATGTATATATTATTAATGGCGGGGTTTTTAATTTTTGTAGGAGTTCTGCTAAAGTACTATGTAAGTGGATCTTGAATAATATATTATTATTATTATTGATATTGTTGTTGTGATAGTGTTAAAGAATTTATAATTTCAATATTAGTCTTTTTTTTCATATATTTTACTTTCTTCCAAAAATAGCATAAATTAAATTAATAAAATTATGTAACATAACATATTACCAGTTACTGTAACAATATATCTCTCATCGGAGAATTCACAATAGAACTTGAATATGTTGCTACTTTCAAATCAAGCAAAAAATTATACTAACTAATTCCAGTTTTACAAAGTGAAGGATAAAAAGAATTCTTGGGTATGATATTTATTCAAATAGAAGAAGGTTGAATATGTGACAGTGAAGGTAAAAGATGGCTTGTAAAGTATGCTTCAGAGTGAGTAGTTTCAGATGATAATTCAAAATCTTCATCTTGCATTTAAAAACATAAGTGAATGTTCTGTTTCGTCATTAAACACCGATTCCTCAATCTGTTTTTTCTGAAATATAAAAGATCATTTCAGCAATTGGGCACTTTGTTGTTGCCAACATTTTTCCATTAATTCTACCCAATACTGCGATGTGTTCCTATTAATTTTTGATCGAAGTCCATTGAAATATCAAAAGCCATATGCTCTAATAGCAAATGATATTTTTCCTATCCTGTTAAAATCACTTACATAATAATTCCAACACCACAAATATCCAAAGCTTATGTGTATTGATATTTATGTAATACTTCAGGTGCAATATATGGCAATATACGTACCAGAAATTGCAAATCTGCATAACCAAATCATTGTTATATACTTAATGGTTGCCAGGACGAAGATTATGATTGATAAGTCCTTTTGTGAATTAACTTTTAATCCTCTGATAAATAACCATAATTGTTTAATCCAAGGTAATGATTTATTTTTTTCATATATCGTAAAACTATTGCAACTCTTTTGTCATAGGGTCTTGAGTTATACTCACCCAAAATTGGTATCTTGATATTGGAAATTTGCAATTAACTTACATTTATAAAAAGCATAAATTAAAATAAGCATATTATATATTTAATATATTTAAAATTTCTTATCAATTTCATTATTACCACTAGTCCATTTTTTCATTTCCATAAGTTTGCAATTTGAACACATTTTATTTTTTATATTTAATTCTCACAATTATGGCATCTATACTTTAATTTATTTATTTTGATGTTTTTAATCTTGAAATCCCAATTTCATTTTGATGGAAATATTCAAATGAATATTTTCCAATTTTCTCTTCTCCTTCAACTGATTTTAAGTATTACTGAAATGCTTTCTTTTCATCTTTTGTAGTTCCAGTACCATTTAAATAGCAATATCCAAGATTACATTATCTTTCCCTTCAGCTGATTTCAAGTACCACTGAATTGCCTTCTCTTCGTCCTTTGTTGCTCCAATCCCATATTGATAATAATCTCCAAGACAATTTTGTTCTTCATGGCATGGTTTCCTGTTTCAGTTAATTTAAAACATTGCTGAAATTTCTCCTTATTTTTGTTGTTCCGAACATATATTTCTCATTCGTGTGGTCTAAAACTTTAATAGATTTATTGAATTTCAAAGTTCTATTCTTTTTATTAAAAATTTGAAATGAAATATAAATCTTGAATTTGATGAAATAATTATATAAAAAGGTAAGGTTATACGCTTTATATGTATTAAATTGCATATATGAATATTAAAATTACGAATAATACTGGTTTATTCATGTAGATTTGTAAATATTAATTTTTTTAATTTTATTTCTAAAATTGGTTCATCTTAGAATATTCGGCATATTCTCCTAGAATGTCATGAGTTACATGCATTTTAGTAATATATTAAATGTTTACTTTTGATATGATATATCGAGATTATATCTGTGTTAATGAATAAAAATTTTTTATATTAGGTCTGAAAGCAGTTCGTGTTTATATATATCTTTTATTGTTTTACAAAGTTAGATTTCAGATCAGTAATATGTTGATGTGAGATACTTGGCTATTATTTTATATACTCATATATATATAGTTGATTCTAGATATACAAAGAAGAATGGTAAAGAAAATTTTAAAAAAAAAATAAAATTTCAATGAGGGAATGGAAAAAACAAAAATCAATTTACTCACAAGGAAAATCCAATAATCCACCCCAGCAGGGGTTAGGGTTTATCAGGGTTGCAAAGATTTCGTTTTTGATAGTATGGCTATTTTTTGATATATATATTTTAATGTGACAAAATAGTTATTTTTTTGATGCATCTATAAATAAACAATTATAGGCATATCAAAAAAATAACCACTTTTTTATGTGCATCCCCTGATCTATCAAAAATGAAACTTTTGCATCAGGGTTAGTATATCAATTTTTGGAGTAGACGACACGTGATTTATTTCTCCAATCAAAATGAATATCACGTGTGGTGAAAATTTGTTGGCGATGCAAAAGTTTCATTTTTGATAGATCAGGGGTTATTTTTTTGATATATCAAGATGCACATAAAAAAGTGGTTATTTTTTTGAGATGCCTATAATAGGGGTCGTCTAAAGCGGAGTCAATCACGAGATTTTCCGTTGACCATGGCCAATGAAAATCGTGAATTTTTGTTTATACGGATCAGCCCGACGAAGAAAAAAAGTGAAAAACACGAAAAATACAAGAAATTAATGTCTAAACATGTCTTGATGCATTAATAAAAAATGTCGGGGAAGCAATTTTACATATAATAGCTAATAATAGCTACTCAAGCCCTAACCCTAACCCAGCACTTACTCTAATATTAATTAATTTCGGGAAATCTCGTGATTAACTCCGCTTTAGACATCCCCCTATAATTGTTTATTTATAAATGCATCAAAAAAATAACTATTTTGTCACATGAAAATAATATATATCAAAAAAATAACCATAGATCTATCAAAAATGAAATCTTTGCGTTGGCGATAATTCATACACGTGAGATTTTCAAAATATAAATTTCTCTCTCTCTCTCTTGATAAATNGGTCGTCTAAAGCGGAGTCAATCACGAGATTTTCCGTTGACCATGGCCAATGAAAATCGTGAATTTTTGTTTATACGGATCAGCCCGACGAAGAAAAAAAGTGAAAAACACGAAAAATACAAGAAATTAATGTCTAAACATGTCTTGATGCATTAATAAAAAATGTCGGGGAAGCAATTTTACATATAATAGCTAATAATAGCTACTCAAGCCCTAACCCTAACCCAGCACTTACTCTAATATTAATTAATTTCGGGAAATCTCGTGATTAACTCCGCTTTAGACATCCCCCTATAATTGTTTATTTATAAATGCATCAAAAAAATAACTATTTTGTCACATGAAAATAATATATATCAAAAAAATAACCATAGATCTATCAAAAATGAAATCTTTGCGTTGGCGATAATTCATACACGTGAGATTTTCAAAATATAAATTTCTCTCTCTCTCTCTTGATAAATTTCAGTTACATAAAGTAATAAAGTAACCCAACCAAATTTTAACTTAATTATCATTAAAATTAAAATTCATTTTATTTATATCAAATTTTAAAATAGAAGAAGGTTGAATATGTGACAGTGAAGGTAAAAGATGACTTGTAGGAAATACTTCGGAATGAGTAGCAGATGTTAATTCATCATCTTCATCTTGGATTTTTTGATCTGCATTTAAAAACATAAGTGAATGTTCTGTTTCTTTGTTAAACATTAATTCCTCAATCCATTTTTCTAATGTATCAAAAATCATTCCAGCATTTGGACGCTTTGTTGGATTTTTGTGCCAACATTTTTCCATCAATTCTACATAACATTGAGGTGTACCTTTATTAATTTTTGGTCGAAGTCCATTAAAAATATCAACAGCCAATTCCGAATCATATCTTCTGTCACCAAATGGTATTTTTCCTGTTGAAATTATCCACATAATAATTCCAACACTATAAATATCTGAGGCTTGTGTATATTTATATTTATTTAAAACTTCAGGTGCAATATATGGCAATACACCATATGCACCAGATGATGTATTTTCATTTTCTAATCTGCATAATCCTAGATCTCCTAGTCTTATGAATTTGTAATTTGAATTATTATATACTTCAGTTATCATAAGGTTACCGGGATGAAGATCACAATGGATTCGTCCTTTACTGTGAATGACTTTTAATCCTCTAATAAAAGAATTCAATAACCATAATCGTTCAATCCAAGGTAATGATTTATTTTGTTTAAGAAAATCTCTTAAATTTCCATTTTTCATATATCGTAGAACCATTGCATATTCTTTTGTTTTTGGATCTTGAGTTATACCTAAAATTGGTAAAACATATCTATCTCGACATTGGAAATTTGCAATTAACTATTTATAAAAAATATAAATTATATTTATATTAGATAAAGCATATTGATATAATGATATATTTAATATTTACCTCTTTTAAAAATTCTGAACTAATTTCTTGTGAATCCTTGAGCTTCTTTAAGGCAATTTGATTTGTTTTATAAAATTCAAATAATTCTTCAGGCATATCTATCCATTTTGCTTTCCAAACACTACCAAACCCTCCTTCAGCTAAATATTCTATATTCTTGAATTTACTATAATTTATCCATCTCCAAATTTCCCATTCTTTTGCATTGTTATCTGATTGAGTCATTTGAATAATCTTATCAATTTCATTATTATCACTAGTCGGTTTTGGTGTTTCTATAAAATTACAGTTTGAACACATATTATTTTTTATATTTAAAATTTCACAATTATAGCATTTATACCTTAATTTATTTTGTTGTTTTTTAATCTTTGAAATTCCAATTTCATTTCGATAGCAAAAATCAAGATTATTTCGTCCATAACTATCCCCCCCTTCAGCTGATTTCGAATACCACTGAAATGCTTTCTCTTCATCTTTTGTGGTTCCAATTCCTTGTTGATAACAATATCCAAGATTACATTGTCCTTTATTATTTCCCCCCTCAGCTGATTTCGAATACCACTGAAATGCTTTCACTTCATCTTTTGTGGTTCCAATTCCTTTACCATAACAATATCCGAGATTATTCTGTCCCATATGATTTCCCCCTTCAGCTGATTTCAAGTACCACTGAAATGCTTTCTCTTCATCTTTCGTGGTTCCAATCTCATCTCGATAACAAGTTCCAAGATTATTTTGTCCATTGTGATTTCCCCCTTCAGCTGATTTCAGGTACCACTGAAATGATTTCCCTTCATCTTTTATGGTTCCAATCCCATCTCGATAACAAGTTCCAAGATAATCTTGTCCGATGTGATTTCCCCCTTCAGCTGATTTCAAGTACCACTGAAATGCTTTCTCTTCATCTTTTGTGGTTCCAATTCCATGTTGATAACAATATCCAAGATTATTCTGTCCCATATTATTTCCCCCTTCAGCTGATTTCAAGTACCACTGAAATGCTTTCTCTTCATCTTTTGTGGTTCCAATTCCATGTTGATAACAATATCCAAGTTTATTCTGTCTCATATGATTTCCCCCTTCAGCTGATTTCAAGTACCACTGAAATGCTTTATCTTCATCTTTTTTGGTTCCAATCCCATATTCATGGTCAATACTGTATTGAAATTTTTTTGTTGTTCCGATTTCATTGTCGCATATATTTTCCATTTTTGGAAGGATTTTCTGTTTATTCCTCTAAAATTAGATTTTATTATTCAAAAATTGATACTGAAATATTTGAGTCGCGTAATAAATACTAGACCATCGCAAGTCTGGAATTTATATATTGACATGTGATCGTTATCTAAAAATCGTACAGACATCCCTTCCAAATATTACGTTTTTGATATTTAAAATTCGAAGCATCAAAAACGAAACTTACTTGTCCATTATAATGTCCTACGCTTCCTATTGCATATAAAATTAGTATCAATGATTTTCTTCTTATAATGGTTGCGTTATTAGTAAGAACAAATCCATGAATATTATTAGAATAATTCATTTGTACATTCATTATTGTCCAAAAAGTTTCTCATAATTATCCCGTTCCATTTTCACGTTAAATTTTGTTCATTTGGGTCATTTAATTCGACCAATCATATTTAGTACTAATTATTTTTATATCGACTATAAAATTTGACGTCAAAATTTTCATCTCTGGGTAACATATTAACAATGCATTGTTTAAAACATAAAACATGCAAGGACCCCAATTTTTTATTTCGTTCATACTAAGATATTGTGGGTGTCATTCAAGTAATTTCTAGATTGGTGGTCATTTGTTATTTTCGAAATGACCATTTAAATCGTGTCATTTATCCGACTTAATATAAAAAATCATCATTCAACAGTTTGCATTTTATTGTACAAATTGGATTTCAAAAAAACACACACTGTTCGATGAATTTTTTTAAAAATGATGATAGTCACATTATAGCAAACAATTGGTCAAATTTGCATTTCCTTTAATCTGGGATGTTGATTCTTATATCCTAATATGTTTATATTTACGCATGAAATTTGGGGAGAAACCAAAGTGTTTCTAATTGGTGAAATTCAAGAATGCTTTCATGGATTTCAATTAAATAAAAAAAGAGAGAGAGCAATTATTATATGCACTTTTTGTCCTCTGATGCCTGAATGCTTGCCAATGTATTCTTAATTATTCGCATTACTAAATATTTCTAGTTTTTGGCGGCGAATTATACTTTGGATTATGTAGTGGCAGAATAACTTCTCTAGAAATCTACATCTTTTTTATAATATTAATTATATTTAATTAGTGAATGTAAAAATCTACAATGTTATTAATTCCTATATCAGTACATATGAAGTTCGCAATTTTTTTTTTGATTTATTGCCACTCTTTAAAGAATTTGATAAATCTAACCATCTTCGAATTAATATAAATTAACTAAAGAATCCAATTGTCATTTAATTCTTGGGGAAATTCTAATTTCATAAATTTCAAATAGCATTCATTAAGGAAACCAGAAAGGGAAGTGAATCTACAATAATTTTAGCATTAGTTTGACCGTAACGTAAAGATATTTAATGAAGCAAATCTGCTGGCAATGTAAACCCATATCGTGAAGTAAATAATTTGAGGGTATATTAAAGATATTAATTTGGACATTGATACTTCATTAATACAATTTTAGGCGGGTAATATTTATTTCGTATATAATATTAATTAAAAAATGATTGTCCCGGAAATGGTGATAGATGTGGTTTTAAATGACGTATCGTAAAATTTCATAACATCTCTTTATTGGCTGGAATTTTCTTTCTTAAAGAAAAATAAAATAAAAGCAAAGAAACAAGGAGTGTGGCAAAAGAATTTGATACATTTATTCCAGTTGAGTATGTATTTTTTTCCTTCCTATGTATCAAAAATTTCATATGCATTTTATTTTTGAAAATTGCTAAAGCTCACCGGTGGTGATTGTCACCACTGGGCAAAATTAAATTTACGTGGGCAAAGTTAGGGTTAGGGGTTGATCAGGGAATTATGTAATTTTGCCTGGTGGTGATAATCACCACCGGTGAGCTTTAGCAATACCCTTATTTATTAATAAAAAATATAAAATGAAATATATTTTAATTATACTATATAAAATGTTCATATTTATTAATAAAAAATATAAATGAAATATATTATATATACTATATAAAACGTTATCAATTATACTATATAAAATGTTCATATTTAAATCTATCTAATTATTTTTTTTTATTTTTTTTAGATTTTTTATTTTTTTTTCTTTTTCCTTTNTCGTATATAATATTAATTAAAAAATGATTGTCCCGGAAATGGTGATAGATGTGGTTTTAAATGACGTATCGTAAAATTTCATAACATCTCTTTATTGGCTGGAATTTTCTTTCTTAAAGAAAAATAAAATAAAAGCAAAGAAACAAGGAGTGTGGCAAAAGAATTTGATACATTTATTCCAGTTGAGTATGTATTTTTTTCCTTCCTATGTATCAAAAATTTCATATGCATTTTATTTTTGAAAATTGCTAAAGCTCACCGGTGGTGATTGTCACCACTGGGCAAAATTAAATTTACGTGGGCAAAGTTAGGGTTAGGGGTTGATCAGGGAATTATGTAATTTTGCCTGGTGGTGATAATCACCACCGGTGAGCTTTAGCAATACCCTTTATTTTTTATCTGATCAATTAATGGTTGTACAAAAATTATTTTAAACTGCACTGCTTTATTTTAATTCAGAATATTGGAAATTTTTTGTTTTCTGTTGGTAATCCTTAGGAATATTATTATTATCTTTTTTTTTTTATATAAGAAAAGAACATTTAAAGAAATTCTTTTAAAGTTCTTCTTCACTATAAAGTATTCCCAGAATGATATGCACACCAATCACATTGGCATTTGATCTTTCACGAACATATTGTTCCACCTTAGAATTTTCATGGGTTAAAAACCATATTTCCTTTAATCTGGGATGTGATTCTAATATCTTAATATGTTTACGTTTGAGATTTGGGGGAGGAACTATACAAAGTTTTTCCAATTGAGGAAAATTCAAGAATGCTTTCATGAATTTCTGATTTAAAAAAAAAGAGATTTTTTATTTTAATGATGAGTCCTAGTATTATTACAATAATTTTTTTTTCTTCCCTTACCTTTGGATTTATCCCTTTGATTGGATAACGAATATCAAATTTTCTTAATTTCGGTAAATTTCGACCCAACTTTTCCAACGTGCTACTATTAACTGTTCGTATTATTTGAGAAATATTTAAACTTAATAACGAATGACTAAATATTTCTAATTTTGGAGAACCAATCGAAATAATACTTTTAATTATGGGTGAAATCATGGTGACAGAATAATTTCCTGATAATTCTACTAAAAATCTACATCTTTTTATAATATTAATTATAGAATCCGCGGTAATTTTGGGACATTCAAATATATTCAATGTTTGTAAAAATCTACAATGTTCAGAAATTGAATTGATTCCAATATCAGTAATTTCATTTGCATAATGAAGAGAAAGATATTTCAAATTTCGCCCCCGATGTTTAGCGAGATAAGTTATTGAACTATCGGTTATTCTATCACAATTTCCTAATTTTATAGATTCCAAATTTGTACATAATTGTATTATTGGTTGAAGCATTTCAAAAGATAAATGACTATAATCCAAGAATTCGATATGTCGCAATTTTTTTTGATTTATTGCCCAGGCTTTAAAAAATTTCGGTAAATTCAACCACCCACGAATTAATATAAATGAATTTAATGAAGGAAAAGAATTAGCTAAAGTGAGAGCCCAATCATCATTTAATTCGGGGGAAAATTCAAATTTCATAAAATTTAAGTGACGACATCCATTAATAATTACTCTCAAAGATAAATAATTTATTGTAAGACAACTGAATTTTTCCAGAAGGGGAAAGGAATCTACAATAATTTTAGCAGTTCTTTGATCATTTATATCCGTAGTAATATTTAATGTAGTAATCTGTTGACAACGTGAACCTATATCGTGAAGTAAATTATTTAAAGAAGAATCTCTCCAATCCCAAGACATGATTAAAGATTTTAAATTTGGACAACTTCCTTGTTGAATTGGTCGTAAAGCAGAAATCATCCAATCCACTGTAGTAAATCTTGGTCCTTTTAAATATATTAATTTAGAACATCTTGTTAAAAACATTGATAATACTTCGGGTGGAAAGTGATCATTGTAATCAAGTGATATTGACTTTTGACAATCGAAAACTAAAAATTTCGTATTTACGCATCGTTCGGATATTAAATCTAAACTTTGAATTGTAAATGGGAATGAAGAAATTGTTGGATGCGTGGTAAAAATTAATTTTTCCACGAATTCACCATAGGAATATTTTGTTTTTGGTTTTATTAATGAACTTAGGAATTTTTGATAGGATTTCTTTGTTCTCCATATTGGAGCGTTCCATAAAACTCTTACGACAATCTAATAACAAATAAATTAATTATTGTAATTTATTGAATATTTAATTATATTATTATTTAATTTATTAAATTATTTACCTTTGTCCATGAGGAATTCACAAGTAAACATTTAAAAATATCATCTTGATGACAAAACCTTGAAATAGTCAAAAACAAAATGTTTGTGTGAAAAAGAGCGAAATGTGTTGGTCTCATTTAACGTAATTATAAAAAAAGAGAAGAAAAGAAAAAGGAGAATATTTATAAATAATATTTAGAAATTTAAATAACTATCAGACAATTGTAATCTTTTTATGGAAAAGGTATGTATTCCTTCTTTTTACTTATTAAAATTCACCAATTATAGGAAGGCAAGTATATGATTTTTTCATTTTCAAAGAAAAATAAAAATATAAGATGTTCAGAGTAAAATATATTTGAAAACCGAAAAGAAATTGTGAGAAATAAGAACATTAACTTGCATTCCCCCTAAACCAGAAATGGACTAAAAACACTACACTAAATACAGAAAAAAAACGAATGATTCCATTCAAGAATTGGAAAATAGGAAATAAAAAAATGTGGATGTTGCTATCTACAGCAGCAAGCATCCTTTATTCCTTTAAATATAATTAAATCATTCATGTAATGGTAAATAAATAAATATATGTAGATAATGTTTTATTTATCGCATCAAATATGGCATATATATAAATTTTTTTTTTTTTAAATAAAAAAATAAATTTAAATTTGGACTCTCACGTGTGCATGTAAAATATTAGATGAAAAAACTTTAAATTTATGGTCATTTGCTTATTTTGGCTTTCGTTTCATGAAACTGTTGATTTATTATATCGTGAGAACATAACGAAAAATTGATAAATTATAAACAATTATAATTGGGATTGGATTGTTATCTTTCTTTATTTGCAAATCCCGAGACATACATTTTAGGATATAAATAAAAAAAAAACGTGACCATCTTTTTCCTATAAATAGACAAAAATTGTTTACGTACGTAAAACAGATAATCATTTTCATTTTTTTTTTTATGAATGATGACATTCGAGGAAAGAACTGACAAAAGAGAATTAGAAGAATTAGGAGAATTAAAAAATCATATTTGTATGAATAATTTAGAGGAAATGATAACGATCAAGAATAATAAACAAATCGAATATTTTGAGTTCAATGAATTTAAAATTATTGAAATGCAAGGAAACATTCTTAAAGCTTTTCATCCTAAAATTGAAAATACGAAAATTATTCTTAAACGAATAAAATTTGATGAAAAGTTTAAAATGAATGATCTTATGACTGAAGTAAGTTTTTTGATTTTTTATCGCGATGATATTGGTAATATTAGTTAATATTAATTACATAAAATTAATGAATTAATTGATAAAGATAAATCGACATCAAAGTCTCGTTGAGATATGTGATAATGTTTTGAAATTTTATGGAATTACCAAAGACATCAAAGACGGTAAGTAAATTATTTAATCATTTAAATATAAATAATAAATAATATAAATAATATAATATAATATAATATTCAATATATTTATTCAAATATATTTTATAGACAATACATGTATGCTCGTTTTTGAGAATGCAGATGGCGGATCTCTTCGTGAATATTTAAAAGATAAATTTGAAATAATAGATTGGAATCAAAAAATACATCTTGCAAAACAATTAGCAAATACATTAGAATGTTTACATGAACGTGACATTATTCACGGATACTTGGTAAATTTCTTTGATTTCTTGGAATTCTCGGAATTCTTTAATTTCTTGTCAATGAGATATATATTAAAATTTATTATTAAATTTATTGATTTAATTTTTTTAGACATCCAATAACATATTTATAAATCAAAACAATATCAAAATAAGTGGATTTGGTATTTCTCAAGCATTAAATAAATTTCAAGTGTTGATCGGAAAATCTTGTGAATCTTTTAAATATTCGGATCCTAAATATTTAGAACATTTTAATAATATTCGATATAAAAAAAGTTTTGATATTTATAGTTATGGAATGATTCTTTATGAAATGTCAAATGATTTTTCAACAACCAGTTATGAAAACGGATTGAATTCACCATGTGATTATTATTTATTTAAAGATAAAAGAGGATCTGCTGAATTAATTCATAATTTTATAAAGATTTACAAAGGTTAGTTTATATTATATTTATTATATCAATTATTACATCATCATTATTATGTCATCATTATTACATTATCATTATTATATTATTCTGTCAATTATATTATGTAATTTATTTATCCAATTTTATATAATTTTTTATTTCTATTATTATTTTAGATTGTATGCAGAAAAATGAGAATAAACGCCCGAAAATCGATAAAGTAATCAAAGATATCAATAAACTCCAAATGGCAAATAATCATAATAATAATAATAATAATAATCATAATAATAGTTCAATGAAAATAAGATCAAGGCAAATAAATAATTCTGACACGTAAGTGTAGTGTAGTGTTAAATAATAATAATAATTATTATTATTATTCTAAATTAAATTAATATTAATAATTAATTTATTTTAATTATTAATATTTAAAAATTTAATTCTCTAGGAAATCACACGTCAAATTAAAAAACATTTCCGAACGAGACTTATTTATTAAAAATTTATTTGAATTTTTCTCGGAACAATATAATATGCAACAATATACAATGGCCCCAAACGTTATAAAAAAATATCTTCGTGATAATGTTAAAAATCCCATCAAAATTTTACATAATTTAATACAACATCCTCTTCAATATTATTTCTCCAGTTTAATCGGATTTTTTTATCAACATGGATTAGGAACTATTGTGGATCATCGATTAGCATTTGATTATTATACGAAAGCTGCTTCTTTTTCTTCTTCTTCTTCTTCTTCTTCTTCTTCTTCTCA
>PQFF01000012.1:145323-172054 GCA_003547095.1 Diversispora epigaea
TTCTTCTTCTTCTTCTTCTTCTTCTTCTTCTTATCAAAAAATCACCCCTAATCATAACTCTAATAACTTTAATAACTTCAATAACTTCAATAATTCATATAATAATATTATTATTCAACAAAATAAATCATCTTCTTCTACTACTACTAAATTCTCAAAATCATCTTCATCCTTATTTTCTAAAGATTTCCTAAGATTGAACAAAGACATTGGTTTGAATTCTCTGGGAAATATGTATTTATATGGAATTGGGACTGAGGCGAATAGCAATAAAGCATTTCAACTATTTTCTCAAGCTGAACTTGAAGGATCCATCAGAGCTTTAAATGGTCAAGCTGTTATACATGAAAGTAATACTGGAAAAGATCAAAATTTAAATAAAGCTTTTGAGATTTATCAAAAATCAGCTAATAAAGGAAATCTTTTAGGTCAATGTAATTTAGGAAATTGTTATATGTCCGAAATGTGGGTTCCCAAAAATCAAATTAAAGGATTTCATTGGTATCTCAATTCTGCTATTGGTAATATATTTCATGAAAATTCTTGTACCGGAAATATTATTGCAAGTAATTGTCTTGGTTTTTCATTTGAAAATGGTGAAGGAATAATGAAAAATCTCAAGTTAGCTTTTGAATGGTACATGAGAAGTGCCAATAGTGGTTATTCCATAGCTCAATGTAATGTAGGAAATTGTTATTTCTTTGAAATTGGAACTACTCAAGATAATAAAAAAGCTTTTGAATGGTATAGAAGAGCTGCTGAAAATGATAATATTTTTGGTCAACTTCAAGCCGGACTTTTCCTTCTTGATGAAATAGGAAGACCTAAAGATATTATAAAAGGAATTTATTATTTAAACAAAGCAAAAGAAAACGGTGGCACTGACGCGACAGATGTATTAAGAGAAATTTCTACTTTATTTATTGATTTAGTATAATATTAATTATTATTTTGATTATTAATTCGCGTAATAATCGGACAATTTCATTAACAATAATAATATTTATTAGTAAGAGAAAATCCAAAAACAGTAGTAGAATTTTAATAAATAAAAATTTTTATCATCATCATATAGAAAATTGTTTTTCTTTAAAAAAAAAAACACATAGCATAGTTTACTGATTACATTACATTACATTAAAAAATTATACTTTATATTTTAGTTTGGAAAATAAATTTGCTTATTTTCTATTATATGAATACACAACTACGAATTAAATTATTATAATGTTATTATTAAAATTGTATTATGATTATCATTTATTTAAATTGTTATTAAAGAATTCTAAATTTTCATTTGCACGTTCGCCACGTTCACTCCATCATCATTTCTCATTAAATCCGATTAAAGAAATTTTCAATGACAGATATACGTAAAAGATTAAATAATAATAAAAAATTTTATGACGTAAAGATTATAATTCTTCGATAATTATATCATCATATTATTAATTAAATAATGATGATATCATTATTAACGAAATATTTTTGGAAAGAAATTTCATTATAAAAGAAGTTTTTATTCAATCCGAAAAAATACCTCATCTTCTTCAATTCCTCTTGACTTATCTATAATTCGTCATGTCTGAAACAAACAAATCACAACAAAATGTTAACTACTACGCCGGTAAAGTTAATAAATATAATTATACGTTGTTCTTATCATATTTCATATATATACGTATTTTTTATTTTATTTTTTATATTTATTTCATGCGTTTTAAAGGTGCTGCGAAAGAATTAGCTGGTAAAACGGTAGGAAGCGAGAAACTTACAAATGAGGGCGAAACACAAAAATTACAAGGTATATTAATTAATTAATTAATTATGATCAGCGATCGATAAAAATTAATTTGTTTGTTATTATTTGTTTGTTTATAGCCCAAAAAGAAATGGAAACTGAAAAACTTCAGCAACGAACCGAAGGAAAAACCGAAGGTAATTTTAATTATATAATAATAAGAATAAAAATATTTTTTTCAGTTCACATTTTCACACGCATTACATTTGTTTATTAAAAATATATATATAAACAAGGTGTGAAAGATCGCGTTTCTGGTGGTATCCAAGAGACTGCTGGGTCAATGTTTGGCGATGAGAACTTGAAAAGTAATTATCTAAATATTTCATTATTTACTACTCGATTCAATTAATTATTTACGATATTCACAATATTTACGATATTTTCTTTTCAGATAAAGGTGAAACACAACATAAAAAAGGTCAAGCCGAATCTGAAATGCACAAGTAAAAAGAATGTGAATTTCTTACATTATTTAGTAATTATAAACAAATTTATTTACAAATTTACAAATTTAAATAATGTATCGTTAAATGTAACGAAATTACATATTAAATAATATGATGTTATAAAAAGATTTAATAAATTCATTATTATAAATATAAAAATTTTTTTTAAAAAATGTTCATCTGAATAATAAATAATTTCAATACATCGATGTTATTTGTTTAAATTAAGTTATAAAATACCAAAAATATAATATATATATATATATAAGAAATATGTAAAAAAATTCATTTGTTTCTCTTTATTCTCTCATTTGCTTCTATTATTTGTTTCCATTGAGTGTTTTTATCTTTTTTAGAATATTTCTTAAGTAAATCGTATAATCTCTTTTGTGAATTTACTTGTTGTAAAGCTATATCTAAACTTTTAGGTTCTATGGCTGCAAAAACATTTTCTAATACCCATTTAACTCGTTCCACTCCACGTTCGTGATCTTCCTTCACCGTTAAAAATAAAATATTATTTCCATTCTCATCAAGTTCTTCCTTATTAACACCATAATGAAATAATAAATCGAGTAAATCTACCGACCAATTATATTTCACAGCTAAATATAAAGAATTGGTTGCATGAAATCTTGATTTTTCATTTATTTGCATTTTGATATTAGGATCTGCATTATTTCTTAATAAAATTGAAATAATTGGAAAATATCTTTCATGTAAATGTTTTTCGGCGGCGAGATAATATGATAAGATTGTTCTTCCCGCGTTATCTAGAGCATTAATATTACATCCTCCCTTAACAAGTAAACTTATAACCCCTTTAAGTGGATCACTGTAAAGTTCTGTTTTTGGAGATTTCTGAATATCCTTGATGATATATTTGTTTAAGAATAAATAATGCAATGGAGTTTTGTTTGATTCTTTGGAGACCACGGTGAAATCTGCATCAAACTTACTAAGTTTAAAAAGTACTTCACGCATACCATCTAAATGACAATGTTTGGCGACAATTATCACTAAAGAATCTGTAGTATTCAAGAATCTGTACATCTTATGTACAGAATCTCCGGAATCTAAATGATTAACTAAACCATTGGCATCTCCCAAAGCGGCATGAAATCCTGGATGACACTCTGAAGGTACAAAGTAGCCACCCTTATCTTTATATATTTTATTATATTCTTCAAGAACTTTTTTACACCCTATTTCCTTCTATAAAATAAATAAATAAAAAAAAAACGAATAAGAAATAAATAAATTTAAAAAAATTAAACTTAATAAAAATAATAATAATAATAATAAAACAATACTCACATCCATAGATTGGGATTGTGGAGGAAAACATGGAATTCGTTGTGATGATGAATTCGGTGAATTATAAAAACTATTTCGATGTTGATCAAAGAGTGAAGTATTCGAACTCGGTGACTGGTAAAAACTATTTCGTTGTTGTTGTTGTTGTTGTTGTTGTTGTTGCAGATGAGGAATATTCAAGGGTGGAACAAAACCAGAAAATCTATTGGGATTCATTTCTGAATTTACTGAGACTACTGGAACTACCGGAATTGGCATTGAAATTTGTGGCGCATTAAAATTATTATTAAAATTATTTGGAGGAATTTGTGGATTATTATTAAAACCATTTGGAGGAATTTGTGGATTATTATTAAAATTATTTGGAGGAATTTGTTGGCTATTAAAATTATTTGGAGGAATTTGTTGGCTATTAAAATTATTTGGAGGAATTTGTTGGCTATTTGGAGGAAATTGTTGGCTATTGAAATTATTTGGAGGAATTTGTTGGCTATTAAAATTATTTGGAGGAAATTGGTGGCTATTAAAATTATTTGGAGGAATTTGCTGGCTATTAAAATTATTTGGAGGAATTTGTTGGCTATTAAAATTATTTGGAGGAATTTGTGGATTATTATTAAAATTATTTGGAGGAATTTGTGGATTATTATTAAAATTATTAAAATTATTTTGATTTACTGAAGGAATTTGTGGAATTGGCATTGAAACCGGTTCACTATATCGAAATTGTTTCGGTGGTGGCGGCGGTGGTTGTGGTGCCGGTGTTGGTTGATAATAAGGTTGACTGTTTGGATAGGGTTGATTGTTTTGATTGGAAGCATCTTGTTGATAAAGGTAATTTGAATTTTGTTGTTGTGTAATAGGGAAACTATTATTATTTGATTGAGGATTTTCGTGTGGAATAAATTTTGGAAGGGGATCGCTGTGATAACTAGCACTAGGTTTAACAGGAATAGGAGGAGGAAGAGAATTATTGTTCATTTTTGTTTCTGGCATATAAATGCCTCGTGCCTTTAGCATACGTTCAAGTTCTGAATTAATATAATTTATAGGCGGACGATCTGTTGGTTCGTCAGTCCAGGCAAGTTGATATAAACTTTGATAATCTGATGGAGTACCAGCAATAGGCGTTTCTCTTTTCTTTTGACTAATAATAGCGTTTTGTGACCTGTAAATATTTATGTTATTAAATGGAGGTTTACCACTGGATATTTCCCAAAGTACAACCCCTAGACTATATATATCTGAGGATTTATCTTTTACGTAATTATTGTTAGTAAGGAATCTTGGCTCGATAAAAGCATTCATTCCCACATTTAGTATGCTTTGTTTGTTGCAACAAAAATCTGTGATTTTCATTGTTTGGTTCTGAACCACAACGTTCTTTGGATGCTAAAAAAAGAAATAAAATAATAACAATAAAAATAAATTAATAAGATTTTTTTATTGTTCAATGGCGTAAAAATAGGATAAATAGAAATATAAATAGAAATGTATGTATGCAACCAAATATATATATATTTATATATGCAATAGTATGCATTAAATTAATAAATTCATATATTCAATAAAACATACCAAATTTCCGTGTATTACATTTTGATCATGAATAAATTGTATTCCCCCGGCAATTTGCTTACCCATCATAATTTTGTCATTCCAGTTTAATTTGTTAAAGTTTTTTTCCAGATATTCTCTTAAATTTCCTCCATTTGCATATTGCAGAACCTTATAATATTCCGAAGTGTGTGGTTCTAGAAAGACAAAATTAGTTCGAAATTAATTCGAAATTAATTCGAAATTTATTTTTTTTAGGTCAAAAAAAAAAAAAAATTTTTATCATACTTTTACTAATTCCAAAACATTGGATAAAGGATTCATGTGATTTAACAATATGAAGAAATTCTAACTATATATTAAAGAAAAAAAGTATTTAGCATGCTTGAATAGAATAAGAATAAAATTTTAATAATACTTTTTTTATTTTACCTCTTTTCTGATATAACGATCATCCCTACTTATTGTTTGTAATGCTATATCTGTTTTAACTTCTTTACAATAAGCACGAATCAATCTACCATGTTGTCCCGTTGAAATTTCTTCAAAATTTGTAATGTAATCATAGTCAATAAGTTTGGTATGTCCGCTGTCAATTTCATTTTCCAATATTTGAGACATTTTTTATTAAATCGCAAATAGTATAAATTTTATATATAAAAAAATTTCGAACCTAAAAAAAAAAATTTAAAGTGTATATTTATCTAAATCCAAATTTCCTAAATTCATTTCGAATTTAATTTAAAAAAAAAAAAAAAAAATCTCGTGGTGTAATTGTTTACAAGAATCTTCTTCTAATTATCACCCACGTTATATTAAATTATTTCTTACTTTTAATTAATTGTCGGTTATGTTTCATTTATTTATCACAGGATAAATGGCTTCAACAAAGGAATCAATAGTCCGGTTATGCACATAGAATACGCTAAACAAAGTGAATAGAGTTCTACAAAAGAATTTCGGGGTTTGTACTCATTCCAAACCACCTTATTGATTCAACATTCGATTTAATTANCGTTGAAATTTCTTCAAAATTTGTAATGTAATCATAGTCAATAAGTTTGGTATGTCCGCTGTCAATTTCATTTTCCAATATTTGAGACATTTTTTATTAAATCGCAAATAGTATAAATTTTATATATAAAAAAATTTCGAACCTAAAAAAAAAAATTTAAAGTGTATATTTATCTAAATCCAAATTTCCTAAATTCATTTCGAATTTAATTTAAAAAAAAAAAAAAAAAATCTCGTGGTGTAATTGTTTACAAGAATCTTCTTCTAATTATCACCCACGTTATATTAAATTATTTCTTACTTTTAATTAATTGTCGGTTATGTTTCATTTATTTATCACAGGATAAATGGCTTCAACAAAGGAATCAATAGTCCGGTTATGCACATAGAATACGCTAAACAAAGTGAATAGAGTTCTACAAAAGAATTTCGGGGTTTGTACTCATTCCAAACCACCTTATTGATTCAACATTCGATTTAATTAATATTTTTAACAAATTGATTATTAATATTGATTTGGTAATGAAGTGATTGAAAGGCATAAACTTATTGTTTGTCTTTTTTTTTGTTTATTTTTAATTATAGAATACAACATTTATCTAATTCGAAGTAACAAAACAACCGCGTGTGTGGTAATTTAATTTAAAAAATCTATTTTAATCTGTTCTCACACGTCTTCTGAAATGGGTTTTTGTTTTGTTTTTTACTTAATTTTTATTTAATTTTATTCAAATTGTAATTTTAAGTAAAAAAAAATTTTCAAACAAATAAATAAATTCAGTTAAAAAATATATATAAATTTTTTTTTTACGGAAATAATCATTCTTCTCTCCGTAACACTTCGGTAATTCTTGTAAAACTCCATAAACACTTCCCAAAAAAGAAATATGAAAAACATGAACCGAAACGTGTATGTTGCATTTTAATTGTGTAGTACATTCGAAAACCATTTGCTATTAATAGAATATATGATTATCAGTTTATTAAAAAGTCATTTTTTCCCTTTTTGAACTTTTTCTAAAAAAAAGAGAATGAAATTTAGAAATTTAGTTATTTATTTGTTTAGAGACGATTTAAGAATTCATGATAATTCAGTTTTATTTCACGCCTGTAATACTCCATTAGTAACTTATCTCTTGCCAATTTATTGTTTGGATCCAAGAAAAATTAATTTATCCAATCTATCCCGTTTCAGTGTTAATAAAAATGAAGAATATAAGAATGTTAAGAATGATAAAAATGCTAACAATGATATGAATAATAAAAATGATAATCGGGGAGAAGAAAAAATGATGTTTGAAAGTCCAAAGACTAACTTATTTGGATTCGATCGGACCAACAAATTTCGGGAAAGGTATGATTTATATTACATATTACCGAACTGATAAATTTGATAACTGTTATTTTTTGAAGGAATAAATATTTTTTATATTACATTATTATTAGGTTTCTTGCCGAATCTATTTTGGATTTGCGACAAAGTTTAATTAAGCGTGGATGCGATTTATTAATAAGGTTCGGCAATCCCGAAGATTTGGTTCCTCAAATAACAAAAGAACTTTTAAAGAAATATAAAGTTTTAGGTCTTTATTTACAAAAAGAGGTAATTTATTAAGTAACCTATTAAATAAGATTTATATATATTTTTATATATTTATATATGTTTTTATATATTTATATATGTTTTTATATATTTATTTATATTTATATTTATATTTATATTTACTTCATTTTCAATAATAAATAATAATAATAATAATTATGCACCATAAAGATCACACGGGAAGAAATTCATGTTGAAAAATTATTAATTTCCCGATCACCTGTTCCTCTCAAATTTTTTCGTGGATCTACCATTTTTCAACAAAATGATTTTACCAGCATACCTGATATATATAAAACATTTCGTGAACAAGTGGATGAACTTAATCATCAATTATTACCTATTCCTTTATTAGATATGCATAGGCACTTTCCTCCATTTCCGAGAATTCCATCAATCTATGATGAAACAAATAATTCATTAAATGTTTCAACATTGGAATTTTTAGAAAAACTTGTATCAACACCATATCATCAAAGAACTTGTATCCCATTTAAAGGTGGAGAAACAAGTGCTATTGAACGTATTAAAACATATCTTAATAGTCCAGTGACTTCGCCTCCATCAAAACAGTATTATCCACCTTTTTCTTTGGCTCCCAAAAAACCACAAAAAGCTTTGGCACCAATTGCAAAATACAAACAAACCCGTAACAATTTAATTGGAATAAATTATTCATCCAAATTATCACCTTTCCTAACATTTGGGTGTCTATCTCCCAGATTGGCTTATCAAAAAATTGTTGATTATGAATCAAAAAAACCTGGAGGAGAAACTGAATCCACTTACTTAATTAAATCACAATTATTATGGAGAGATTATTTTAAATTTATGGCTGAAAAATATGGTAATTCCTTATTTCATATTGATGGATTTGCTGGAGCTCTCAAACTTGAAAGAATTAAAAATAGAAGTATTAGTAGTATTCAAGAAGAAGGAAAGGAAGAATGTGATAATGGTGATGATAATGATGAAATAATAGAAAATAAAAAAGGAAAAAAATGGAATCAAGATTTTGATAAGTTTCGAAAATGGGCAAATGGAATGACTGGAATACCATGGATAGATGCTAATATGAGACAACTTAAAGAAACAGGGCATGTGTTTGTTTCTTGTTTCAGATTTACATTTGTTACTTAGTAAAGTAATTTTTTTTTTTAAAACAATAAATAATATTGTTATAGATATATGAGTGCTCGCGGAAGACAAAATGTAGCAAGTTTCTTGGTAAAAGATTTACGTCTTGACTGGCGAATGGGTGCTGAATTGTTTGAATGCTTATTAGTAGATCATGACGTTTGTTCAAATTATGGAAATTGGCAATATAGTAATTAAAATTATTTATTTATTTTTTCATTAATATTAAATAGTAGTAATTTCTAACAGCACAGCTAACATGCACGATAATCTAATTTCTTTAAATATATTAAAAAAAAAAAAAGTTGCGGGAATAGGAAATGATCCTAAAGGAGAATTATTATATTTCAATATAATAAAACAAGCCAAAGAATTTGATCCACATGGTGTTTTTGTTAGAGTGTGGTGCCCTGAATTATCCAAAGTACCTTATGAAAAAGCTCATATACCTTGGATTATGACATCCGAAGAACAAAAAAGAAGTGGATGTATAATTGGAGAAAATTATCCAAAACCTATGGTGATATTGGAAGCTTGGGTGAAAAATTATAATAACAATAATGATGATGATGATAAAGCTAATAGAATTAATAACAATAGAATTATTAGATGAAGATATACAAGAGAAAAATTTACTTGGAAACTGATTAATAACATTTAAAAAAAAAAAAAAACCAATGATTACTTTTCGTTTTACTTTGATCCTTTTTTATTTTATAATTAAAACAAAAGGAGTTATCTTGAATCAAATTAATGTAATTTTATAGATTGAAAGACAAAATTAGATCTTAAAAACTAGATTCTTGAACAAAAAAAGAAGAATAAAAAGGAGAATTTAAGGATGTACTCCAGAACTCTTTAAACATACATTTCAATAATATAAAATATTTTAATATAACAAAGACAGAATATAACTTATTAATAATTTGTTTCAAGAATATTCTGAAAACAAAAGGTATTCAATTAATTTAATTAGTTGATGATAATGATTCTCGTTAACCAAATTAAATACTCACTCAACTTTCTTAAAAACTAGATTCTTGAAGCAATAAAAGAAAAAATAAAAAAGAAAGGTAAAAGAAACAGACAANTGTGGTGCCCTGAATTATCCAAAGTACCTTATGAAAAAGCTCATATACCTTGGATTATGACATCCGAAGAACAAAAAAGAAGTGGATGTATAATTGGAGAAAATTATCCAAAACCTATGGTGATATTGGAAGCTTGGGTGAAAAATTATAATAACAATAATGATGATGATGATAAAGCTAATAGAATTAATAACAATAGAATTATTAGATGAAGATATACAAGAGAAAAATTTACTTGGAAACTGATTAATAACATTTAAAAAAAAAAAAAAACCAATGATTACTTTTCGTTTTACTTTGATCCTTTTTTATTTTATAATTAAAACAAAAGGAGTTATCTTGAATCAAATTAATGTAATTTTATAGATTGAAAGACAAAATTAGATCTTAAAAACTAGATTCTTGAACAAAAAAAGAAGAATAAAAAGGAGAATTTAAGGATGTACTCCAGAACTCTTTAAACATACATTTCAATAATATAAAATATTTTAATATAACAAAGACAGAATATAACTTATTAATAATTTGTTTCAAGAATATTCTGAAAACAAAAGGTATTCAATTAATTTAATTAGTTGATGATAATGATTCTCGTTAACCAAATTAAATACTCACTCAACTTTCTTAAAAACTAGATTCTTGAAGCAATAAAAGAAAAAATAAAAAAGAAAGGTAAAAGAAACAGACAAAAGAAAACAAAAAAAAGAAAAGGAATAAAGAACAAAAAAAAGGAATGAAAAAGAAGAATTTAAGGGTGAACTCCAGAACTCTTTAAACATACATTTTCAATAACAAAGATATTATTAATTGTTTATTATTAATTTATTTCAAGAAAATTCTCGAAAAGAAACTAGATTGAAATTGTCAACCAGTAATATCTGTAAGAAATTCGAATGTTCCGACAAAATTAAAAATAGTGTGGCGTTTTTTTTCTCGTTATAATGACATAATGTAGCTGTTAATAGACAACGCTTAACTGCTAGTTTATAGTGGATAAGACAGTAAATAAGCTAAAAAAGGAAACGGAAGAAATAAATAGTTTCCGCGGGAATAGGATGCCTTAATTTACTAAAATTGATTGGACCATTAATTTCCATATATGTAAATTGTTATTTTATTTATGATATTTATTCATTATTTCTAATCCAATAAAATCTCCGTTCGATAATGAGTCATCCAATTTTTGTTCAGTATTTAAAATTTTTTCAGAATCACTGTTATATAAAATTAATCTCTGTGAAACCAAAATAAAGGGATCACATGCAAAATCATATGCAAAATCAAATTTAGAAAGGCAAAAAGGGTTCAATGTGCATGGTTTGATTACATTGTTATAACATTTATAAATTTTTTTACCTCTGGATCTTCCATAGATAATTGATTATTAACATTTTTAATTTTTCCTTCGGTTGCGATTTTATCAAGCACTTTTCCGATAGTCCAATTCTATAGAATTAAGAAATAAATAATATGTAATATGTAATATAAAATAAAAATATAATAAAATTTATAATAATTTATTAACTAAATTTTTTACGCAACACACCTTGTTAAAAAACATTGGTTTACTAGCAATATTAGAGTCACGTGGAAACTCAATTGTTAAGTATAACCTTGAGTCCGGAGGAATAGAAGAATCGCCCTATATTCATTTTATTTTTATTGTTATCGTTTCATTCATTAAATTCATTTAGCTATTCATTCATTTATTTATTTATAGAAAAATAATAATTATGGGTAAAAAAAAAAGGGAACAAAATCTGTAGTTAATAATAAAAATTGTTCATACCTTCGCATTGGATTTTAAAACCATTAATTTAACCATTTTATTTTCTTTCTTTTTCTTTGGTTGAATTGTCGCAGTTTTCGCATTTATTGTCGTATTTCCTGAAGGAGAAAGTGGTTTTTTAAAATATTTGGCAATCAATTCTTCTGCCATTTCACGTCTTTTTGCTTTTGTCTCGGCGTGAACATTAAGTGACGGACATTCGTGAATAGACGGATACCGATGTCTATTTTTTAATGAAATATATTAACATTGACAACATATGATGATAAAATATATATCATAAACAATATAATAAATAAATATTTACTTTAAACAAAATATCTCTCCACATCCATCACAAACCACATGAATATTATTATTATTATTACAATCTTTTTGAATAAGACATTTTTTCCGAGTGGTGGAAGGCATTGAAGATAATAAGTATAATGAACAATTCGAATTTAGATGTTCTTCTACCTATTTAATATATCGTCAAAGGGAATAAGAAAGAGACAAAGATAAATGGAAAAATAATAATAATAAAAAAATGAATAATGAACTTACAATTTTTTCTTTTGCTTCTTCCGACGAAATTTCGGATGAGATTAACAACATTGAAGAACATTTTGGACATAATGAAATATTCTTTTTTATTTTTTCATTATCATTAATATTAAATGAAGATAAAAATAAATTCTCATTTAATTACGAAATAAGAAAAAATGAAACAAATGCAATATTCACCTTTTCATTTTCTCTCCATTGTAAACAATTATGGGAAGTCGGATATCTATGATCCAAGCTATTTTATTTTGTTAATTTGAATAAACTAAGACAATACACACAAAAGAAAATTAGGTTGTTTCCAATTCTCATACCAAAATTTTAGTTTACAGCATGCGCAAAGGAAAGGAAGAAAATCTATAACGAAAGAATTAAATGAAAACGGAGTTAACCGTTTAACGCGAAATAATAATGAGATAAAATATAATGTCATCAATAAAATATTTTTATCAAGATTTATCAGTATCAATACAAGATTTAATACATCATCGATAAAACAATACATCACAATAATGAAATCAGCCTCAAAATAATAATAATGCGATAATTATTAATATAATCATGGCATCAGAACTATATAATTTAATAATAATATTGTAAGCTTTGCTGATTAATACCAAGTTGTTTACATCCTTCTAAAGAACAATTCTTTCCTATCCCGAAGAATTCCATTAATAAAAAATAAAAAACTAAAAAAATAAAAATAAATAAATAAAACTTTTTATGTGATGTGCAATCTATTTTGAGATTGGTTGTTTTTTTTTATACATACATACATCAAAACGGTTGCATATTTATCCGTCTGTTAAAAAAATGCTATAAATAACACCATCCATGAACTCTCTTAGAAATAAAAAATATTTTAAAGATTCTAGAGTTTTTATAAGAATTTTAAAACTGACAAAAAGGACAAACAAACCAAACTTCTAACAATTTAGAAACCCTAAATCAAACATCAAAGACATATCATCTATTTTGATTGAAAAGATAATATACAATTACATACAAATATAAACACAATTACACAAAATGACTATTTTGAACAAAATGAATGATATTAAGAAGCTTGCCGATCTTGATTTTAATAACCATGATTATGCGATTGTTCATAGAAGCAATGAGGCGGTTGGGGATCGATCAATAGAGGAAAAACTAGATGAATTCGAATTACCTTCTGATGTTATTGATGAAAAAGGAAATTCTCTACAAAAATATTGGAATTTAATTGGAACATTTACACCCCCACCCGATTTTGATATCAAATTTCATCACAAAAATGATGATGATTTATTTAAGAAATATTATCAAAGTCGAAAATATACTAATTTCTTATATGAAATTACCAAAGGATTGGATAAACAATTTGTTGATGTTCATAATAATAATGATAATTTTAATCCTAATATATTAGAATTTTATTCAATTGGACTTTTAAGAAAAAATGGTAACACGAAAGAAATCTTATTTGTACCAAATGTAAAAAGTCTGAATCGACGAGAACTTTAAAAGAATGATTAGTTTTTTTTTTTTTTTTTTAATACATTTTTTTTTGCATTTTCACACCATTTTTACATCAATCACTCCCAACTTTGCATAGTGGTCGTACATAAATATATATATATGTGTGTGTCACTCAGTAATTAGAAAAATAGATTATTATGAACTTGTTAAATTATTATTATTTTTATTTGTTATTATTTTCATTTATTATTATTTTCATTTGTTATTATTTTCATTTGTTATTATTTTCATCCAATAAAGTTGATTACAAAGAAATGAAGCAGAATATTACAAAAAATAAAATCAGCAAATGCCCTTTGTAAAATGAAATAAGTGTATTTTTTTTTATGAAACAAAAATATTAAATATTTGAAATTAAAATATTTAACAAATGTTAAAATAAATCAATATTTAAAATAGATCAATACAATATTATTATAAAATGTTACCTCTCGGGAGATATTCCTTTGAATGTCCCAAAATTTTCAGGATTGGTCTGTATTCGTAAATTGGCTATTATTAAATCATATTAAATAATGCAAAGGAAATTAATAAATNTTTTTTTTTTTTTTTTTTAATACATTTTTTTTTGCATTTTCACACCATTTTTACATCAATCACTCCCAACTTTGCATAGTGGTCGTACATAAATATATATATATGTGTGTGTCACTCAGTAATTAGAAAAATAGATTATTATGAACTTGTTAAATTATTATTATTTTTATTTGTTATTATTTTCATTTATTATTATTTTCATTTGTTATTATTTTCATTTGTTATTATTTTCATCCAATAAAGTTGATTACAAAGAAATGAAGCAGAATATTACAAAAAATAAAATCAGCAAATGCCCTTTGTAAAATGAAATAAGTGTATTTTTTTTTATGAAACAAAAATATTAAATATTTGAAATTAAAATATTTAACAAATGTTAAAATAAATCAATATTTAAAATAGATCAATACAATATTATTATAAAATGTTACCTCTCGGGAGATATTCCTTTGAATGTCCCAAAATTTTCAGGATTGGTCTGTATTCGTAAATTGGCTATTATTAAATCATATTAAATAATGCAAAGGAAATTAATAAATTAAATTCAAATTTATAAAAGTATTTTAGTTAAATTAAATTAAATTAAATAAAACAAAATTAAATAAAATTAGATAGATATATTTACTTGCTAAAACAAACGATCCAACAGTTGAAATAAATCCTGCTAGAAAAGAATTGTATGGAAAAGTACCCACGATAACACAATGTACAAATTGAATTATCCCCGATAAAAGAATAAAAAATAAATATGCATCAATGAATTTAAGACTTTGTGGTGTATCTTTCTTATATGATACCCATAATTTATGGACGGCAATAGAGGCTTTATCCGACATTATTAAAATTAAAATATTAATTTTATGTGTTTTGTAACTGAAAGGAATCAGAAGTGAACGTATTGAAAAAATGGTTCGAAAAAAAAGTGAAAAGTGGTTAAATTTTACTGGTTAAATTTTTAGTGGTCAATTTAATTGGTTATTGAAAATCTATCATCAGATACATGTATTTATATTTTATTTACATATTTATTTATTTTTATACTGTTAAAAAATAATATTGATATGATTTCTCAATCTTTAATCATGAGGATTAAAAAATATAAAAATAGTATATTCTTTATTCTATTCGTTTTATTATTAACTTGTATAATAATTTATTTAAGTTATTCAAGATATTCGAAACATTCAATCCACTTAAATAATGATAATAAACCAATCAAACTAATCGGATATAATCCAAATCTTGAAGAAATTTTCGATTTAAATTGTACGAATAACAACAATAAAAATAATAATACACGTCGTTATCTCACTTATTTTCCTCATGGTTCAATTTATCAACAAATTAATAGTCTTGAGAATGCATTATTTTTAGCTTGGTCAACTGATCGTACATTATTAATTCCACCTATAATTCTTGGGAAAGATTTATTAATCTATAACCAATCTTTTAATCTTTTTTATGAAAAATTAATTTCTTTACAATTCTATAATAAGAACACAAGTAATAATGATCAACCAAATCTATACACTCAAGTGGATTGGAATATTCTATTTGATTTGAAATTTCTTATTAATAATAACAATAATGATGATGATGACTTGAAAATTGACTCAATTTTGAGAAATGATGATTTTGTTCTAGAAAATCTTTATTCATTTATTAACTTGACTAATTCAGAAGAAGTTTTCTTCATTCCTGATAATACAAGTATTTATTACCAATTTTATGATTATCTTGATAACACTACAAGTAATAATAATAATAATAATAATAATAATAATAATAATAATAATAATAATACACGTCGTTATCTCACTTATTTTCCTCATGGTTCAATTTATCAACAAATTAATAGTCTTGAGAATGCATTATTTTTAGCTTGGTCAACTGATCGTACATTATTAATTCCACCTATAATTCTTGGGAAAGATTTATTAATCTATAACCAATCTTTTAATCTTTTTTATGAAAAATTAATTTCTTTACAATTCTATAATAAGAACACAAGTAATAATGATCAACCAAATCTATACACTCAAGTGGATTGGAATATTCTATTTGATTTGAAATTTCTTATTAATAATAACAATAATGATGATGATGACTTGAAAATTGACTCAATTTTGAGAAATGATGATTTTGTTCTAGAAAATCTTTATTCATTTATTAACTTGACTAATTCAGAAGAAGTTTTCTTCATTCCTGATAATACAAGTATTTATTACCAATTTTATGATTATCTTGATAACACTACAAGTAATAATAATAATAATAATAATAATAATAACAACAATAAATATATTATGATTAATTTATGCTCTCTTCAAAAAAGAAATGAAACTTTACTTCATTTTGGTGATTTATCAGGAACCAATAAATTAAATTTAAATTCCAATAATAGTAATAATAATAAAGAATTTTTAGAAATCATTCAAAGAAATTTATTAATTAATTTTTATCAACCAGAATTATTGAACATAGGAGAATTAATTAGTGTTCAATTAGGTGGTTTGGGAAGTTACATTAGTGTATTCTTTAATCTTAACGTGGATGATCAAAAAATAATTAAAATAATTAAAGATATAACTAATAAATTTTCCACAAATAATAATAATACAAATAATGACAACAACAACAACAATAATAATAGAGATTTTCAACCAACCACTGCTCAAATATTAGCTTCAGAATGTATTGAATCATTGCCACCAGAAAAAAGTTATTTTCCTATAATTTATTTTTCCACAAATCAATCATCATCTCCTCTCCCTTTAAAATCCTTAAATAAATTTGATAAATTCTTTAAGGAATTCCCTTGTACATTCGATTTAAATACTTTTATTAATTATACTGATTTTCGACCACAAGAAGATTTATTACCATCATTAAAAAATGATGATATTATTATTATTAATCCTAAAGATAATATTAATTTATATGAATTCCTTTTACCTTTGATTGATACTATTGTATTGGCTAAAGGTGGAAAATTATTTGGAATAGAAAATAATGATTGTTTAATTTGTAAATACATACAAAGATTACATGAAATTTGGTTAGGATAACAATATAATTTTATTTTTCATTTTTTTATTTTATTTTCATTATTTTATTGTTATCATTTACTTTTTATATTTATTATCATTTATTTTTTATATTTATTTTTTATTATTTTATTATTGAATATTTTATTATTCTATTATTGAATATTTTTTATAAAAGAAAAAAAAAAAAGGTTTGATCTTTCTTCACAAAAAGAGAGAAGAAAACTAGTTCCACCTGTATATAAATAAAATTCAAAAATTAAATAAAATAAATAAATATAATTAATTGTTAATTTTTTTTTGTTTAAAAATCATTATTATTATTTATTATTATTATTATTATTATTGTTTTTTGTTCAGACGTTATCCAAAGATAAAGTTGTAAACATATGAAAAGGATAAAGGTGGGTTCATCCCTAGTCTTTTTATCAACTAGGGGGGCCTTTATTGGTCTTTTCATCGGACATGCTTTTTTTTCATCATTACAAAAATTATTTTTTATTCCACAAAAATAAAAATAATAATTTACCTGTAAGAATAATTTTATAATTTACTAAATTTATTATGAAATATATAATTCGTCTTAAATTTTGTTTTAAAAAAAGAAAATAAAAAGAGAAATATTAAAATAATCTAATCTAATGAATATTATATATATATGAATATGTTTTTTTTTATTTTCGGTTCTCATCGATCTTGGTGATAAAAATTATTATTATTCAGCAGCATTTTATTCTAAGTTAAACCTTTCTTAATCATAGAACTGTTCGTTAAACAAAGTAGAAACTAAGCTTACCTTCAAAAAAAAAGGTTGTTAATCACACTTATTCATTTTTGCCTATGACAAAACGAACATTAATTACCTTCTACCAAATCCCTATTTCCTTCTTACGAGAATAAGATCTGGATAATCTGCAAAAAAAATCCAATTCCGGGAATTGTAATTCTTTCTTAAATCATCAATTTTTTTTTGGCCAATAAGAAAATAATAAAAAATAATGGAAAATTAATCGTAAATAAACTTTTTAACAAAACACAAGTTTACGAAAACATTTTTTAAATAATTCCTGATAGATAAAAAAAATAAAAATGAGGTAAAAATAAAATTTCTTATATGAATGTTATTTACGAGATAAAATTAGATACTTTCTCCTAAAATATTTTCCCGAGATCTTTATCTATCAAGCTATTTTTACAAGTTATTATTATTATTATTATTATTATTATGTAGTACTCAAGGAAAGTCAAAAGCTGAAATGACCGAAGAAGAACTTCGGCAACTTGAGGAACACGAATTTAACACTGGTCCTTTATCAGTATTACAACAATCAGTAAAGAATAACACTCAAATCTTGATAAACTGCAGGAATAATAGAAAATTACTCGCTAGAGTTAAAGCCTTTGATCGTCATTGTAATATGGTGTTGGAAAACGTTAAAGAAGTGGGTTGAAAAGTTATTATTATTACTATTAAAATGTTGTTTCGATTCTTTAAAGAATAATTGAGAAAAGATTCTAATTTATTATTATCATAATAATACTTATTATTACAATAATACTTATTATTACTTTAATTATTTACTTTAATTATTTACTTTAACAATAGATGTGGACCGAAACTCCTAAAGCTGGAAAAGGTAAGAAATCCAAACCGGTCAACAAAGATAGATTCATAAGCAAAATGTTTTTACGGGGAGATTCGGTTATTCTTGGTAAATATATAAATATATATTTATATTTAACTATTTTTTTCCAGTACGAAATTTTTTTATTTTAAATAATAATAATAATTGTTTTTCTTATTATAGTGTTGAGAAATACGGTATAAAAATATATATAAATATATCCGTATCCCTCAGATTACACCACGTTGTTGCTTTGATTTTGGCTGCTTTGTTTTTTTTCTTTTCTTTTGTTTGATAGATCATTCATTAATTGGTGGATCTCTCCAAATGGTAAAAGTATTATTTACTTTGACACACACACACTTTTCTATTTCACTATTAAAAAAAAGTACTGTTGTATACTGATATAAAATCAAAAAAAAAAAAAAAGAAAGATAGAAAGAGTAAGATTATACTGTATCGCTTGACTGTTCGTTTCTTTTGGAGATCAAAGCAAAGATTCGTCATTTCACAACTTATCTTGATTGATTGATAAAAATAGATAAAAAACCAAATCAACCAATCGTTAAAAATATATATATATATATATTTATTCGTTAGGCGTACACAATTTCAAACAAGTATAGCAGAATATTTTTTTTTAAAAAAAATTAATAATAAAAACTTTTTCAGGGTGAGTTGGCAAATAAATAATAATAATTTTATGAAAAAAAAAAAAAAAGAAAGATAGAAAGAGTAAGATTATACTGTATCGCTTGACTGTTCGTTTCTTTTGGAGATCAAAGCAAAGATTCGTCATTTCACAACTTATCTTGATTGATTGATAAAAATAGATAAAAAACCAAATCAACCAATCGTTAAAAATATATATATATATATATTTATTCGTTAGGCGTACACAATTTCAAACAAGTATAGCAGAATATTTTTTTTTAAAAAAAATTAATAATAAAAACTTTTTCAGGGTGAGTTGGCAAATAAATAATAATAATTTTATGAAAAAAAAAAAGGATAATAATAAATCTTACCCTGATCATTTAATGTGATAAAAATTTTCTACCCTTCATTCGCCTTCTAGTCAAAATCCTTCTACCATTTCTATTTTTTAATCTTGCCCTAAATCCATGCCGACGTTTTCTCACAATATTACTTGGTTGATATTCTCTACCATAGGCTCTAAACCGAACTTGAATAAACCCGAAAAGATTTGTGGTGGTATTGAAAGTTGTTGTTGTTGTTTGTAGTGGTAAAGTTAAATGTGCCAAACGTGTTGTCGGCGAAGAGCTAAAATTGATTTTTTTTTAACAAAAAATATATTAAAATTATTTAAATTATTAAAAAATAATATGAATGAAAAAAAAAATCCAACAGAATTTTTCATTCTTTTCATTCGTTCGTTCTTACTTTAGAGAACTAAAAATTCCCGACAAAAGACTACCTTTAGAATTATTATTATTACTATAAGAAGGTGATTTATGATGAATCTTTTGAATAATTGGGCAAATTCTTCGAACGAAAAAAAACATTTCGCAAAGATTTTATAATTATTTTATTATTATTATCAATCATTATTATATATTCGATAATCAAAGATTTCACGTGAATAATTTACAAAGATTTCACGACTACTGAAAGAATTAAAAAAATAATCTCGAAAATAATTATATTACTCATTATAAAAAATGAAAATATATAAAAAATAATTTAATAATTTATAGACATGGAAATTTAAAAATTCAATTACTGTGTATGATAATGTGTAGACAAAATTTCTCTCTTTAAAAGTATCAAATAAATAAATCATCTTCAGAAGAGAAGTGAATTCCAATAACTAAACTTTTGTGATCGCCGGAGATTAATCATCATTAGTATAAAATTAAAGTTAAACCAAATACGTGTCCTGTAACTTTATCAGTTATCTGTAGTTAACTTTTGTTAAAATAATGAATTTAAAAAAAAAATGATATTTTTTACACGCGGGAAAAAAAAAATAAACTTTATTTTACGCTGCATTTTTATGTTTATTGTTTCTAACACGTCAGGAAATTTTACAATTCTTCGAGTTTCTTTAGTTTCTTTTTACAATTTTGTTGTTAATGTTCTTTTCTTCAGATGTCAGTAAACAAAAAAAAAAACTTTTAACATACAATGAATTCATTCATCATGAATAAATTAACTTTACATTTGGTTTTCTTCAATCATATAAAAAAGATGCCTTTACGACCTCATTCACCAAAAAAAATATTAAAAAAAAAAAAATTCTCTTTAAAAAAATATTAAAAAAGAATATTCAAAAAAATATTCAAAAAAGATTTATTTTCTCTTGAAGATGTCAAAAAGATTATCTGAAAATTCTAGTGAGACTTCGAAAAAGTCACGAAATTTTGAAATTCGAAATGCTGTCGATTTGAAAGTAGCTGTTCGACCGGGATTTGGAACTGAGGGAAATCGTTTCAGAATTAAAACCAATAATTTTAGAATCTTAACGGTATCAAAAATTTTGTTATCATTATTATTATTATTATTAATTCTATTGATGGATAAAAAATAAATAATAAATGCATAATGATATTTCTGATAAAATTGATAAAATCTCGCATTGAAAAAAATAAATAATTCAGCTTCCGAAAGGAAATTTATATCATTATAAGTTTGTCATTTCCACGCCCATCAAGGTCAAGACACATCTAGCTTTCAAGATTTTTTCATACATGGGTTTACAAAATTATTTTGGAGGAACGCAAGTGGTATTCGACGGTAACTCAAGCATCTATTCATCTCAAACTTTGCCTATTGGAAATGAAGACGAAGAAAAAATTGACGTACGTTAAATAAATTTCTTAACCATTTCTTTAATTATATATATATACATTTATATTATTTTTAACATGATTCATTGAAATTATTATTTTTTTTATATAGGTTACACTTCCTGCCGAAGGAAGAATGCGCTCAAAGAATTTTATGGTTATTATACAAAAAGTTGCTCAAATCGATTTACAAAGTGTTAAGGATTATATGAACGGGACATGTCTCTTTACCAGTGAAGTGCAAACCTGTTTATCGGTTTTAAATACGATTTTAAATTACAAACCTCGTAATACCTATCTTATTGTTAAAAATGGAATATTTCCCGAGAATTTCGATCGACCAAGATATTTGGGAAATGGTATTGAATTAAAACAAGGATATTGTCAATCGATTCGCCCGGGAATTGGTAATCTATTTTTATTCTTTTTGAAGTTTCTAAAATGTTGTTTACATTTGGAATATACATATATATTTTTTTTCAGAACAATTAATCGTCAATGTGGATGTTTGCGCTGCTTGCTTTTATCCGGCTTGCTCTTTGTTGCAATTTGTGTCAATGGTTTTGAAGAAAAATATCGACAATTTAAGAAGGGGAATAACGGATAGTGAGAAAAGACAGTTGGAATACGTAAGTCAACCACATTGAATAACATTGAAACCATTGAATTATTTCTTTTAAAAAAATTTTTTGATATTTAAAATCGTATCGTAAATACTTTAAATAGATTTTGAAAGAAGTTAAGATACGTGTCAATCATCGTGGAGAACATCAACCAAGATTCAAGATAGAACGTCTATCATCACAAGCAACTGATTATTTAATGTTTCGTAATGAAAAGGAAGGAAGAGATGTATCCGTTGTGGATTACTTTGTTCAACAATATAATCGTCAATTAGAATTTCGTTGCCTTCCTTGCGTCGTTGTAAAGAAATCCAATTTTATTCCAATCGAAGTGTGCGAAGTATTACCTGGTATGTTATGGTTATGTGACGAATAAAAGTTCTTTTTTTTTACCAATACTCACTTTTCTTTCTCTCTTTCTCAAAGGGCAAAAATTTGAAAAATCCATTGATGATAAACTCAAGGCTGATATAATTAAATTCACGTGTATTAAACCGCAAGAAAGATTCAGAACTATCGAAAAAGGTATTGAAAGTTTCTTTAAGTATAAAGAAGACGAAAATTTGAACGATTTTGGTATTCAAATCGATTCTAGAATGATTGAAATTGAAGGTTTAATTTTTTTATAAATCTTTGATGTTTGTTGTATTGTTGGCTTTTTTTTTTTATTTATTTTATTTTATTTTATTTTATTTTAGCACGACTTCTAAAACCTCCTATTGTCGCTTATGACAAAAAAAGTCAAGATCCCGAATTTCAACCCAGATTCGGAAGATGGAACTTGATGAATAAATTCTTTCCCAGTGTAAGTAATCTTTTGCTAAATATTTATCATTTTCAATTTACTTTTTAATTCATCGTATTATTATTATTATTATTATTAGATTCGACCTCTTGAAAATTGGAGTATTCTTATGTTGACAAGAGATCCGGTACAAATGGTGGAAAAATTTGCGAGAGAATTAATGAAAACCCTAAATGAGCGAGGAATGGTAAATTCTATGTTATTTAAATGATAAAGATAACATCAAGCGTACATGCATCAAATAATTTTATTCATTTATTCAAACAATAACAACATAGCCCGTAAATACTTTTCCAAAAATAATTCCTGAAAATTTACAAGGAGATATAGAAAAGGTATTAAAAATCGCTTGTTTCTATTTTACAATTTTAAAAAATAAAACAAAAATTAAATTAATTAAATTAATATTATCACAGGGTTTGGTTATTGCGATCGACAAGGCCCAAGTTAATAAGAACATTCCAGTTCAGATTATTCTCGTATTCATCCCGAGAAAGGCATCACAACCTTATGGCAGGATTAAACAATTATCTGATACTGTCCTTGGAATTCCTACGCAGTGTATTGTATCAGATAGACTAAGAAAATCGGGAGACAAAGGTCTTTTATCAAACCTCGCCTTAAAAATTAATGCTAAATTGGGTGGTCGTAACTGTTCTCTCAGAGGTGATCAATTGGATTCAGTAACCAAAGTGCCGGTAAAATAATGAATATTTTGTATATAAACATACGTACACACGTATACAAACTCTAAATTCTCTTTGCTTAGACTATGATCATGGGAGCCGATATTTCACATCCTTCCGTTGGAGCTAATCAACCATCAATTGCGGCAGTATGTGGCTCTGTAGAAAAAACCGGAATGGTAATGTTTAATTCAAAAATTCTAGATTGTAAATATTCAATACAATTAATTTATTATCTAATATGTCATACGTAAAGGTTTATAACGGTCGTTATAGTATAAATAAAGAAATTCGAAATGAGACTATAGAAAATTTAGAAGAGGTTATTTTTTATTATCATCCTTTCATTATTTAATGAGTATATAATAATTAAAAGTGTCTTAATAGATGACGACAGATTTGCTAAGACTTTTCCTTGAGAGAAATAAACGTAAAGATGGAAAAGGCGTGTTACCTCAAAGAATAATTTTTTATCGCGATGGTGTTAGTGAAGGACAATTTCGATCCGTTCTTAATCGAGAAGTAATGGCTCTAAAGAAAGCTTTTGAAAAAGTATATTCTGATAAGATGCCTACATTGACTTTTGTGATAGCCCAAAAAAGGCATCACACAAGGTAAAAAACAAAAAAAACCAAAACCAAAATGGATTTTTTTTTTTGAAATTGACACGTCTTTTACATTCTTTCATTCTTTTCCATTCTTACAGATTCGTTCCTACTGATCCAAGAGCTAATGGTGATAGGAATGGAAATTGTCAACCCGGTACTTGCGTCGATACTGAAATTGTTCACAAAAAAGAATTTGACTTTTGTAAGTGTAGTCTTTTTTTTCATGATTTTTAAGTTTGATTTACACGCTTTATCAATTTTATCAATACGTAAAATAAATAGATTTACAAAGTCATGCCGGAATTCAAGGAACGGTTCGTCCGACTCATTATTATGTTCTTTATGACGAAAATAATTTCTCCGCAGATGAATTTCAGAGTATGACCTATCGCCTTTGTTACCTTTACGCAAGGTAAAAAAAAATTTTTATGAAAATTATCGCATCAGGAGTTATCATTTATTTATTTTAACATTTGTGAAAAAAAAAAAAAATTTTCGGGTCGTGTTTAGATGTACCATTGCAACTTCAATAGTTCCAGCAATTGCATATGCACATCTTCTTGCTTCTCGGGTTCGACTATATCCAGTGAACCGTTTAGATCGTGGGGAAAGTAATTATGACGATGATAAAAATATGAGTGAAACTAGTAGATATCTAGAAAATCGTAGTAATAATAATTTCGATTATCCACAAATTTCCCAAAAATTAGAAAAATTAATGTACTTTGTATAAAAAGTTGATAGAATTTTGTATATATTCATATTTTTTATTTTTTTTTTGAATTTGCATAGTTTTATTTTTTTGGAGGGTTGTAAGGATATATATATATATATATTTATTCTTTTCGTTTCGATTAATTTTCATTGATTACAGAGATATAGATTTATTGCTTAAAAAAATAATAATTATAAAAGCAAACTTTTTTAAAAATGATTTAATAATTAATGAATTATATTCGAAATATAAAAATAGGAACAAAGATATTTTAAGAAAGTTTCGTTTCAAGATCCTGATGAAGTAATTTGTCAGATTTTGTGTTCTCTTCTGATAAACTATGTTCTGCCTTCTTTTCTTTTTGTTTTTCAGTCTTAACCAGTTTAACGAATTTATCCTATAAATAAATAAATAAATAAATAAATAATGTAACATAATGAAATTTTATGAAATTAAAATAGATTGACTTACTTTTATCGAACCAATGGTGGCATTAAATTTATCTTTCGTTTTGGAAAGTTTTTGTCCGCCCTGTTTTGTGCCTTTAGTATTTTTATAAGTTTCTGATAAATACAATATATTCAATTCATTATCATTAGTCGACAATAATTGCTGCTCACTTTGTTCATTTCCACGGGGATGTGCCATGTCAGGAGAAGTTGGTGCGTTTTCGTTTTTATTAGTATTATTATCTTCATTACTGGTTATATTAATAGTTGGTTGTAGTGGCTGTTGTGGTGGTTGCTGTGGTTGTTCACTTGTTGAATGTTGATGTTGTTGCTCGGCAGATCTTTCCTCTTCTCTATGACTGGTGTCAGGTACCTGTTGAATTTCTTTATGTGGGTCATGAAGTATTAAAGCTTCATTTCTAACTTTATCATCTAAATTTTCTTTGAGATTGTGTGGTTTGATAGTATGAAATTTATCAATAATGTCACTCTGGAAAGGTTCACCAACTTGCTTATCTTCTTTTCTCTCGGGGGTTTGTTGGTGGACAGGTTCAAATATATTCTCGTCTTTTTCCTCGAAGGGTTGATCTATAATATGTGGTTTGATTTTGCGAATTTTATTAGCTTCGAGATCGTGATCCGGTAATTCTAGGAGGTAATAATAATGTAATGAAGATAAGTAGAGATTGAAACAATGAACATCATTAATGACATACTTCTTACCACTATTCATTGTTTTTTTGATTGATTTATCAATTGGTGGTTGATGAGTATCTTGCGTAGAATAATATTCTGGTTGATGAGTATCTTGCGTAGAATAATATTCTGGTTGATGAGTATCTTGCGTAGAATAATATTCTGGTTGATGAGTATCTTGCGTAGAATAATATTCTGGTTGATGAGTATCTTGCGTAGAATAATATTCTGGTTGATGAGTATCTTGCGTAGAATAATATTCTGGTTGATGAGTATCTTGCGTAGAATACTATTCTGGTTGATGT
>PQFF01000012.1:178324-206720 GCA_003547095.1 Diversispora epigaea
AAAAAAAAAAAAAAAAAAAAAAAAAAAAAGGTACAAAAAATGAATAATGTGAAAGAATAACATGATAATATACCCTAAATGTATAAATGCCACAGCCATCAATAATATGCTTTACACATGCTTCATAAATGGGGTGTCATCTAAGGGGCCCAAAGTTGTACAAGCTTAGCAAAGAAATAAACCTATTTTTCATCTATTTTTTTTCGCGATCAAGTATTTTTTTTTTTTTGATAATACTCTTATAATTATAACCTTTAATTACTTTCCAGATCTATTCTTCAACCTGTTGTGCCTGAAAATCCATCATACAGAAAAATGCAATAAAAGCATCAGAATGATAAAAGGATAACGAAATGAAAGGAATGAAGGAATGAAAAAAAATGCAGACAAAAAAAAAAACGATATGCAGTGGTGTCGGAAATCATATGCTGTATGTCACTTTAATTACTTATTATCATTAAGATGACATAACTAAGAAGTCAACGAAGAAAAAAAAAAAGGGAAAAAAAGGGGGTGATAAACATGACAGTCAATAAAACAATAACACCAGACAAGCCAATATCGCCAAATATACAATACAAATTCTATATTTATATTTTTAATTTAATTATAATTTATAATTTACTTGTGGCATATGTTTAACTTTTTTCCATTGATGCGAATACTAATATTGACATAAGCAAATTACTATTTAAAGTTAAACCCGAAATTTTTCACCTAAAAAAGAAAATACGCCTTTATCGTTACTTGTTATATACAAATGTAAATATGACTTATTATAATTATAATTTTTATTATTATTATTAATGATTACAAACAAGAATTCATTGAAATACTAGATTTAGAATGAAACGAGTGAATAAAAAAAAGTGTGAAAAAATTGGGGAGTAACCATAACAATCTAAAATAATTATAAAGAAATGCCCAGTAAAAAAAAATAAAATAAAAGAAAATAAAATAATGAAATAAAAAATAAATAAAAAATAAATAAAAAATAAATAAAAAAGCGTAAAAAGTTATTCCAAAAAACGGCAAACGACAAACGTGGCGGGCTAAGGTAATATGTTATTTAAATGTAAACGACCAAAGACTTGTCCTGGCTGAATAATTATTAAAATTTAATTGGTTAATTATTATTGCCAAGAATGGTTCGAATAACAAACAATTGTTACAATTATTACAATTGATTAAAAAATTACAAAAAAGGGACCGTGGAAAAATTATTTATAACAAAATTTCATGTGTTTTTGTTAAAAATCCTATTTTAGTATTGGGAAAAAAGAAAAGAAAGAAAAATGAGTTCCCAAAATTCCAATATTCATAATACTAATACTAATAATAATAATAATAGTAATAATAATAATAATAATAATAATAATAATAATAATAGTAATAATAATGCTTTAGATTCTTCAGATTCTTCTGACTCAGAATTATCTTTATTAAAATCCATTTTTCAAAAACTTCTTAACAATAATAATGATTATCCAGATTATCCCAAAACTCTCTTAAAATCTTTGGAATTTTCTTCAATCTTACATGGTACTTCTTCAAAATCTCAAAAAATAAAATCATTTTCATTATTAATCTTAACAAAATTACATGAACATTCTTGTAAAAATGATTTATTGGATTTATTTAAACAATCTTCTAGTAATATCATTTTAGATTGGTTAAATTCAACTGAAAAAAATGTCAAATTAGATGGTTACCATTCACTTGAAGCATTATTTCAAGTTTCTCATGAATTGGGTTCTAACATTTTATTAAAAGATGGTGTCATAGAAGATATTATGGATTGTATAGAATTTGAACCTGATGAAGTTCAAATTGCCATCACTGAATTATTATCAGTAGCTTGTGCACAAAAAAATTCAAGAGCTTTGGTCATAACTCATTGTCAAAAATATTTAACAACTTTGATGACCAATAATGAAAATCAAAAACTAAAAACCTTGGCAGCAGTTATTTTAACAAAAATTATGTTAGATGAAAAATCCAGTGACAACATCAACAACAATAATAATAATAATAATGATGACAATAAGATTAAAGTTATTGATGAAAATGAAGAAATTCTAACAGATTTATTTGAAAAGATGGTATTGAACAATCAAAATGATGTTGGAATAAGAATTAATGCTATTGAGGGTTTGGCTTATTCTAGTTTAAAACCTACAGTGAAAGAAATGATTTCATATCATCCGACTTTACTTTTAGAAATTTATAAATTAATTCAAGACTCTGAAAAAACAAATAATGCTTTATTTTATGGTGTGGCGATAATATTATCTAACGTTACTTCCTATAAGAAGAGATTAAATGAAACTGAGGAAAAATTTTTACGATTAAAAAAAATGGCAGGAGAATTACCTTCAAATTTAGAACCTGATCCTTTAGATAATGATGAATATGTAATTAATCGTTGTAAGCAAGTTATGAATTCAGGAGTGATTAAACCTTTAATTATAATGTTAAAAAGTAATAGTCAAGCAATTCGACAACTTATAACAAAAATATTCTTAAATCTTGCCACGGATCAAAATAATCGAGGAAAAATAGTTCAACAAGGTGGTGTAAAGGCATTAATTCCATTAGCCACCACTACCACCCAAGAATCAAAAGAATCAATGTTAAATGCGACTCAAGCTTTGGCAAAAATTGCTATTACCATGGATCCAAATTTAGTATTTAGAGAAGAAAGATCATCAGATTTAGTAAAACCATTTTTAATATTATGTCAAAGTGAAAAAGAACTTTGTCAATTTGAAGCATTGATGGCATTAACCAATTTAAGTAGTACAGATGATGATATTCGAAAGAAAATTTTTGAAAGTAAAGGAATTCCAATCATTGAAAATCTACAACTTTCCGATAATTTCATGATTCGAAGAGCTTCCACCGAATTCTTATGTAACATGATGTTTTATGAACCGGTTTTTAATTTGTATAGTGAATCTGAGGAAAAGATTAAAATATTGGTGGCACTCTCTGAATCAGAAGATTTTGAAACTAAAAGAGCAGCCAGTGGAGCATTAGCAATCCTTTCGATTGATCCTGAATCATGTCAATTAATAATGAAACGATCATATGGAATTGATGTATTGAAAGCTTTGTTAATTGATCAATCCGAAGAACTTCAACATCGAAGTTTAGAGATTATTAAAAACATGACAAAAGTTGATAATAAAGAAATTGTGGAGGCATTAGTTAAAAATAAAATTCACGAAGAGTTGGCAAAATTTATTAAAAAGTGTAAAATTCAACCTTTAGTAAGTCTTGCAGTTGAAGCATTAAAAGAAATTTCTAAAAAATAACAATTAATATTTCTGGTTATTATTATATTATTTATATATTATATTTTTGTATATTATATATTTATTGTATTGTATATTTATTCACATATTTATAAAATTATGATATTTTTTTTAATGAGATATTAAAGATCTCGACGAAATGCATAGAGAATGTCGAAAATTTTATTGGTGATTACAATTAAATATGGTAATTTAACTTCTTATTATTGACATTGTAATATATATCTCGTAGAATGAGTGGCGCACCAATATATACCAATATATGTATATAATGTGTGTATATAATATATATAATACGTATACATTTTGTTTTAATTAAGATCATCGCGAGAAATTATGTACCTCACTTACATAACATAATAATTATAATAGAACAAATAAAAACAAATAAATAAATAAATAAATATTTATTTATTTATTTCGTCACAAGGTGATGATGAACGGATATACATCGGAGAAATTGGCCGATCTTGAAAATCAACAAAAAAAAAAATGGAAATGGAAATTATGTTTATATAGTCTATATGTATGACGAAATATAATGATTTTTAAATGAAAGCTTTAAAGAGTTATATTTGTTTTTTATTTCATTTTTTCTTTCTGATAATCTGCAATAACAAGGATAACAAGAAAGTTTGACAAAGAAGTGATTATCCTTACACGATCTTCTCATGATTTACCCCTTTTACCCCCTTCCCCACCTTTTATTCTATTTTTTTTTTTTATTTAAAAAAAAAAAAGGTCGAAAAATCTAAAAAAAGGGGATGTACAAAGTATGTGATACGATAAAATGTGATGCCATTGAGATGATACAAATTAATGACATTGATTAAATTGATGATAATGCATAAAAGATAACAGAGCAGATAATGCATAAAGATAAACGATAAATTGATATAATAGATATAAGATATTATTGGGTAGATAAGATAATCACCAACGATAAAAAAAGGAGAATAATTACAAATAAATAAATAATTAAATTAATTAATACATACCATTAATATATAATTAAATTCTTTTTTAATCATAATTCGAAAATTGATAAGATGAAAAAAATATTTTTTTTTAACGTTTGATGCGATAAGAATAAAAAATAAAAGTGTATTATCTGATACAATGTAAATGTAATATAACAATTTGTAATTGCAGAGACAACAATAATAATAACAATNAGGATAACAAGAAAGTTTGACAAAGAAGTGATTATCCTTACACGATCTTCTCATGATTTACCCCTTTTACCCCCTTCCCCACCTTTTATTCTATTTTTTTTTTTTATTTAAAAAAAAAAAAGGTCGAAAAATCTAAAAAAAGGGGATGTACAAAGTATGTGATACGATAAAATGTGATGCCATTGAGATGATACAAATTAATGACATTGATTAAATTGATGATAATGCATAAAAGATAACAGAGCAGATAATGCATAAAGATAAACGATAAATTGATATAATAGATATAAGATATTATTGGGTAGATAAGATAATCACCAACGATAAAAAAAGGAGAATAATTACAAATAAATAAATAATTAAATTAATTAATACATACCATTAATATATAATTAAATTCTTTTTTAATCATAATTCGAAAATTGATAAGATGAAAAAAATATTTTTTTTTAACGTTTGATGCGATAAGAATAAAAAATAAAAGTGTATTATCTGATACAATGTAAATGTAATATAACAATTTGTAATTGCAGAGACAACAATAATAATAACAATTACTACTACTACAATAACAAAAACAAAAACAAAACAACAAGCAAGCAATTAACAAGTAAATACAGGCAAGAAGTATTATGCAATGCGAAGAGATTATAATAAATAATTTTAATAATAATAATAAATGTTATCTTCATAAAGAACAAAACTCACTTTTTTAAAAAAAATTAATATCTTCGTAATATTTTGGGTTGACAAATTGTGATACGCTTGATAGACACATTTGATACATATTATTTTTGTGTTCAACGCCTTTTCATTCTTTCGTTTCACGTTAATGAAGAATGGAATGTGTGCAGTAGTCAGAGTTATTATTTATTTATTTTTTTTTTAATTTAAAAAATACGAAATACGTAACGCGCGTAAATGGTATAACCAATAATATTATTGGTCAGCTCAGTTGTCATACGAAATTTTGTACAACCAACTAACCATTTTAATAAATAATTAATAAATGGCGAGACGGGGACGAGATAGTAGTGAAGTGATTAGATGGAAGAATTAAGTTTCGGGTTGTTTAGAAATTTTTGATTTGTAATAACTTCGATATATTTTTGTTAAATAAAAACTTTCTTTAATTATTTTATTAAATACAAACTTAAAATTAAAAGTTTTATTATAATCAGATCAAGGTCTATATTCTTATTAAATAATATAAATAATAAAACTTATTTCAATATTTTATCAAATCCTTCAGCAATACTGTTTTTTGCCTATAATAATAATAATAATAATAATAAAATTATAAATTCAAAATCCACAATATATGTATATATAAAAACATTATAAATTAAAAATAACAAACCTCTTTAGAAATAGGATTATTAGAAGTTAAATATCCCATAAATAAATTCTTGGATATCCATGAATTCTCTATCATTCCATAAAGTTTTCCCTATTTAAAATAAATATAAAAAAAAAAATAAATAAAAATAAATAAATAAGTAAATAAAAAAATATAATAAAAATGTATTACTTCATATTCCATTCTTAAATTTCCATCTTTTTGTTTAGTCAAAATCATTGAAGTTCCAGCTTTAATTGAAGTCTTTGGAAATTTTGATTTAAATTCTTTAATAGCTTCTAATATTTGCTACAAATAAATAAATTTAATAAAAAATTTAATAACAATAATAATAATAATAATAATAATAATAATAATAATAATAATAATAATAATAATAATAATAATAATAATAATAATAATAAATAATAATAATAGATAATTAATTAATTCAATATAATATTATTCAATATTTACTTCAATTTCAGACTCATTTAAATGATGTTCATTTTGTAATCTATTTGTAAGAGTGCGGGTAAATCCATCTCTAAGATGCTGTCCATTTGTATTCCTTACAGGTTCTATACAGACAAGAGACAATTAGAATAATTCTCATCACAATTTTCATAATTATTCTTCCAGTAAATAATATATAACTTTTACCTATTCTAAGTGCAATAACCACAGGTTGACTTAACAATTCATAAGCTAATGAATTGTTATCATTATTATCATTATCAGCTGATAAAAACTTTTCTTTATTCCATCCCTAAAATATAATAAAATAGAGTAATAATAATAATAAAATAAGATAATAATAATAATAATAATAATAATAATAATAATATAATAAAGTTATAAAAATATAAATATTTTATTTTTGATTTAAAAAAAAATAAATAAATAAATAAATAAAAAAATAAAAAAATAAATACCAACATTCCAATTTCTCAACAATTCAATATCATCTTTAGAAATATACATTCCAATAATATAAACTCTCAATTTTAAAAATGATACAGTTCTTATTCCTAATCCAACAAGTCTTGCTCTTGTTTCATTATATAATGTTATATAATTTGGGATTTTAATTTTACTTTCTGGTTCCTCTATTAAAAATAATTATAATAAAAATAATTATAAAAAAAAAATAATTATAAAAAATAATAATAATAATATCAGATATATTGTAAATATATATTATAAATATATATTATAAATATCAATTGGCAAAATCTACCAGTAGTTTCTTCATAATTTTCATAATTTGGAGATGGAGAATAATTTGATGATTCTTCTAATAAAATAAATTTATTTTTATTCTTATAAATTTCCGCTGCTGTCACTGCTGTAGTACTACCAACTAAAATGAATAATAATTTTGTTGAATTGGAATTATTATTTGACTTTTTTTTTAAAAATAAAAAATATTATTATTATTATTTATTATTATTAAATAAATATTAAAACCTCATTATTACTTTTATTATTATTATTTGTTATTTACATTAAATTTTCCAAAGTCCTTCAAGTCTCCTTTATGATTTTTATAACTTTTATGATAATTATGAAATAAAGAAAAGAATGATGATGATTGTTTAGGGATAATAATATTTGGATTTATTCGGGGAATTTTAAAAATTATCCTGGGAATTCTTTGAGTTATAAACATTTTATTTTTTTAAGTTATTAAAAATTTCCGTTTTTTAATTGTTTGGTATAACGTAACGTAATGATTGGTTAAAATTTAAAATAAGAAATAAGTATATGCAATGTACCTTCAAAATCACCTTTTGAAACTCTAGTAAAGAAAAAGGTGAGTAAATATTTCTTTCTCATTTTTTTTTTTAATAAAATTGCTACAACTATTATTATTATTATTATCGATAGTTTTTATTATTAAAAATATGGCTGACTATGAACCGGTTAGCACTACGGAAAATTCTTCACCAACTTTTGATATGAATAAAAGAATTAATAATAATAATAATAGACGAGATACAAAATTTAATTATTTAATTATATTTTTTTTTCTTGCAATTGGAATTACAATTTGGACAATGATTCCTTCGATATTATATTTATTTTATGGATCAGAAGAACCATTTTTACAAAAACCAATTGAAACCGAAGCAACGACGATTGCCTCCTTATCAATACCTGCAACAACCGTAACAACAACAACAACAAAAACATCAACACCGACACCAACATCAACACCGACACCGACACCGACATCAATACCACCACAAAAAGAAATGGATAAACCTAAAATTGTTGGATATTTTACTGCATGGTCAATTTATGCTAGAAGTTTTAATGTTTCTGATATTGATGCAACAAAACTGACACATATAAATTATGCATTCTATAATTTGGATACTAATGGTAAAGTGTTTTCTGGTGATAGTTGGGCAGATACCGATAAACATTTTGAAGGTGATTCATGGAATGAGGAAGGAAATAATTTATATGGAAATTTAAAACAATTGGCTTTGTTAAAAAAAAAATATAGACATCTTAAAATTTTAATTTCAATTGGTGGATGGTCCTGGTCAACAAATTTTGGTTCGGTTACCGCAAATCCGGTTACAAGAAAAAATTTGGTTGAATCTTTAGTTAAATTAGTTAAAGATTATTATATTGATGGAATTGATAGTAAGTTGATTTGATTATTTTTTATTCAAAATATTTATTATTTATTGATATATATATATATATATATATTATTTTTTAGTTGATTGGGAATATCCAAAAACTCCCCAAGAAGGAGAAAATTATGTTAAATTAGTTCGAGAACTTCGAATTGCATTAGATAATTATGCAAATGAAATAAGAGAGAGGATACCATTTCTTATAACAGCAGCTATGCCTTGTGGACCTGATAATTATAATAAAATTCCATTAGAAGAATTTAGTAAATATGTTAATTATTTAAATTTGATGGCTTATGATTTTTCCGGATCTTGGTCTGAAATAGTTGGTCATCAATCAAATTTATATGATTTTCTTGGAATCCCTTTATCAGTTGATAAAGCCGTAACTGATTATTTAAATTCTCGAGTACCTCATAATAAAATTGTGATTGGTATTCCAATGTATGGTAGAGCATTTGAAAATACCGAAGGAATTGGTGCTAAATTTAATGGTATTGGTCCGGGTTCATTTGAACCTGGAATTTATGATTATAAGGCTTTACCACGTGACGAAAATACAAAAGAAATATATATAGATAAATTGGGTGCAAGTTTTAGTTATAATCCTACTACCAAAGAACTTATAACATATGATTCACCTCAAGTAATTAAAGAAAAAATTAAATATATTAAAAAGAAAAAATTAAATGGTGTAATGTTTTGGGAACTTTCTAATGATTTATCAACTAATAATACTAGATCTTTACTTTTTAATGCATTTGATGCATTTGATTCATTAGAACATTTAGATGATAGTTTAAATCATTTAGATTATCCATTAAGTATTTACGATAATGTGAAGAATCAATTTAATTAATTAATTTAATTATAAAAATTATAATAATATTTATTTATTATTGATGCTTTTGATATATTTAGTATTATTCACCTTCATTAACTCACTATTATTGTTATTACTAAATAAAAATTATTTGTTTACTTATTTATTTATTTTTAAGTTTTTTTTTTGTACATATATAGAAATATATATTGTTAATCGAACATAGAGTTATATGAATTATATATATCTAGACTGGATTATTGGGAAATTTAAAATTTTTTTTTTGAAATAAAATGCATATAAACTATATATAAATAAATAAATAAAATGTGAATATAAATATAATATATAGTAATTATTACTGTTATAAGAAACAAAATAAAAAAATAAAATACAGTTTAAAATAATGATTATATAAATAAAAGTGATTGACTTGTAATAATTACAATTAAGTAAATGTAATTAGGGAAAAAATAGATACAACTATAATACTATTTATTATTGGGTGAATATATTGTTTTTTCAGCATAAATAACAAAATATAAGGAATATAAATATAAGGAATATAAGGAATATAAGGAAGAGAAGGGGAAATTATAAATGTAGCATATACAAAAATTAATTTTAAATTAATTTTATTTTTAATTTTATATTCTGAACTATATGGATTTTATTATTTTATTTTTATTTTATTTTTTATATTTATCTTGTTTTATTTTATTTTTATTTTTATTTTTTTTAATGTCCAATCGTATGACCAACCAATTTACTCGCCAGCTTTGCATTTATTTTCATTTTTTCTCTGGTAACTGATTGGAATGATCCCGCATCCATTAAATTTCCAAATCCAATTTCTTCTAAATATGATTTTTGATCACCCCGCATTCTTGAATTAAATCGAGATTCTGAAACTACAGTAATCATGATTTTATGTACCGCATCCAAGATTGGTATGGTATCACTATTTGAAACTATTTGTATCATCTTTGGTTGAAGTACATCATAACTAAAATAAAGAACAAGAAAAAAAGGAGAGAGAAGTTAAGGATATAATTATTATATCTAGACATCATAAAAATCATAAATAAAATAATAATAATCAAAAAAAAATCATAAATATATTTTTTTTTTTAAAAAAAAAAAGGATACACTAAGGCAAAAACATCAGGAAATGTTTTGGCTGCTTCTGCCAAGAATCCGTACAAGAACAATTTTTCAGTTTCAGTTTCAGTATTTTGAAGTAGTGTAACCATTAATGATATTAAAAGTAATGCCGTTTTATTATCAGGAATATCTAATTTGTTTATTATAGGACAATATGTAGTTGATAGTTCGGCATTTTCCATTTCAGGATCTAAAATTCCACATAATAATAATATATCTTTCATATCTCCAATTTTAGCTGATATTGGTAAACATGCTGCTAAATATCCTANACTACAGTAATCATGATTTTATGTACCGCATCCAAGATTGGTATGGTATCACTATTTGAAACTATTTGTATCATCTTTGGTTGAAGTACATCATAACTAAAATAAAGAACAAGAAAAAAAGGAGAGAGAAGTTAAGGATATAATTATTATATCTAGACATCATAAAAATCATAAATAAAATAATAATAATCAAAAAAAAATCATAAATATATTTTTTTTTTTAAAAAAAAAAAGGATACACTAAGGCAAAAACATCAGGAAATGTTTTGGCTGCTTCTGCCAAGAATCCGTACAAGAACAATTTTTCAGTTTCAGTTTCAGTATTTTGAAGTAGTGTAACCATTAATGATATTAAAAGTAATGCCGTTTTATTATCAGGAATATCTAATTTGTTTATTATAGGACAATATGTAGTTGATAGTTCGGCATTTTCCATTTCAGGATCTAAAATTCCACATAATAATAATATATCTTTCATATCTCCAATTTTAGCTGATATTGGTAAACATGCTGCTAAATATCCTAACATTGATGAATGAACCATATTTTTTTGTTTCTTCTCTAAACAACATTTAAATGATATCTCCAAGAAATATCTTAATACCGATAAGGTATTTGATTTGGTTGCGGAATTTTTTAATCCTTTTAATAATGCCGCCGCTACCGCAAATGAAAAATGTTCAAAATTAATTCCATTTTCTTTATCCATTTCTTGTCCTACTTCTTGTAATTTTCGACGACGAAATTTTAAAAGTACTTTAGAAATACTTTCTTGTGTAAAGAGATTATTACCATCCAATGATTTTAAAACCACATGTAATAAATTTACCGCACTTGGAAATATTGGTATATGACCTATTTGAATAAGTGAAATCGCTATCCAGAATAATTCTTTAAGATATTGTGAAGTTTTATTTATATTTTCAACTATTTTGGTGAGACACATCACTATACTTATTATTAATGAACAATCATTTTCAAAAAATTCTGCTAATGCTCTTTTTAATGCAACTAAAATTTGATATAAAAGATCATCATCGACTTCTTCTCGAGCTAAACATCCTAATGCCACAAAAGCTCTAGGTTGTATAGCAGGATTATGTTGAAATGCTGTACTTGCCACAAGTCCCATCCATCGAGCTCTCCAAGCATTAGAAATATCAACTGATGGTGCTCCACATATAATAACTTCTAAAAGTGCTTGAATTACTGTTTCCAATGAACTAAGTGGCATGGTGTCAGGTAGATTATGTGTGGATTCCGCAGTTATAACAAATGCGTTACCTGATGATTGATTTAATCCAAAAAAGAAATGAAAATTAGGTTCAGATAATTCCATTAATAAAATTGTTAATCTTTTATGATTTTCCGGAGAGAGTTGTTGTGCGGTACATAATGATTGTACTAAATTAACTATTAATCCATGAACTGAAGCTCTTATAAGTGGTGGTCCGGTAGCTACTAAAAGTGATATTATATGAAATAACTCCGGAAGGTATAATAAAATATATGAACGATTATTAAATGATAACATTAAATTAAATCTAATCAATATAGCGATTTCTGCCCAAGCACGATTTTCGGTGAGATTTTTTGTCTTTGCATTACGAGTTTCTCGAATAACCTAATAATAAAATAAATAAATAATAAAATTTATTTATAAAATAATCAAAAATTGAAATATTAAAAAATTATTATTATTATTATTATTATTATTATTATCATTATTATTATTATTATCATTATTATTATTATTATTATTATTATTATTATTATTATTATTATTATTATTATTATTATTATTATTATTATTATTATTATTTTTATTTTTATTTTTATTATTATTATATGATTTCATACCTTACGAAGCCTGGCTATTATTTTTCCACGAATGTTAACTGATGATAATGTGACAATAGTGTTAGATACTGTCTCTGCTTGAATGGAAGAAATGCCATGTTCAACTGCATAATTTATGAATTCATCAATTATTAAATTTGGAATTTCATCTACTCCTTTTAATGTATTCCAAACTTTCGCTTGAATCGATGTATACATCTATCAATAAAATAAAATAAAATAAAATGTAAAGGAATATTATTAATTAAAATTAAGAAAAAAAGAATAGAATAATGAAAAATTTAATAATACACACTTCAGTTTCTTTGGTGGTCATATCAATCAATTTTCTTATTATTTCTCGCGTTTGTTTTTCACTATTCTGATTTTCTGAAAAATCTCTACAATAGAATGAAAGATTTACCAACCAAGGTGCCATATATTGAAGACATAAGTGCTTTTGAGCTAAACTTGATTTATAAAAACCATCAAAGAATTCGGAAAGAAATTCTAAAGTTAGATGGGTTTCAGATATAGCAAGTTTTTCACTCATTTGAGATACGAAAGCACTATTATTTGCTGGAATGCATAAGCCTATAAAATAAAAATAGACATAAAAATAAAATAAAAATAAAGAATATCAATATTATCAAGATGAATAATAAATAACATAACTTCAAGAATGATTTATTTATTTATTATTTACCTTTGGCACTAAGTAATTGGTTCCCTACGTCAAAATTAAAGATGAGACTTAAAGCAACCAACAAGTTATAAGCAGCTAATCGTAGATTGGGATCTTCCGATCCAATGTTGAGTAATGACATATTCAATAATGTACCCGGAACACCGTTAGGACGAATAACTTTTTCGGTAAGGCTCGTAGGTTTGGTTATTTGGTATCTTGCCTGATAATAGAAAATTCAAAAATGTTTATTATTAAATACTATATTATATCAATACAATCTCAAATGTAATCATTTAAAAGAGATTATTTTTTACCTTGGAAGCTCGAATAGTTCTTATTATAGTATCCCTTTTATTACTGGTAAACGCAAATGAAGGTTTTCCACGATCTTGTTTAATGATAAATTCATTATCATCACTTTTATGTGATGAATTGTTAACATCTTCAATTTCTGAGATGTGATAAACATCATTGAGGCAGCAACTTAATCCATTAAAAATTTCCTGTTTTCTCGACTACATTATTATTATAAAAAAAAAAAAAAAGTGAATAAGAATATAAGATTCTTCATGGTATATATAATATATAATAAAATAAAACTTTAAGAATAATAGATTACCGTAATAATTTGAAGATATTCATTGGATATCCTCATATTCACATTAATCTGCATTCGATAATGAGAAATTCTGGATACATTGGTAAAAGTTGTACTAGTATTATCTGTATCAAGCATAATTGTTGTTCTAGGAAGTCGTACATCACTTGGAGCAATATATTCATATAATTCATTTAAAGTACAACAAAATACTGTTTTCTTAGCAACTTTATGTGGCAAAGAACGTGGCCACTTCTTGACAGATCTCTTAAAAGCTGTATTCGTATTACAAAAATACAATTGTGAGAGATTTTCCACAACTTCAAATGGTAAGATTTTTATGAATTGTTCAACCCATTGTGATTGTATATCATGCGATGGTCCAAATTGTGTTAAATCAACCATAATTTCAAATGGTTTCCCCATACGTGGTTCAAGAGTATGGAGAATATGATACATTAAAAGTTCCATATCAGTAGCTTCAGACTGCAGACGATGCGCGATGTAATAAAAAACTGGTCTTTTAGCTTTAGAGTTTTCTCCTTCATAAAATATCTCTTTTAGTAACGTATTGTCCGTCATACGATTTGCATTTCTTTTCATGAATTCTAAGTATAAATGATTATTATTTACAATTGAATGAGGTGTGACACTTAGAAATTCTTTCTTGGGAGTTTCAGATGGAGGTCCTAATTGAGCTAATAATGTTGATAATCTATCCCAAGCTAATTTATTGGCTTGCGCTTGTTCGTTATCCGTATTTCCAGGTAAATTTGATTTAAGTCTCCTGGTTTGTAAACATCTTGCCATATTTTCATGATAATTATATAAAAGCTTATGTAATGATTTGCGATCTGAGTCTTCTAATCGACGAGCAGTGGGTATTATTTCGACTGAATTTAATTCCGATGATGGAGTCGAAATTGGTGCTTTCTTTAAATTAAAAAATTAATTAATTAATTTAAATTAAATAAATTAAATGAAAATATGCAAATGAATTTTCAAACTTACCGAAATTTCATTCAAAAATTCTGTTAATCTATTTTTATTTTCGAGTACGAAATCTTTCATCGTATTCATATAAGGCTCTTTTTTAAGAGCAGGACTATTAGCTAAATGTTGAATAATTCTTGCCACCATTAAAAAGTTTCTTTTAGTTTTAAAATTTTCTATGGGTTTACACAAATTCTCACTATCTGGTGACGTTATTGCGGGACTGAAAAATCTTAAAAAGATAAAAGCTCCAACTGTAGCTTCTACCATTTCAGGGTTCTTTTCTTTAACAACTTGAGCAGAATAATGACATATAAGTTTAAATTTTCTAATGTATACACAAATTTGGTCACGAATTGTTAGTGAGAAATTTTAAAGAAAAAAAAAAAAAGGTAAATAAAATAGATAAAATATATATATATATATATACCTAGGCATGATATCTGCAGAATTGAAAATAGCATCTAAGAAATTTTTAGTTACACTTTTCAAATTTTCCAAGTTTTGTTCAATATTTTCTCCAGGTGTAAGTCTATCTGGGTCAATCACACAGCTGAAATCACTCGGTTTTGAGATTAAATCATTAACAGCGGGTTGTAATGTTTCCTTTAAATATTCACTACCATGTGCCTTCGCGAATACGGATAATAACTTGGTAGCCATACTAGATTTCCTAAATAAATTAGCTTCATCTCCATTTGCTATAAAAATTATTTAATATAGAATAATTGTTTAATATAGAAAATATAATAATTGTTTGATATAAAGAATAAATTAAATATATAAATTAAACATATAAAAAAAAGAGTTTGAATAAATTTACCTTTTACACGAATTTCTTTAATTGCTTTTTCAAATATAGCTTTTAGCAAATCCATGNTTTAACAACTTGAGCAGAATAATGACATATAAGTTTAAATTTTCTAATGTATACACAAATTTGGTCACGAATTGTTAGTGAGAAATTTTAAAGAAAAAAAAAAAAAGGTAAATAAAATAGATAAAATATATATATATATATATACCTAGGCATGATATCTGCAGAATTGAAAATAGCATCTAAGAAATTTTTAGTTACACTTTTCAAATTTTCCAAGTTTTGTTCAATATTTTCTCCAGGTGTAAGTCTATCTGGGTCAATCACACAGCTGAAATCACTCGGTTTTGAGATTAAATCATTAACAGCGGGTTGTAATGTTTCCTTTAAATATTCACTACCATGTGCCTTCGCGAATACGGATAATAACTTGGTAGCCATACTAGATTTCCTAAATAAATTAGCTTCATCTCCATTTGCTATAAAAATTATTTAATATAGAATAATTGTTTAATATAGAAAATATAATAATTGTTTGATATAAAGAATAAATTAAATATATAAATTAAACATATAAAAAAAAGAGTTTGAATAAATTTACCTTTTACACGAATTTCTTTAATTGCTTTTTCAAATATAGCTTTTAGCAAATCCATGACTTTGTTGTGAGAATCAAATACAGCTATCAACACACGTGCAACTTCATCTTCATCCACAGAAGAGTGGACTTCACACAGTGATAAAGAAATATCAATATCTGAAGTAGCAATAATCTATTAAGAATAATATATAAATAATTCAAGTATTTCAAATTAAAGTTCGAAAAAAATTTATTCAAAAAAATATTATGATTATTAGATAATATATATGCCTCAACAAGCCTTTCATAACGATCTTTCATAGCATTTTCACTTAAACCATCGAATTCAATTCCTTGATGTAAGATGTTACAAAGGACCTGCATAAAAGCGGTTCTTGTTTTTGTGTCCTCGTGGTATCCCATTGAAAGGGAAAATTTTAGACCGGAGTCAACATTAGAACTTAAAAGATTGGATAACGCCGAAATTGTGTAATCTTTCAATGGACCAAGATCTTTGACATATTCTTTGGACTAAAAAAAAAATAAAATAAATCAATCAGATTTTATGATAAATTAAATAAAATCATATTAAAAATATAACAAAACAATACCTTGGAAAGTAACATTTGTAAATCTTGATTATTTTTCGCGGAATGTGTACCGCTATCAATAGCCTAATAATATATATATATATAATAGATAGATATTAAAATATAGAAATAATTATAATTATTTACTTTTTTACAACTTTTGATATATAAATATATATGTGTATATTAACCTCAAGAATACGGCATCGATTCAACAATCTTATGAAAAACGAAAAATATTTATAAAACATTTTCGATTTATCTTGGCTTAAATCGTGTGTGGTCTCTGTCGGCTGTAGAGGTAATTGAGCAAGTAATTCAACAATGGTTTTCAAGCATGCTTGATCTAAATCCCGATGTAACCTTTCACTTTTATTCGAAACATTTTCAACACTTCCATTATTTTCGGTTTTCTACATAAAAAAAAATATGAACACGATAATGAATAAAATAATGATATCGAATTAAAAATGAAAAATAAAAAATAAAAAAACATCGAATCACTACATTATATTCTGAATTCCATTCAATGATAATTTCTAACAAAAGATTTCGTAACTTAATTTCCTGTCGTAGATTTACAAAATCTTTTTTGGTCATCAATAATTCAGCTAATCGACACATCCGTTTTTTAATTTTCAATGCATTATGGCTAGACCCTAATTTATTTAAATATCTGGCAAACGATAAAACCAATCCGCCAATATTACATGAGTAAAGATTATCAGATGAATCATAAATTCGTTCCAAGATTAACTTAAGAACAGAGATCGCTTGATCAACGAACAAAGTATATCTTTCATTCGGGTTCGCGCCACCATCAGGATTGAAAAATCTTGACACTATGGATTCTAAATGATGGAAAAGTATCACATATAATCTTGGATTTAATTCATTACCAAGAGTTTCTTTGACATTTTCACGAACATATTGAGTTTCACAAACAAGTAAATCCACCATCTCTTGAACGTATTTTTCAACCATTGAATGATAATCATTGGTATGTGGTGCAGATATTCTACGAGAATTAGGTTCTCCACTCATATTTCTAAATCTGTCATGAACACAACAACCTCCTAAAGCTGCAAGAAATCTTGTGTAATAATTCCACTCAGTAGATTGAGCCTTAAATTTTTGATAAATAAATTATAAAATAATTAGTATCGTATTATAAAAATAAAAATAAATTAAATAGAAATGATGTAAATTGAACAATGAATATATTAATATTTACATCTGTTAAACCATTTACACTAGCTTGATGTGGTTGCTTATTAGGCGGGATAAATGGAAAAGCACCTCTCCTTACGGTGGGAGGTTCAGTAGCAGAATCATCTGATGATCTAGTTATTATAAAGGTAAGTTTTTTCCACCTATACCATGCTTCCTCCCACGCACTAAGATTACCAGGAGTTGGTTGAATCATTGATCTTAATAATTTACGTATACGCCTTTGTTGAGCCAACTTCCCAGCAATTACTGAACCACTTGTGGATAATTCTTTATAAACATTCATATTCTCCACTATGGTCATATGTGAAGGTGTTGGTAATTCTGATGTTTCTTCCATATCATTGACAAGATTCTCGGTAGTTAATAAGGCCTCATTATACATGTGAAGAAAACATTCTAGTGACATTGAACAAATCTCGGGATCAGATGAACACAGAAGAACTAAACAAACAGTTTCGAGTTGTATGTTTGATGTTAATCGAATAGGTACGTTGTTATATTTGAGAGATTCGCTCTATCAAAATTTAATAATAAAATATGATGAATATGATAAATGAACAATTATTAATTATAAATAATCAAACTAAAACAAAATATGAAAATATAAATGCGTGAATCTGATCCATTCGATCCATTACTTTGTGAGCTCGAAGAAATTCATTACGCCGGGTTAGTAATTGTAATAATAATTCTAACATATTTTTAGTATCATTTGACTCCAAGATTTGTTTCGCGATAGCAAGAGTAATTTGTGAACTAATAGTTTCATAACAAAAAAAAACATAAAATATGAGATAAAAAGAAATACAATAATAATAACCAAATAAAGTTCATCAATAAACCATTATTTTACCTTATAAGCCAAAAATTTTGTAAGGGAGTGCCCCACATTTCAATGAGTTCAATATTATGAAGTTCTGCCAAAGTTTCTGCTGCATATGATCTTATATAAATATCTGAATCGTTAAGGCACTCAGTGACTACCGTTATAATCATTTGATTTTCTTTGGTTGGCTCATTTTTATCATCTCCCTAAAATAATTTTAATAATTTTTAATAATTTTTAATAATTTTTAATAATTTTTAATAATTTTTAATAAATTTTAATAATTTCTAATAATTTTTAATAATTAAATAATTTAATAACTTTAATAATTACAAAAGTTGAATTATCATCCTACATACCACTATAACCAATTTGGGATCTGATCGATATAATTTTAGTAAATTTAATATTATTTCAAAAATTTCCGATTTTTTGCGTTTATTGCCTTCATTCGATCTACGAATTGCCATTAAATCACTAAATAATTTTCTTAATGGTGATGCTAACATTGAATGCATCGATGAAATTTGAGGGTTCCATGGGAGACGATTTTCCTTTAAATTTTATTAAAAGAGAAAATATAAATATAAATAATGCTTTTAATATCACAAAAATCGATAGTTTACAGACAACTTACCTCTGAAGCAATAGCATTACAACTTTTCACAAGCACCAATTTAAAAACTCCAGGAGCATTGTCTTGTAAACAAATAGGTACCAAAGAATGCAATGTTTTTTTTGGATTTAATCTGAATAAAGCCACCAAACAATCAATCATTAGTTGTTGATCTATGCTATTTTCATTTGGGAATGGCTTTGAAGGATCAAATAATTTCTCCTTTAAAAGATCAAAAAAAAGGTTGTAAGTTCATGAAAATTTTTGAAAAAAATTAAATTTAGAAAAAATTATTGAATATTACCGTAAGTTCATTTTCAATTTCGGGGACAATCATTCGTAGAGCCAATTTTTCATTCTTGGCAACATAAGTTGAGGCCTTACAAATATCCACATAACATATAGCTGCAACATCAGCAAGATTTCTGCCTTTCAAAGATCTTTTTAACGAATCCAAAAATTGAACCTGAAATACAGTTATATTTAAACAAACAATTAACAAATATAACAATTAATAATTAAGAAGCAATTAATTTGCACAAATAATATAAATGATATGTACTCTGGTTGTAGGTCTACTTTGTTGAGGATCCTGTAAATTATCAAATCTTTCAGTTAGACTCTATAAAACGACAGAAAACGACAGAAAACCACAGAAAACCACAGAAAACCACAGAAAAGTAGTGACTTAAACTTACTTTGATAGCACTAAGTAAAATATCTGGACATAATATCAATAACATGGTTTGTAAGGGCCAGAAAGCCATCCTACGCCTAACACTACTATCAGTAGAATTATAACAAATATTGAAAAGTATATCCGGATTTCCATCCATGCGTTTTCTAGACTGACAAAGTGCTACAAATTCTGCTGGAAATACTTCAATCCAATTCCATATAGCTTTTCGAAGTACAGTTGCCATGGTTATTTGTGCAGATTTTTTTAATTGCATAAATGAATTACATAACTCTATAATATATATATATATATATATATATATATATATATAAGTAAAATTTAATTAAAAATATTTCTTTCAAATATAAATGTCATTTTTTTATTATAAAAAAAAATACCTTGTAAAACCATTGATAACCTTTGAGAATTAAGATCTGAAACTTCCAATAATTTTAATTCCGAAGTTTCAGGGTGTTCTTCATTTGTATTACATAAAAATGTGATTTTTTGTCTAATTCTATTAAAAACTATGTCCCAATTTGATGCGCTAATATAAAATATAACACGACCAGCGTTTTTGTAAATCTCACAGATAATATCGTAAGTTGCAGCATTNTTATAACAAATATTGAAAAGTATATCCGGATTTCCATCCATGCGTTTTCTAGACTGACAAAGTGCTACAAATTCTGCTGGAAATACTTCAATCCAATTCCATATAGCTTTTCGAAGTACAGTTGCCATGGTTATTTGTGCAGATTTTTTTAATTGCATAAATGAATTACATAACTCTATAATATATATATATATATATATATATATATATAAGTAAAATTTAATTAAAAATATTTCTTTCAAATATAAATGTCATTTTTTTATTATAAAAAAAAATACCTTGTAAAACCATTGATAACCTTTGAGAATTAAGATCTGAAACTTCCAATAATTTTAATTCCGAAGTTTCAGGGTGTTCTTCATTTGTATTACATAAAAATGTGATTTTTTGTCTAATTCTATTAAAAACTATGTCCCAATTTGATGCGCTAATATAAAATATAACACGACCAGCGTTTTTGTAAATCTCACAGATAATATCGTAAGTTGCAGCATTCCATTGAACTTGATTGTTTCCATTTGGATATGGTCTTTCTGGTCCATTATAAAAATGTGGACTAATATCTTCTTGACAAGCCATTTGATGAAGAAATTTTGCCAATACTCTTAAAACGTAATCAGCTAATTTTTCATCTAACTTTGGTGGATCGTCCCATGATTTAGGTGGCTTAAATTGTTTTTGATCAGGTTTAGGTGAATTAGGTGAATTGGGTGAATTAGGTGAATTGGGTGAATTGGGTGAATTGGGTGAATTGGGTGAATTGGGTGAATTGGGTGAATTGGGTGAATTGGGTGAATTGGGTGAATTGGGTGAATTAGGTGAACTTGGAGAATTGGGTGAATTGGAAGAATTGAGAGAATTTGGTGAGTTGGATGAATTAGGGGAATGAGGCGAATTAAGTGAATTAGATGAATCAAGATAATTAGAAGAACTGGAAGAACTAGAAGGGGAAGTTGCTGAAAAGTCTTCGAATGATTTTACTTTTGACATTTCCATTTCTTTCTGTGCTCCTCGATAACATTTCCAATGATGTGTCATACATGCAGATAAAATCTTTAGGATAAATAATTGAGATTGTAATACTTCATACGGAACAAAGTCTTCCAAGACCATAGATGAAGACTAAAAATAATAATAATAAAAATAATAATAAATTTAATTTATTAACATACATGATATAATATAAATCAATTTTCAAATTTTTTTTTCGTTTTTACCCTTGAAATATTTTCCAAAAGAATGGTAAGACTGTTAACTATTGCCTCAAGCCTATATCGAGAAAGATCAACGATTGCATTTACAGTTTGTAGGAGGAGTGGATCTAATTCCAAGACTTCCAACTTTTTGCCGCTATTACATGGTAACTATTTTTATTCAATCAGATTATCAAGATCAAGATACCAAGATATTAGTTATAATATTTTAATAAAGAATTGTTATAGATCATCATGTACGCTATAACCATGCTAACCTTTGCACCGATTCTATTGATCAAAGTAAGCATTAACCTAGTATCAGCGTTCATTTCGATATTATTTTTTTTTCGGAATTAGAGTTTAAAGTATTTATTAAGTTATTACGTTAATATTAAAAATTTTTTATGTAGTCTTTATTAAATATTTAAATATACATATATATATTATTAATAAATATATATATACATATATATACATATAATATGTAAAGGAATATACGTTAGAATATTATTGATATTAATATTAGTTGTCTGTAAGATAGTGAGGAAAAAAAAAGGGATGGAATTTTGATGAAATATTTTGGATTAAAATTGAGGAAACCAAGGAGAGTAAATATAGTAATAAGAGGAAGGGGGAATTACTATATCAATGAACTTTTAAATGAAAAATTTTACTTTTCGTTTCTCGACGAAAAAGAAAGAAAAGTTGGTGAGAAACAGTAAACAGAAAAAAACCGTTTAAGTAAAAAATTTATTTTGCATATTGCAAGGGATGAAATACTGAACTTTGTGAGACATATATCAAATTAAGATCACAATTACTAAATAATGCCAAAATATTTTTGAAACACGAAATATAAAATTGATATATTTGGATGTTTGTGTCACTTTAATATTAATTAATATATTACGTCAACCGTTTATTTTTAGTCGAAATTTTATTATTTATTATTTATTATATGAAAAACTTGAAAAACAAGGTCCTAATAAATAATCTAAAGAATGAACCTGTCTAAATTCAAGAAAGATTCAAGATTCAAAAGTTAATAATTATAGCATTCAATCCTGATTTGATCTTTCCTATTAGATCAATCTTTGATTTTTGATTTGAAGGTTTAAAGTAGAATCCAACTAAGAAGAAGAGGAATGACAATTTTAAGGAGTCGATGATCGACCATGTCTTACTGGTCACTATTTATTAGACAGTGTAAGGTAGTTAGACAGTTCAGTTTTGAAGAAGATTAGAATGGAATGAATTGATTCTAAATTATCTTATGCATGCATGATAAGTAAATGACAAAATGATATGCACATGATTTTTTTTTGAGAGCATAATTTTATTGCCTATTTTACGTTATGTGATCTATGTGATGTATTACATAGAAACATATATTTTTAACTTTTTTTTTTGAAATACATGGCTCTTTTAAACTCATTGACCAATGCCAGTCGAAACAGAATTTAATTTTGTATCCAAAGGATCTAAAGATGTATCAAACTTTAACAAGAAAATTGAACCAAGGAAAGATTTATATCAAACTTCCTACCAAAATAATAATAATATTATTATTATTAATAAAATTGATTCCCAATTCATAACAAAGTTATTTATCTATTTTATACAACAATTCGATATGCAACATAGACCAATAGTTCATTGTTTAATTAGAAAATATATTTTAAACTCAAAAAGAAATCCCACCAAAATATTTAACCAAATTCTTCAATGTGATCTACGAAGATATTTCACCAGTTTAATTGGATTCTGTTATGAATTTGGAATTGGTACAATAGTTGATAATAAATTAGCATACGAAATGTATATAAGTGCTACCCAAGATAATATAGAAAATAGTTTAGGATTAGATGGATTAGATGCAACTTTAAGATCAAATACAACTTTAAGTGTGAACAATATTGAAACATTATTATCACCAATATTTTTAAAATCATATAGAATAAATAATCATTTTATCGGACAATTTTGTTTATCATCAATGTTTTATTATGGAAAATATGTTAAGAAAGATGAAACGAGATCATTTTTATTACTTTCAACTTTAACTCAGGAAGGATCAGTTAGAGCGCAGGTTACTTTAGGCGAATGTTATTATGAAGGTAGTGGAATTAAAAAAGATGAAAAAAAAGCATTCAAATTAGTAGCATCTTCGGCAAAAAAAGGAAATCTTGTAGGAAAATTCTTACTTGGATATTGTTATCAAAAGGGGATTGGAGTTGAAGAAGATATAAAATTAGGATTTCAATGGTATTTAGAAGCAGCAGAAGGAGGAAATATAAATTCAATGCATCGTGTAGGAGATTGTTATTATGATGGTAGAGGGACACCAAAAGATGATAAAAAAGCCTTAGAATATTTTATTAAGTCAGCAGAAGAAGGATTAGATGTAGCATGGACAGATGTAGGATTTTGTCATTTAAATGGGGTAGGAACTGAAGGATCAATTAGAGATGAAAATAAAGCTTTTAAATATTACTTGAAATCGGCGGAAGATGGAAGTGCATATGGTCAGTGTAAAGTTGGATTATGTTGTATTCATGGACTTGGAACAAAATTTAACATTGAAAAGGCTATTTATTGGTTAAATAAATCTAAAGAAAATGGGAATACAGACGCAGAAAGATTATTAAGTGAATTTATTATTATGTTGATATAACTATTATTATTTTCTATTGATTTCTATTATTATTTTCTATTATTTTCTATTGTTTTATATATATATCTATATTTATATATATCTATATTTATATATATTTATATATATCTATATTTATATATATCTATATAATTATATAGAATTAGAATTTATAAATTTTGATGAAATTGACGAAACGAGTGAAATAGGCGAAATCAGGGTTCTTTGCATTTTACATCAGACCTTTATTTTTTTTTATTTTCATAATTATTATTTTTACAATTATTTTTCTCACATTTATTTGATATAAAATGACATCCTGTGAATAATATCATTAGTTACACTTTGATAAATTATTTTCATTTAAATTTTTTCTTTAGATGTTCGATGTTATATATTTTGAAAATTTTTAGATATTTTTAGATATAATTTCAATTTCAATTCATAAATGTTACATTTTGTTTTATAATTAAGTAAAATTTTGTGCAACCTAATCTTGCTAAATGATAATGTTATTTATTATGTTATTTATTGTCCTTTTCTTAAACAAATATTTAAAAACTTTTTATTAAAATTTTTTTTAAATTAATATAATTAATGTGTGATAATTGTCTATAAAATTCTATACAAAATTTATTTCTATAAATCATGAACCTAAAATCATTCTCTCTATGAATAAAATTAATTAATAAAATAAATTAATAAAATACAAATAAATAAAATGTAAATTAATAAATAAAATATAAATAAATTAATTAATAAACAAAAATTAATAATAAAATTAAATGACAGTCAATAACTTCAACTTTTAATTATTTTAATTACTTTAATTTTACACCTTTATAATTAAAATTTTCATACATAAAAATTATAAACATTCATTTCCCAAGATTGCCCATCTATCTTTCAACTTTAGAAAAGATTGGCTTTGCATAATTTCTTCAATATTAGGATATGCTACATAAAATCTACCTGCTATATCTGCTAAATCAACTGTATATTCTTCATTGTCTTTATTTAAAGGGATCCAAGTGAAATCATTAATTGATCTTTTCCCTTTTTCATTAAGTAATTTACCTCTAAGAAATCCATCACCAGTAAATTGTATTCCTTTTTTGCTGTGTTCATAGATACTTGAAATTTTAAGAAATTTTGGTTCCATATTAATGTTTTCAGACATTTCAGTAATGGTAGTCAATCGTACTATATCCTCAACGCAAATTAATTCTGTACCAAATAAAATTGCATTATAGTGAGGAAATTTTTCCATTTCTTGAAGACGTTTTCTTTCCTTGGAATCCTTGATCTCAGCTAAACGACGAGATGATTCTTTATATTTATATGAATTCATTGGTGTATATGAATCAACGATTATCTTGATTTTTTGAATTGCTTTAATATATAATTGTAAACTCATGTTTATTTCTAATATTATTAATTAATATTATAAATATATTATTAGATAAAATTAAAAATAAAATACAAAATAAAACTTGAATTTTTTAATTTTTTACCTTTTAAATAATAATCATCTGGTATATCACGTGTACGAGTAAGCCATGGTGATATCGTTTTCCTATCAGTATAAACTTTTTGTTTTAACATTAATAATTTAACCAAATAAAATACTTTATTAGTATTATAAGAGTCATCGGAATTGCTTGTTGTATCACTACCGGGAGATTTATTTTGAGATATATTTTGAGATATATTTTTTTTCTCCCGTAAATATATGATTCCTGGCCAATATCTGGTTGAAATATTATCAATATTTTCTTTAGCTATTTGTTGTAGACTTTCATCATCTGTCTTGGTTAAATCAACCCAAACTATTTCACCACGTCTATAAACTGTTTGAATTATTTGTTCAGAAGAATCAAATTTTGGTTTTGATTGAACTTTTGTTCGTTTTGGTGTTTTTTGTTGGAAATTGTTTGAAGCGTGACGCTTTCTTGAACCGCCACCACTTCCTGTACAATATTGACATGAACAAGGTTGAGATTTATCGGATACTAGCCAAAACATATGAGGTGAAAATTCATTGGTAGATCTAAATCGATACCTTCCTTAAAATTAATAAAATAAAATGAAATGAAATTTTCAAATTAATTAATTACATTTGATTAAACTATAAATATTATTATAAAAAAATTTAATTACCATAAAGGTATCTATCATTTCTAGTTGTACCATTAGCATATTTCTTTACATTCTGAAACAAAACATATCCATCAGGAAATCCTGTTAAGACACAAGCCTCTAACAATAATATAAAAAAGATCATATTAAAAAATAGATCCTTTATATCCTTTAAAACACAAATATTTTTAGAAGATTGTACATTTACCTTCAGGTACTTTAATATTGAAAGTTCTATATAGGTATGAGGCAAGTACTTCGCCTAACTTTTTTAACCAATGTTCAGCTTTTGGATTATCATTTCCGATTCTCTCAAAATATGATATGATTCCTTTACTATCTGAAATTGGTGGTTTAGTAGTTTCAAAAGGAAACTCTCTTTCTCCCGGGCAATCTGAGTATGTAATATTTATACCACCAGGAGTAATTTCCGCGTTCATTCTTATAATATTTACTGAAGTATAAGTAGTCTTTATATATATACTACAATTGCATATATTTCAACACAGCCCTTTTTTTTTTCCTGTTTTAGATATTTTCTATTTTTATGTACAGATCTCATGATTCAATTTAATACATTACGTATTTTATTAATAAAGAATTTTGTATACATTAAAATTTTTCGTTCAGCATGTTCAGCATGAATAACACTAACCATTCTAAATATATAACTTCATATTCATTACCACTTTTGTTGTTACTGTCCTCGTTGCAACACTCTCAATATTATTCTTACATTTATATAGTTTTTGTTTTTAAATCATTTTGTTTGGTGGTTGTAAGTTTTAAATATAATAAATGATACGATACGATAAAGTATGTTATTATTAAATTTCAAAACTAACTAAATACATCAAGTGGCTCCAACCAAATAGACCTTTCCTAATGTAACGTTTTGCTGTTGCCCGTAATTTCGTCGAAGTAATGCAATGATACTCGCAGCAGTTTATACTTTATCCGCAATATGAGCATCGACTATTTGAAAGATTGAATCGGATTGGGCTTGGATTCGGGTACCAACAGCAGGATCAGTTATTGTAAGTGACTGGCAACCAGGAACTCTCTGAATTTCTGATCCGAAGTTAGAAAATATAAAAAATATGATTTATTTTAAACATACGATTGACGATGTTAGCTTTCGATATCTGGCGTATTTGTAGGCCAAAATCCATCCATTCGATAATTAATAACAATGGATCAAGTAATGCGTCTTCTTCGGGCTCATTATAATTTCCTTTAGCAACTTAATGATACATTCTTGGGTTTTATTTGTAACCCTATTTATCGCGGTTTTCAAATTAGTGCGATCATGTAAAAAAATCAGTTAATATAATTTATTTGTATTCGAATACCAATAAACAAATATCACATGATTAATGATCATTTTAACCAATAAAAATTTGTAATGTGACGAAACGACTGATCTCATGTGATCGATGATCATTTTTTAGCAAAGGTATCGTTTTTGAGACACCTATGGTTATTTTTTTGATATATCAAATACTTGTGACACAAATGGTTATTTTTTTGATATATTTCAAGTTATTTTTTTGATACGTTATTTTTTTGATTCGTTATTTTTTTGATAC
>PQFF01000012.1:206907-227735 GCA_003547095.1 Diversispora epigaea
GTTATTTTTTTGATACGTTATTTTTTTGATACGTTATTTTTTTGATACGTTATTTTTTGATATATTGTTTTTTGATATACCCGATTCTTGATACACATATTTTAGCGTTTATTTTCCATTTCTCTAACTAAATCCTCATCTATTTTTCAATTTGTCAAAATCTTTAAATTTTATTTAAATTATATTCTATATTTTATTTTAAAATTTAACAAAATTTTGGAAAAAGATTACTTTCTTGTGGAGATAGATGATGTGATTAAGGTAATTTTTATAAAACTTAGTGTGAATTATTATTTATTATTATTATTATTAAACTTTTTAAAAAATTATTACATTTAATGTTTTTTCATAATATCCAAAACATATTGACGTGCAGCATGTAATTTTTGAGCAAATTCTAGATCGTTAGTTTCATATTGAGGTGTTGTAAATTGTGGATTAGATGTAATAGTAGTTGGTTCAAGTTCTTGTGTTAATTTAGTTGATTCATTATTAATTTGTAAATCTATTGCATTTGTTTTAATAATAGATTGTTGTGAAGCAGTTGCAATAGAGTTTATCTTTGATTTCTTTGGGTCGGAATTAATAGTTTCTTCATAATAATTCTATAAATAAATAAATTTAAATAATTTAAATAATTTGTAATTGTAAAATTTTATATAAAAATACATTATAATAAATTACCTCAGAACTATATTCTATTTGTTTACTATTTGTTTTTATTTTTCTTTTTCGTGTTGATGAAATATTTTGAGGAATTGAACGTAATATGCGGCTTGGTTTTCGTGGTTTCGCAAATGATCCAGTATTAATTGATTGTCGTTGACTTAACTCTATTGGACGAAAAGGATCTGTGCAAACATTTGATTGTTTTGTTGAAGGATAAAAGATTTTTGTTCCTATATTATTACAATTAAGAAAGTTAATTATTTTTTGATTTTGTATTTTAAATATATTAATTAATAAAAAATATTAAATTCTAAAATACCTTCAATATTAAAGAGACAAATTATTTCTTCATATGCTTCATCTATGGATCCAAGGTAAATTATATTATTTTTTTGATTAGGAGGTACTATTCTTTCCTTGTTTTTGAAATAATTAACAAAATTTTTCTTTGTTTCTTCTGTTACATTTGAATCATTTACTTGTGCCTTTGAAAAAATTCTTGCTGCATAACAATGCTTACAAACATCATGAAATGGACCATTCCAAATATAATCTAAACATAATGGACATTCACCAGTAACAATATTTGTAATATAGTATCCATCTCTTAATTCTACATTACAATTTTTTGCAAGTTGTTCTATCATTGGTTTAAGATAATCAATATTATCCTTTTCTAATTCTATAGGTTCTTCATTGTAATCAATTATAATTTCTGATTGGTGATACTTCTTAATATAATAATAATTAAGATCATTAGATTGTTCAACAAGTCCCAAAAGAAAATACAATCTTCCTTGATTCAAACGTCTATTCATTTCAGATGTTATTTTAGGAGATTCATTTTGCTATAATAAAATATACAATATATTAATTTATATAATAAATTTAAATTAACAATATTAATATATAATAAATTTTTAATTGACTTACTTGTTCAATAGATTGTGCATTAAAAGTGTAACAAGACCAGTTTCATAAGTTATTTGTCCTGTTCCTCTTTCATTTAAATTTTCACGTAATAATTTTAATCCATAAAGTCTTTCAATAAATGTAACTACTGTTTGTTTACCTGATAATCTAGATTCAATTGTACGATTCATTCTTTCTGTATAATTATTAGTTGTCATTGGATTTGAATTAGATGCATCAGGAAGACGACCTGCATCAATAAATTGTAATCGCCACTCATTACACATCCAATTATTAGTTAAATCATTACTAATTGAAATTTTTTGTTCTTTTGTAAGTGGAAGTATATTGATAAAATTTTTATAATGGCTAGCCATTTCAAATGCTGTTTCTTCAGTTCTACATCGTGCTATTAATTTAAAACCCAATGCAATTGGATACCTAAATTAAAATATTTTAAATTAATTTCATTTAAAAATTATATAATATATTTAATAAATAAAATTTAAAATTATTACCTGAATGGTTGTGGAATGTTCCATTCTTTTAAATTGTTACCAAATGTTTGCATAATGTGAAACCAACAAAGAATAGTTCCACGTACTAATCCTTCTACTCCAAGTTTTGAAGGTCTATGTTTATCAATCATTACATATGGATTCCATATTTGATTATTACAATCTCGAATTCTTTTAAATCCTTTGTTGTTTGGAAAATTTTCATAATGCCATGAATGATTACAATTAAGATCATTACATGGTATATTTTGTTTAACTGCACTAACTCCCAAACGTATTGTCCAGTTGTTTTCTTTATTACTTAAACCTATTATATAATAAAAATAAATTAATAAATATATAAATATATAAATATATAAATATATAATAAAATAAATTAATAAATATATAAAAAAAATAATATATGTATAATAAGACCCCAAATAATACTAATAAATGTTATATCAAACTTTCTTAAATTTTAGTCAAAAATAAGAAAACTGTTTTTGTTAATAACTTGTCATAGAGATGTCCGATTTGGATGAAATAACTATCAAAATGTTCCTCTTGATAAGAGGAATCCAATGAGCTATAAATCGTAAAAATTGAATCACTAGTTATCAAGATCGCTCCGTGTGATGGTAAAAATATAGTAGACTCCAGGTATGAAATTTGTTAGTATTATTTGGGATTCTTGTATAATTACATACCAAATGCCAATGGAGTTCCATGTCCCATATTATTTTCAACAATCATTGTTAAAATTGGNTTGCAAGTTGTTCTATCATTGGTTTAAGATAATCAATATTATCCTTTTCTAATTCTATAGGTTCTTCATTGTAATCAATTATAATTTCTGATTGGTGATACTTCTTAATATAATAATAATTAAGATCATTAGATTGTTCAACAAGTCCCAAAAGAAAATACAATCTTCCTTGATTCAAACGTCTATTCATTTCAGATGTTATTTTAGGAGATTCATTTTGCTATAATAAAATATACAATATATTAATTTATATAATAAATTTAAATTAACAATATTAATATATAATAAATTTTTAATTGACTTACTTGTTCAATAGATTGTGCATTAAAAGTGTAACAAGACCAGTTTCATAAGTTATTTGTCCTGTTCCTCTTTCATTTAAATTTTCACGTAATAATTTTAATCCATAAAGTCTTTCAATAAATGTAACTACTGTTTGTTTACCTGATAATCTAGATTCAATTGTACGATTCATTCTTTCTGTATAATTATTAGTTGTCATTGGATTTGAATTAGATGCATCAGGAAGACGACCTGCATCAATAAATTGTAATCGCCACTCATTACACATCCAATTATTAGTTAAATCATTACTAATTGAAATTTTTTGTTCTTTTGTAAGTGGAAGTATATTGATAAAATTTTTATAATGGCTAGCCATTTCAAATGCTGTTTCTTCAGTTCTACATCGTGCTATTAATTTAAAACCCAATGCAATTGGATACCTAAATTAAAATATTTTAAATTAATTTCATTTAAAAATTATATAATATATTTAATAAATAAAATTTAAAATTATTACCTGAATGGTTGTGGAATGTTCCATTCTTTTAAATTGTTACCAAATGTTTGCATAATGTGAAACCAACAAAGAATAGTTCCACGTACTAATCCTTCTACTCCAAGTTTTGAAGGTCTATGTTTATCAATCATTACATATGGATTCCATATTTGATTATTACAATCTCGAATTCTTTTAAATCCTTTGTTGTTTGGAAAATTTTCATAATGCCATGAATGATTACAATTAAGATCATTACATGGTATATTTTGTTTAACTGCACTAACTCCCAAACGTATTGTCCAGTTGTTTTCTTTATTACTTAAACCTATTATATAATAAAAATAAATTAATAAATATATAAATATATAAATATATAAATATATAATAAAATAAATTAATAAATATATAAAAAAAATAATATATGTATAATAAGACCCCAAATAATACTAATAAATGTTATATCAAACTTTCTTAAATTTTAGTCAAAAATAAGAAAACTGTTTTTGTTAATAACTTGTCATAGAGATGTCCGATTTGGATGAAATAACTATCAAAATGTTCCTCTTGATAAGAGGAATCCAATGAGCTATAAATCGTAAAAATTGAATCACTAGTTATCAAGATCGCTCCGTGTGATGGTAAAAATATAGTAGACTCCAGGTATGAAATTTGTTAGTATTATTTGGGATTCTTGTATAATTACATACCAAATGCCAATGGAGTTCCATGTCCCATATTATTTTCAACAATCATTGTTAAAATTGGTGCACGATCATTATTAAGATCATATTTTCCATCAATTCCAAAACAAAACTGTCCAAAATCTCTACCATTATACAACCAAAAATCATCAGATACAGTTAATTGATAATAGTGTTCCGCTGAATCTTCAGGTTTAGATAAATCTGGTTGTTGATAATATAAAACATAACCTTTAGGCTTCAAAACTTCTTCAATTAAATAATGAAGAATTGTCCATGGCCCAGTGTTCTCTTTTAATCTCCTGTCTTCACGAACAATAAAACTTTTTAATTTTTTATTATTACAAACTTCTTTATTATTTGATAATGCTTCACTTAACTCTTCTTTTTTTGCACCATTCAATGAAACCAATAATTTTCCTTTAATATTTTTTGTTGATAAATGGTCTGNATGAAATAACTATCAAAATGTTCCTCTTGATAAGAGGAATCCAATGAGCTATAAATCGTAAAAATTGAATCACTAGTTATCAAGATCGCTCCGTGTGATGGTAAAAATATAGTAGACTCCAGGTATGAAATTTGTTAGTATTATTTGGGATTCTTGTATAATTACATACCAAATGCCAATGGAGTTCCATGTCCCATATTATTTTCAACAATCATTGTTAAAATTGGTGCACGATCATTATTAAGATCATATTTTCCATCAATTCCAAAACAAAACTGTCCAAAATCTCTACCATTATACAACCAAAAATCATCAGATACAGTTAATTGATAATAGTGTTCCGCTGAATCTTCAGGTTTAGATAAATCTGGTTGTTGATAATATAAAACATAACCTTTAGGCTTCAAAACTTCTTCAATTAAATAATGAAGAATTGTCCATGGCCCAGTGTTCTCTTTTAATCTCCTGTCTTCACGAACAATAAAACTTTTTAATTTTTTATTATTACAAACTTCTTTATTATTTGATAATGCTTCACTTAACTCTTCTTTTTTTGCACCATTCAATGAAACCAATAATTTTCCTTTAATATTTTTTGTTGATAAATGGTCTGCGCGACGATCAACAATAATTTTATCTCTTATTTGCCGTGTTAAATTAATTCGTGTAACTTGTTGATTTCCGGTATTCAATATGTTAGTGGGATGATGACTTCCTTCTATTTTTATACGAAGTTGGTGACTTGTATTAAGGTATGACAGTCGTGAAAAAGAATTTACTCGAACAGAGCAACGATGCATATCGTTGCCATTTCGCAAGTTATTAGGCAAATTATAATTTGGGCAACTTGATAAACATTCACCAATACCACCACATAAATGTTGACAGTTTTTTCCATCTCCAGCACAATACATGATCCATGACCAGCACAATTTGTCTTTTTTGATGCCAGTTCGAATTAACTCAATATATTCTTGACCCTTAGTTGTAGGTTTTATAATATCATCAATACGGTTTGTTGATTTTTGTTTACTAGAAGCATCTTCCCATTCTAAAAAATCAACAGCATCTTCTACACGATCAAGTTCGATTATTTCTTCTTTTATTAATCGTGGTATTTTTAAACGACTTTGTGACTTTAAACGTGTATCTTTTAAAAGTGGATGTTTTAATAAATACCACTCAGCTACGCGTCCAAAAGGAATTGAGACTGTATTATCACTATTGTAAATAATTTGACTTTCAAATGTAGACATTTTATTTAATTTTAATATTAGTTTTAAAATTGTAAAACTTTTAAAACGCGTATTTGAATTTAAAGCTTATTATATGTTTATTTAAATAAATCAAAAAAACAACTTTTTTAAGGTTACATTTGAAAATTTAACTTCAATAATTGGTAACTCATACCTGCAAAATTATTCCCAACAGATTTTTCGAAAAAAAAACTATTTATTTTTTTTAACAGTTTCATTAAAAAAATATTATTTATAAAATTCTATTTAATTTTTTCTAAAATAAAAATCAAATAGCATTGTTTGTATTAACATTTTAACAAATAATATTATTTATTATATTGTTATTCATATTCAAAAAAATTTCTGTAAACATTCTCCAAAGCAATATAAGTTTTTTGGTATTGTTAACTGTTTTTGGGCTTTCTTCTATACTAAGATTACTATCTTCTTCAGATCTATGTATAAAAAAAATAAAATCAGTTTCTGAAATAAATAAATTGAAAAAAAAACTATGCAAGAAATATTGATAATAAAAAGAAAGATACTCACTGTAATTTAAAAAGAATTGTAGCAAGTTCTTTAACCATTGTATATAACTAGTGAAACAAAGGTAAAAAAAATGATTTCGTCATTCTACGAATATCGAAGCAAAGAAAATATGTATAATTAAAATAAAGTTACTATCTCGAAGCAATAATTACAATCCATTCATTAGAATATACACAAAAGAACCTAATATCTAATATATGATTTTATAAACATTTCTTTGCTCTCTTCTCATTCGTTCTCCTCACTTCACTTTTTTTATTTTTTCAGGATGGTGATTTCGGCGATTTTAGCATTGACAACCTGGCGATGGACAATTTCCTTTTTTCAACCTTCTTCTTCCTTTTTTCCAACCTTCTCCTTTGTTCCTTACCTTTTATTTCTTTGTTATTTTCTCATTTATTCCTCCTTGCTTTACACTTTTCTCCTTTCAAGATGACGATTTTGGCAATTTTGGCATCGGCGACCTGGCAATGGACGATTCCTTTTCCTTTGTTCCTTGTTTCTTTGCTCTCTTCTCTTCCTTTTCCTTTTCACTTTTTTCCTTTTACTTGTTGCTTTAATCTTTTACCAGTTCCAAAGCTTCTAAATATTCCATCTCCTAATACCTGTTCAAATGTTATACTCCTTGTTTTCGATTTTCATTCCATTTGCCGATTTTACATGTTTATACAAACTAGAAGAAATTAGTGAAATAAGAGTATAAGTTAGTAAAAATTTCCCATTAGAAAGTTCAAGAAAAAGAAATTTAATGCTAATATAAATCAAAATTTAATGCTAATACAAATCAAAATACCATAATTTTAACAAACTGATTTTTAAAGAGAAAATTATTTTTACAAAGAAATCGCCTTGACTCATAGTCACGTATTTAGCACGTATTAGTCACGTATTTAGTCATGGGTACATTTAATATATCAAAAAAATAACCATTTGTGTCACAAGTATTTGATATATCAAAAAAATAACCATAGGTGTCTCAAAAACGATACCTTTGCCATTTTTTAACCAATAAAAATTTGTCACGTAATTCGAAAATCACGTGACTTCCGCTCGACAAAAATCAAATATCTATATTATTTCTTTATTAAACCCAATAACTTGATATAAAATAATACAATATCGAATCATATCTATTAAACAGTTATCTCTTCTTGCCAAAAATATATTTATTATAATTATTATAATAAAATAAAATCAATAAAATTATATATGTAATAAAATAACTTGATTTCAAAGATTTATTTATTAAAAATATAACAAATATTATGTTAAAAATAAAAAAATATATATATATTTGTAAATATAAAGGTTATAGAAAGCCTTTTTAATCAAATAAGTAAATGTATTCGCAAGGTAATCAATAGTAATCATTTTTAATCGTTTTGTAATCGGTTTTAGTCGTTTTGTAATCGGTTTTTAGTCATTTTGTAATCGGTATAAAGACTATATACAAAGGCATTAAAAAAAAGATCAAAATGCAATAAATAGATGTGCAGATGACTCATCTATTATTAATATTTGTTTAATCTGTAAATCATATGTAATACAAATACTTTTATATATATCATATGGTTTTGTATTCGGTATTCGATTTTTATAAAAATCGATTTTCATCACATGATCGCACTAATTTGAAAACCGCGATAAATAGGGTTACAAATAAAACCCAAGAATGTATCATTAAGTTGCTAAAGGAAATTATAATGAGCCCGAAGAAGACGCATTACTTGATCCATTGTTNTATATATGTAATAAAATAACTTGATTTCAAAGATTTATTTATTAAAAATATAACAAATATTATGTTAAAAATAAAAATATATATATATATTTGCAAATATAAAGGTTATAGAAAGCCTTTTTAATCAAATAAGTAAATGTATTCGCAAGGTAATCAATAGTAATCATTTTTAATCGTTTTGTAATCGGTTTTAGTCGTTTTGTAATCGGTTTTTAGTCATTTTGTAATCGGTATAAAGACTATATACAAAGGCATTAAAAAAAAGATCAAAATGCAATAAATAGATGTGCAGATGACTCATCTATTATTAATATTTGTTTAATCTGTAAATCATATGTAATACAAATACTTTTATATATATCATATGGTTTTGTATTCGGTATTCGATTTTTATAAAAATCGATTTTCATCACATGATCGCACTAATTTGAAAACCGCGATAAGGAGTCTGCGGTTTTTCGAAATAGTTTTTTTCTTAATTTACAGAAATCTTATTAGAATAATCAGAATAGACTCCGCTACGAAAACATAATGTCATACCCAGAAATTAGCCACAAACGAAAACAACTTAAAAGTTGTGAAAGAATTAAAAGTAATTGACGCAAAACCCAAAGAGGAGCGAAAAAAACTACAGGTTATGAAAATAATGAAGGGAAAAAAATCACGAAAAGAAAATAATAAAATTATGATCACATCAAGTCATCCGCACGATCACGGATGTGCAAACGCGTGACGTCACAAGCAAAAAATCTGTAGACAAGTTGCACCACGGAAATTTTTTTAAAAAAAAGTGCTTTATTAATGAAACCGATCATAAAAAGTGAATTTTTTCTCCTAATAATATAGAGATTACATAAAGTTCATCTAGAATAATAATGATAATATTATTAATTTAAATAATATAATTTTTATTTGCGTCATGAAAAAATTTTTTGCTTATCACTTTCTCCGTACTTATATAACGGATATAATTATTCAAAATTAATAATTACGGCCTTATACGTGTAAGTCTTCTGAACCCGAACTACTATCAGAATCAGTGTCAGTGTCTGAATTCGATTCTATGGTGGAATAGTCGACCTTACTTTTCTTGCTCTTGTTTTGGTGTAAGCGAGAATCAGAAGAGACCGAATCATAAAAATCATCAATAATTCTTTTAGCAACGGGTACCACATTTAAGCGCAAGTTGTTCTCACAAAGGTATATTTTTCAACTGCTTCACTCATATCCCACTCCAATTCCACAATTGAATTTTGATAATGGCCTGTTTTTGTTTATTCAACCAGTGAAAGATATTTTATATAATTGGACAATAACTTAACATTATGAAACATAGATATATTATATTCTATACATATTATCAAGATTAAAAAACCTTTGATTCAATTACTGAAATTTAATTGTCTATATTATTTTTTTTAAATTCAACAGGGTCATGCCCATATAAACTTTATTGATAAATTGTTGTAAATACCAAGATTACATAATATATCATACATTTATAAGAACCGGCTATAAACTAACTATAAGTTGATAATTTAACCACCTGACCCATCATTGCCCAGTGTTACCCGAGTAACTGATAGTCATGCCTCTGCCCATCTCTTTTTGACCAATCTGAGCAAAAAGTTCACTGGTTGAATGAAGAAAAACAGGCAAAATTTCTGGTGCAAATAGGCAGGAAAATTTGTGGATAATATGCAAATAGGCAGGAAGATTTATGAATGATATGTAAATAGGCAATAACTATATATTTAATATATTTAATAATATATGATGAAAAAGGAAAAACCTAAGAAAAACCTTACATTCTGGGTTAGTTAACCATGACTATTCTTTATTGTTTGATTCCCACACATATTGTTCTATATAACACTAGAAAATGGAAACTATTATGAATCCAGAGCAGTAGTGTTCCAATCCTATTTCAAAATGCAATCCAGATTAGATCCAGATTTTCTCAATCAAATTCAAATTATAAATCCTTATCCTTAAATATTTCAGATCCATCCTTATTTTAAGGATCCATCCTTATTTTTAAGATTCATTCTTATTTTTAGGATCCATCCTTATTTTTAGAATTTATCTTTATTTTAGGATTCATCCTTAATTTAGAATTTATTCTTATTTTTAGGATCTATCCTTAATTTAGATTTATTTTTATTTTTAAATTATAATATTTTGAAATTATATAAAATTAAAATAAATAAAAGAAACTATTTTTCAAAACTTTATTTAATAAAATGAAAATTTACAATTTATTTTATAATTTTTTATTATTAATTATCTTTTTGCATTTCTTCAATTTCATTTCATTCTTTTGCAAAAACTTCTATTGAATTAAGATTTCTTTTTAAAAAAAGCATTTTACCAGCTAAATCTGTATCTAATCGAATTCTTTTTGTTGTAATTATATTATTAATATGTGAAAATAATCTTTCACATGAAACGAAAGTTGCTAGTATTCCAAGATATTTACAAACAATTTTAAATAATTTGGGAAAAAGTTGTATATTTATTTGTCACCATTCTAATGAATTTACATTTTCTAATACGGCTGGTTTTGCTAAATAACTATCTACTTTATCAATATTAATATTTATATTTGATTGATTTAAATTTTTATTTTTCATTAGATGATATTGACAATATTCCTTATATGAACATAATAAAAATTTTGCATTATTTGTTAAAGGTATAATTGAACTAGATAATTCTACAGGTAATGAATTATTTGGATCAAGTTCATTATGAAGTTTTTGAATTATTCTCATTTTTTCATCTTCAGATTTTACAAAATCTAATATTTTAAAATGTAGATCTAATAAAAAAGCCATTAATTTTATATCATTAAAAAAATTCCAATAATAAAATAATACAAAATAGATATTATTTTTAATTTTTTTCAAAATTCCTGTTGTATCTAATAGATTTTTAATAAAAACTTTTCTTTTTGATATATTATAATACTTAATGTTACATAAGTTCTTCCTGAAAAATTTTGTATTGCATATTTAAATAGTATTAAAAGATCAATTAATTTGTCTAATAGTTTCCATTCTTCTTTAGATAATATAATTTTTTTTAATTTATTTCTATTATTTTTGTCTTCTTTATTTATACTTGTAAATAAATCAATTTGAAGTTAAATAATTGTATCTTTAAGATAAAAAAAACAATCCCAAGCATAATAAAAAAAATTCCAACATGTTAAAACATATTTTAATAATTTAATTTAGATTATACTTCTTCTAATTTTTCTATTTGTTTTTGTGTTAAAAAAAAATTAATTACTTGTTTTATACGTGCTATAAGAATTTCTATAAGTGTCAATTCTTTATCAATTGCCAACTGAAATATATACACTGCATATAAAATTCATTGAATATTTTTACATTTATCTTTTTGAATTAATATAAAAAATGTTAATTTTATATTTACACTATTATTTGTAACAATTACTATTACACGTCTTTCAAAATTTCAACTTGTACTATACGTATTATCCAAATCTCAAATCATTTGGAATTTGAAACACTAAAATACACAAATTACTAATATTTGAGATTTGAAATTTTAGCAAAAGATATTAATTATAATTTAAAATTTGGGATTTGAGATTTTGGTATTTAAAATTTTAGCATTTGAATTTTAAATTTGAGCAACAGATATAACTTGTATATCAGTAAATTTTTTTAAACGTAAGCCTTCAAAATATTTCACTCTGATAACCTTCAAATATCTTTAACTATACATATTTTCAAAATTGATTTTGGATTTTTGAGATATTTCATCTTTTTGAAATTTATGCAGAATCTATTCTATATATGGAAGTAAAAAAAGTATCTAATTATATGTATCTTTAATCAAGGAATTTATCTGAGTGATCAAAAAATTTTGAGTTTTAAATAAAATAATTTCGTCTTCTATAAAAAACTATTTCAACTTTTTTTTTCAAAATTGCAATTTCGAAACCTCAAAATAATTTAGCGTACAAGTATTATATATATTCCCAAAATTAATTTTGAATTTTTAAAATATTTCGTCTTTTTGAAATTTATGCAGAATCTATTTTATATACAGTGGTGTGCAAAAAAAATAACAATTTTAAAAATCACGTTATCTCGATGATTAGCAAATCATTTGAAAGCTGAAAATCAACAGATTTTATTAAAAAAATTTTAATATGATATTTATTCACCATTTTTTTCAATAATCTCTTTACAACGTTGTGGCATTGAATTTACAAGATTAATTAAAATACTATTTGGAATTTTTTCTCATTCTTCATCCAAAAAACTTTCTAATTCGATAATATTTTTTGATTGACGTGACTCCACGTTTCTCTTAACGATTGCCCAAAGATTTTTAATAAGATTCAGGTCCGGACTATTAGAAGGTCAATCCATAACTTCTCGAACATTATTATTAAGAAATTCTTTGGCAATACAACTAGTGTACTTTGAGTCATTATCTTGTTGTAGCTGACATCATCCTTTTAACATTCTATTAACCTCCAAGAAATGTTTTTTTAAGATTTCTACATAAAATTTTCTATCCATTATACATTTAAAACAGAAAAGACTTGTTTTTCCTTTTGTACAAAATCCTCCTCACACAAAAATTTTAGTTCGGTCCTTTAGCATACGATGAACCAGTCTTGTTCCCTTGTACCAGTGTCTAATTGTGTTACAGCCCTATAAGAAATACGTATACTTAAAATGTACTTAAAATATACCTAAAATATACTTAAAATTAAGTGTATTTTAAGAATATTTTAGATATATTTTACTAATAAAACAAGTATATATTAAGTATCAAAAAGTAATAAAATGTTATATACTTAAAATACACTTAAAAACTTAAAATACACTTAAAATATACTTAAAATTTCTTAAAACACACTTAATTGCTAATTCGCCGATCATGTGCAGTCAAACTGGAATCTGCACGTGCCGCATAGCTAAGTCTATCAATTTTTTACTTATTAAATTATACTTTTTTTAAAAAAAACTCTTTGAGATTAAGTTTATTTACCAATATATTCTAATATAAGATTATAAAGTTCAGAATTTCACAAAATAATTTTAAATTCTGTCAATTTACAAAAGTTGGAATCTGTATATGCCACATAGTTAAGTCTATTAATTTTTTATTTATTTAATTATACTTTTTTTTAAAAAAAACTCTGGAATTAAATTCATTTACTAATGTATTCTAATATAAAATTATAAAGTTCAGAATTTTACAAAATAATTATAAATATTGTCAATTGTCAAAAATTATATGACTTTTAAGAAATTTTGTATTTTTTGAGTTTTTAATATTAAATAACTTCACAGAAACAGAATTTAAAAATTTAAAAATACTTGCCCACCCTTTAAATTATATATATAGAATACCTATAAGTTATTTATTTTTAAATTATTATGTATAAGATTTTTTTACATTAGACTGCACATGATCGGCGAATTAGCAATTAAAATACACTTAAAATTTCTTAAAACACACTTAAAATTTCTTAAAATATACTTAAAATCTCTTAAAATATACTTAAAATCTACTTAAAATCTACTCAAAACAGGTAATGGTAAGTATATTTTAAGTATATTTTAAGTATGTGACAATTNTGCCACATAGTTAAGTCTATTAATTTTTTATTTATTTAATTATACTTTTTTTTAAAAAAAACTCTGGAATTAAATTCATTTACTAATGTATTCTAATATAAAATTATAAAGTTCAGAATTTTACAAAATAATTATAAATATTGTCAATTGTCAAAAATTATATGACTTTTAAGAAATTTTGTATTTTTTGAGTTTTTAATATTAAATAACTTCACAGAAACAGAATTTAAAAATTTAAAAATACTTGCCCACCCTTTAAATTATATATATAGAATACCTATAAGTTATTTATTTTTAAATTATTATGTATAAGATTTTTTTACATTAGACTGCACATGATCGGCGAATTAGCAATTAAAATACACTTAAAATTTCTTAAAACACACTTAAAATTTCTTAAAATATACTTAAAATCTCTTAAAATATACTTAAAATCTACTTAAAATCTACTCAAAACAGGTAATGGTAAGTATATTTTAAGTATATTTTAAGTATGTGACAATTTTTATTCAAATTTATAAATAATAGTAAAACTATGATGTTTTAAGTATATTTTAAGTATATTCCAAGTACATATTACTAGTCAAATAAAAGTAAAACTATAATATTTTAAGTATATATCACTAGTCAAATAAGAACAAGTTAAGTATAATTTAATTATTTTTAAGTATTTATCAGGTTATTTTTAAGTATATTTTAAAGTATTTATTAAGTATTAATTAATATTTAATACATATTTCTTTAATATTATAATAAAATAAATAAATTAAAGTTCAAAAGAGAAATAAAAGCTTATGGAATAAATTAAAACTTATGACATTAAGTTATATATACTAAAAAATAATCTCATGTAAATATTATTAATCTTAAAATAAATAAAGTTTAAAGATTATTTTAAAGTTTAAAAAGACTTTAAAAAAAATAGAACTCAAGATTATATGACGACTAAACATAAAGTTTCCTTGTTTATTTCTAGTACAAGTTTCAAAAAAAACAAAATCATATCTATATCATCAAAAAAAATAGATCTGCAAAAATTAACCAATGATACTCAATTATATAAGAGTATATTTTAAGAATATTTTAAGGTTATTGACATTTCAAATTTTTAAAATATTTGATATAATAATTAAAATATTTTTAGTGATATAAAATCAAGTATAAAAGATATTTAGATAATTATTTTGTAATGTTATGCGATATAATGTTGCGCAATATTTTTAATGTTATACGATATAATATTTATTATTTATTTTATATTTATAAAAAAAAAATCAGAAATAATTTACAATCGTTACTACATATAAAACTTTTTATTTTAATTTGGTGCGGAAAGTTTAAAGACATCACACCGCTGAAAGTTTGAGGTTACATATCACATGATTTTCATATGCAGGAATTTTTTTTATTAGTAATAAAGTTACTAAAGTTTGTCGCACGAAATGCATCTCACAAGAAATAAAATCATAAAAAAAAAAAAATCAGAAATAATTTACAATCGTTACTACATATAAAACTTTTTATTTTAATTTGGTGCGGAAAGTTTAAAGACATCACACCGCTGAAAGTTTGAGGTTACATATCACATGATTTTCATATGCAGGAATTTTTTTTATTAGTAATAAAGTTACTAAAGTTTGTCGCACGAAATGCATCTCACAAGAAATAAAATCATAAAAAAAAAAAAATCAGAAATAATTTACAATCGTTACTACATATAAAACTTTTTATTTTAATTTGGTGCGGAAAGTTTAAAGACATCACACCGCTGAAAGTTTGAGGTTACATATCACATGATTTTCATATGCAGGAATTTTTTTTATTAGTAATAAAGTTACTAAAGTTTGTCGCACGAAATGCATCTCACAAGAAATAAAATCATAAAAAAAAAAAAATCAGAAATAATTTACAATCGTTACTACATATAAAACTTTTTATTTTAATTTGGTGCGGAAAGTTTAAAGACATCACACCGCTGAAAGTTTGAGGTTACATATCACATGATTTTCATATGCAGGAATTTTTTTTATTAGTAATAAAGTTACTAAAGTTTGTCGCACGAAATGCATCTCACAAGAAATAAAATCATAAAAAAAAAAAAATCAGAAATAATTTACAATCGTTACTACATATAAAACTTTTTATTTTAATTTGGTGCGGAAAGTTTAAAGACATCACACCGCTGAAAGTTTGAGGTTACATATCACATGATTTTCATATGCAGGAATTTTTTTTATTAGTAATAAAGTTACTAAAGTTTGTCGCACGAAATGCATCTCACAAGAAATAAAATCATAAAAAAAAAAAAATCAGAAATAATTTACAATCGTTACTACATATAAAACTTTTTATTTTAATTTGGTGCGGAAAGTTTAAAGACATCACACCGCTGAAAGTTTGAGGTTACATATCACATGATTTTCATATGCAGGAATTTTTTTTATTAGTAATAAAGTTACTAAAGTTTGTCGCACGAAATGCATCTCACAAGAAATAAAATCATAAAAAAAAAAAAATCAGAAATAATTTACAATCGTTACTACATATAAAACTTTTTATTTTAATTTGGTGCGGAAAGTTTAAAGACATCACACCGCTGAAAGTTTGAGGTTACATATCACATGATTTTCATATGCAGGAATTTTTTTTATTAGTAATAAAGTTACTAAAGTTTGTCGCACGAAATGCATCTCACAAGAAATAAAATCATAAAAAAAAAAAAATCAGAAATAATTTACAATCGTTACTACATATAAAACTTTTTATTTTAATTTGGTGCGGAAAGTTTAAAGACATCACACCGCTGAAAGTTTGAGGTTACATATCACATGATTTTCATATGCAGGAATTTTTTTTATTAGTAATAAAGTTACTAAAGTTTGTCGCACGAAATGCATCTCACAAGAAATAAAATCATAAAAAAAAAAAAATCAGAAATAATTTACAATCGTTACTACATATAAAACTTTTTATTTTAATTTGGTGCGGAAAGTTTAAAGACATCACACCGCTGAAAGTTTGAGGTTACATATCACATGATTTTCATATGCAGGAATTTTTTTTATTAGTAATAAAGTTAATAAAGTTTGTCGCACGAAATGCATCTTACAAGAAATAAAATCATAAAAAAAAAAAAAAAAACTTCGACGAAATTTTTTTGCTTCGCAACATTTCATACCAGCTTTGCCTTGGACGATTCGAGACCTCGCCCTGGACAATTTGAGAGACAATGTAGTCTTTCGTCACTTGTATTTGTTATTTATCTCACTATTTAGCGGGTGTTTATTTATTTAGAAGGTATTTTTAATTATTTTTCAAATTTTTTTTTTGTAATTTTTAAAGGATTAAGGGATTTATTTAAGGGATTTATTTATTTAAGGGATTTATTTAAGGAATTTATTGAGATTATTATGATAACTTATTTTTTCGCAACATGTTTTCCAATTCATTCTTTTAACCATGCCCAGACGTAAAAAACGTGCCATACAGTGTTTGGAAGCTATTAATAAACGGTGAAAGAAATTACAACCTGACGTAAAGGCATCAGATGAATCTGGCTTGGAACCTCTTTGGCTAGATGACGAAGATGAGCTTGTGAGTGACGATCAGTTTGTAGAAGAGTTGAGAGGAATAAAACCCAATGCATTTGATAAACTTCTTAAAAAGGCAAAACAACCAAATATATGGAAAACAAAAGGACGAAAACAATTCTATACTGGAACTGCCGAATCAACACTGCGTAACAAAAGAGCGGCTTGTAGGAAGGTGGCATCAGGTTCCAGAAAAATAACCACTTGGTTATCTAGAGAAATTTCCATTAATAATGAAGTAAATAATAATCACCAACTTTTATTTGACGAAGTATTTGATGAAGCAGATTCTAGCGACGATGAAAACAGTGAATTTACTTTGGCGTCCCTTGACGCCTTGTTAAAAAAAAAGCCTGAAGACATGCGACTTCGTACAGTGAGTCAATTCCTTCATCTCGTCCAAGATCGGGGATTTTTGAAACGTTCTGCTAGTGAGCTTCTAGCTCAAAATGTTAATCGAGGTCCATGGCATGCACGAGTTATTCGTTCATGGGCAAATCAATAGCAAATGGCAGAGAAGCTTCTCGTATCATGTCGCGATCAGCATTCGAAAATTAAGTCCCTTTTGCATCATGAAGACTTTAAGTTGCGTATTCTTCAATATTTACGCACAAATAAGTTTACCTTAACTCTTCGCCAATTTATAAAGTTTATTGAGGAAGAAGCAATCCCCGCTTTAGAAATCGAGACAAAAAAAACAATTTCCGAAGTAACAGCACGAACGTGGTTACATCATCTTGGCTGAGACTATAAAGACCATTCAAAAAATATTTATTTCGATGGTCATGAGCGTGACGACGTAGTGGCGTATAGAAATTAATTTATTGAACAAATGTCTAATTTGCGACCTCGAATTACAATATATGAAGGGGAGAATATGGAACAAGTTATCCCACCAGTACTTCTGCCTAATGTTCGTGAGCTTGTTCCGGTTACTCACGATGAATCGATCTTTTATGCTAACGACAGTGTCGTTAAAACGTGGGGTCCTACACAAGAAAACCAACTTCGGCGTAAGTCACAAGGGCTAAGTGTCCACGTAAGTGATTTTATTTGCGAATCGATTGGACGTCTTCGTCTTTTGGAGGAAGAGCAAGCTGCAAATAATTTACTTTCTACGAATCAACGACTTTTGTATACCGAGGCATGTGTTATCATATATCCAGGTTCTAATCGAGATGGTTGGTGGACGAATCAAAACCTTATAAACCAAGTAATTGAAAGAGCCATCCCTATTTTTGAAAGAATGCATCCCGGAAAAGTCGCGCTTTTTATGTTCGACAATAGCAGCAATCACAATGCATATGCCGAAGATGCCTTAGTAGTTTCAAGGATGAATCTAAAGGATGGAGGCAAACAACCACTTCTCCGTGATGGCAGAATGCCCGATGGTTCCACTCATGTTATGACGTTTGTAGATGTTGATGGCATAACGAAACCAAAAGGTATCCGACGAATTCTTGAAGAGCGTGATTTGTGGGTGGCTGGATTGGCGAAACAATGTGATTTGTGCAAAGCATATGTTAATGAACCAACAAATCCACAATGTTGCGCAACCCAGATCCTCAGTCAACAGCCCGATTTTGCATCTCAAAAAAATCGCTTGCAAAAAATTATCGAAGCCGCTGGACATATGTATATTTCTTATCCCAAATTTCACTGTGAACTCAATTACATTGAGTCGTTTTGGGGAGATGCAAAGCGATATGCACGTTTACATTGCAATTATACTTTTAAAAGCCTTAAAGAAACCGTTCCACGTGCTTTAGATTCTGTATCATTAACTAAGATTCGTCGATTTGCACGCCGCTCTAACCGATATATAAGTGCATATAAACAAGGACTTTCAGGGAAGGCTGCTGTCTTTGCGGTGAGAAAATATCGGTCACATCGTCGCGTTCCAGAGAGCGTTTTGGAGGAATTTGGTCATTTAGAATAAAATAATTATTGAATTTGTTTAAAATAATTAGGGATCAGTTTTATCAATTTAGGTGGAATGGTTCTTTTCTCCATTCATTTTTGCTTTAAATAAAAAAATGATTATGTTATTTCAAGCTTGATTTATTGTTTTTATTTTATGATAAAATGACAACGGCAATTAAATTAAATCACTTATCATGTGAAATGTAAACCAATCATAGTGCTTCGAATGCAAAATCACGTTTTCACGTGAAAATATGACCAATCAGAGACGATTTTTTAGCGCTGAAATTTATTTATTTATATACCGGAACATCATTTTTAAACTTTAACTACTCGATAATTTATTATTAAAAATATTTAAAAAAATACGTTAAATTGTAGAGCTAATCTAGAGCTATCAAATGACGTATTTTTTTTTAAGTTTCCATATTTGGATACAAAGTTTTAGCAATTCAAAAAACGTGATGCCTTTAGACTTTCTGCACCATAAGTAAATGACAAAAATGTAATTAATAACTAAAAATGCTGAGAATGTAATCTATCGACACAAAAAATTTCAGACCAAGAACTTTAAAATTGACGAAATAATAGACGTCTAAACTCAAACGTTTTTAAATTTTAAACGTTTGAGTTTAGACGTTCATTATTCTGTCAATTTTAAAGTTCTTGGTCTGAAATTTTTTGTGTCAATAGATTACATTCTCAGCATTTTTAGTTATTAATTACATTTTTGTTATTTACTTATTAAAATAAAAAGTTTTATATGTAGTAACAATTGTGAATTATTTCTGATTTTTATATTTTTATAAATATTACATATATTTTTCTAAGGTTATACAATAGATGGTGATTGTCAAAAGAACAAAATTGATCATATTACGAAGTGCATCTCATAACTTTTAAGCTTGATGCAGCGACTTGGCACTATAATAATGAACCCTTTACTAATCAAAAAACTTAAAAAATTCAATATTAAATTTTAAAAAATTTTGATATTCCGGATTACAAAAATAATATTTTCTATACATTCTAATTGTGACTATAATAAAAATGATAGCCACTATGCAGTGGCTCAATACTATAGATAACTTAAGTTCTATTTTAAGTAAATTATAATAATATTTTAAGTATTCTATTTATCTTAAAAAATACTTAAAATATCATTATTAAAAAAATATAAGTATATTTTAAGAGTGTACATAAAATTTAATTATTTGAATGTTTAAATTTATATTAGTAAAATATACTTAAAATATACTTATTAAAAATAGAAACATATTTTAAGTATATAATAAGTATATTTGAATATATTTTAAGTACATGTTTTTAATTATAAAAAAATTTTTAAGTATATTTTAATAATATTTTAAGTAT